>CM050848.1:31964965-32092465 GCA_027580175.1 Siniperca scherzeri
AAATCATGTAGTGGAGTAGAAAGAGCAATATTTACTTCTGACGTGTGCAGAAGTATAAAGCTGCATACAATGAAAATACTCACGTATAGTAGAAGTCCTCAAAATTGAACTTAACTAAAGTACTTGAGAAAATGTACTTACTTTCACCACTGCAGCTGATAACATTTGCTAATGCGATAAGACAACAATAAGTTAGTCTTGATTTCAAACCTCCACTGAAATTTTATCCTCTTCTGTTCAGTCTGAAATAAGAGTTGGATAGGCAATGAAAGTCGATAGCCGGTTATCGTGACGAAAGTCTTGAACCAGTAAGGTCATACTATTTTACAAAGTCTATTCAAGCTCAGAGCACTACAAAGTTTACAAATCCAAGGAGGGTAATAGGAAAATGGGGATTGTCGTCTTTTTATTTTTTTTAGAAAGAAGTGGTCCGATGGGCTTCTGTGAAGGAGCAGGGAACCAAACAACCTGTTCACTTACATTATTGTCCTTTCTCTGTTGTCTGATTTTCTACTGCAGCTGTAAATTTCAATCTCTTTTCGACTAGTCTCACTCACATTCTCTTCACATCACAAAAGACAAATTATTACAAATTATTAGGAAGGACACTTCTGATTGTTCTGCACAGCGGGGACAGGACTGACAACACACTCACACAGTTTGCTGTTCATGGTAAAACTTAACACTCCCATTTCTGGACAGTTGTATGGAAGAATATTATGTTAAAAAAGCGATATGTGGTTTTAAATGTGTGGTTTTACGGTCATTGTTACCTAGCATTGCTGAAAAAGCATTTCTTTCCCTGTAATAACATCCGCTTGTGCATCTCCTTCCATTTGCACCCATGTTATGCTCCTTCAGGCCCATTATACATCCCATTGCATCAATCAATCACACCTCGCTCTGTTGCTGTGAGTCAGTGATAATGGTCACCTCTCGACATATAATAATTGATATTACACCGTCTCTTATTGTCCACATTCACATCAAACAGCCCAACAATAAAACCCAAATTACATATCTACAAAATCTCTATTTTAACAGCCTAGTTATGTACACGTACAGAGATTTAAACACAAACACACATCTTTTACAAGAAAAAAATCAGTCAGATTATAGTAAAGTACAGTGATGATTTGAAGCATTCGGATAACCTTGACTTCTTGTCTGCAGACATGGCGAAGATGCTACAAAGTAACAGAAAACACTGGAATGCAGTGCCGCTAAAAATGTGTCTGCACCGCATGGACATTAAACAGATCAAAGCGGATAGAAACCAAATAAAATATAGGCATCAACTCAGGCGCACAGCATAATGCAGCTGGTGCTTGTCAGTTATTTTTGCCTAAGATTTTCAACTCTGCAGTGGCATTGTGTCCTTTATAATGTTTTCTCACCTTGAATAAACAATTACAAGGAAATACCGCCAGCAAGGCCTGTAGGATTTCGGAATATGGCACAAAATTTCATCAAAAACATCAGAACAAGCCAACTCCAAATCACTAGTGCAACATAAATAAAACAATTCCACAAAACAAAACGGCTGATACTAAGAGTGGCTGTGGTTACGAATATACATATTTAGGTTTTCTGTCACAACATTACTATTTAACTATCTTTTTTTTTTATCTAAAAACAAACGATTTTCTAAGGATCACATCTTAATTATGTCATTTTGACAAGATAACAATGTTTTTGTGGTGCTCATATTTATTTCCAAGACTGTTATCCAGTTGTGGATGAGGTATTCAGCTCATTTTCTTAACTAGAAAATGACAATATAAAAATGCTCCATCACAATTAAAAGTCCAGAAAAATGGAGCAGAGCATTAATTTAGGCTGAAGTCAAACTTGCATTAGCTGGTTGGCATCAGCTGTTTAATGCATGCTTCAAAATAACTGGCTCATTCATCAGCTGTGTGGCTGCCAGCTTACTAGTAACATCCAATCGTTTTCATACAGGTGTAGCGTGTGGCCATTGTAACCTGACACTTATAACCTGACACCTAACTATTACGCTGCTGACAGCCAATACAAAAACTGCTGCATCTCCGCCATAACCTCAACCTCCTAATGTGCTACGTCTTTTGTATTGTTGATTTAACTAAGATTTAATGTTCATGTTTATGAAGCGGAATTAGTTCTCCAGCAGAATCCTTGTTGCCACTCGGATGTGAGAATTATATATACCTGTACATTATATATACCTGTACATATATACAGTATCCTATACTGTATACCTATACTGTATATATGCTTCGTTTGCATAATATTAATCTGCAAAGTAACTTGCAATATGGCAAATCATGTAGTGGAGTAGAAAGAGCAATATTTACTTCTGACGTGTGCAGAAGTATAAAGCTGCATACAATGAAAATACTCACGTATAGTAGAAGTCCCTCAAAATTGAACTTAACTAAAGTACTTGAGAAAATGTACTTACTTTCACCACTGCAGCTGATAACATTTGCTAATGCGATAAGACAACAATAAGTTAGTCTTGATTTCAAACCTCCACTGAAATTTTATCCTCTTCTGTTCAGTCTGAAATAAGAGTTGGATAGGCAATGAAAGTCGATAGCCGGTTATCGTGACGAAAGTCTTGAACCAGTAAGGTCATACTATTTTACAAAGTCTATTCAAGCTCAGAGCACTACAAAGTTTACAAATCCAAGGAGGGTAATAGGAAAATGGGGATTGTCGTCTTTTTATTTTTTTTAGAAAGAAGTGGTCCGATGGGCTTCTGTGAAGGAGCAGGGAACCAAACAACCTGTTCACTTACATTATTGTCCTTTCTCTGTTGTCTGATTTTCTCTACTGCAGCTGTAAATTTCAATCTCTTTTCGACTAGTCTCACTCACATTCTCTTCACATCACAAAAGACAAATTATTACAAATTATTAGGAAGGACACTTCTGATTGTTCTGCACAGCGGGGACAGGACTGACAACACACTCACACAGTTTGCTGTTCATGGTAAAACTTAACACTCCCATTTCTGGACAGTTGTATGGAAGAATATTATGTTAAAAAAGCGATATGTGGTTTTAAATGTGTGGTTTTACGGTTATTGTTACCTAGCATTGCTGAAAAAGCATTTCTTTCCCTGTAATAACATCCGCTTGTGCATCTCCTTCCATTTGCACCCATGTTATGCTCCTTCAGGCCCATTATACATCCCATTGCATCAATCAATCACACCTCGCTCTGTTGCTGTGAGTCAGTGATAATGGTCACCTCTCGACATATAATAATTGATATTACACCGTCTCTTATTGTCCACATTCACATCAAACAGCCCAACAATAAAACCCAAATTACATATCTACAAAATCTCTATTTTAACAGCCTAGTTATGTACACGTACAGAGATTTAAACACAAACACACATCTTTTACAAGAAAAAAATCAGTCAGATTATAGTAAAGTACAGTGATGATTTGAAGCAGTCGGATAACCTTGACTTCTTGTCTGCAGACATGGCGAAGATGCTACAAAGTAACAGAAAACACTGGAATGCAGTGCCGCTAAAAATGTGTCTGCTCCGCATGGACATTAAACAGATCAAAGCTGATAGAAACCAAATAAAATATAGGCATCAACTCAGGCGCACAGCATAATGCAGCTGGTGCTTGTCAGTTATTTTTGCCTAAGATTTTCAACTCTGCAGTGGCATTGTCCATCCATCCATCCATCTTCTTCCGCTTATCCGGGGCCGGGTCGCGGGGGCAGCAGTCTAAGCAGGGACTCCCAGACTTCCTTCGCCCCAGACACTTCCTCCAGCTCCTCCGGGGGGATCCCGAGGCGTTCCCAGGCCAGCCGAGAGACATAGTCCCTCCAGCGTGTCCTGGGTCTTCCCCGGGGCCGCCTCCCGGTGGGACATGCCCAGAACACCTCCCGAGGGAGGCGTCCAGGAGGCATCCGGATCAGTGCCCTAGCCACCTCAGCTGGCTCCTCTCGACGTGGAGGAGCAGCGGCTCTACTCGAGCTCCCCGTGTGACTGAGCTCCTCACCCTATCTCTAAGGGAGCGCCCAGCCACTCGGCGGAGGAAGCCCATTTCGCCGCTTGTATCCGCGATCTTGTCCTTTCGGTCACTACCCAAAGCTCATGACCATAGGTGAGGACAGGAGCGTAGATTGACCGTAAATCGAGAGCTTTGTCTTCGACTCAGCTCCTTCTTTACCACAACGGTCCGATACAGCGCCCGCATCACTGCAGGCGCTGCACCGATCCGCCTGTCAATCTCACGCTCCATCCGTCCCTCACTCGTGAACAAGACCCCGAGATACTTAAACTCCTCCACTTGAGGCAAGGACTCCCCACCCACGCCAAGAGAGCAAACCACCTTTTTCCGGTCAAGAACCATGGCCTCAGATTTGGAAGAGCTGATTCTCATCCCAGCTGCTTCACACTCGGCTGCAAACCGTCCCAGTGCATGCTGCAGGTCCCGGTTTGAAGAAGCCATCAGAACGACATCATCTGCAAACAGCAGAGATGAGATCCTGTGGTTCCCAAACCGGACACCCTCCGCCCCTGACTGCGCCTAGAAATTCTGTCCATATAAATTATGAACAGAACCGGTGACAAAGGGCAGCCCTGGCGGAGTCCAACATGCACCGGAAGAGGTCTGACTTACTGCCGGCAATGCGAACACAGCTCCTGCTCCGGTTATACAGGGACCGGACAGCCCCTAACAAAGGGCCCCGGACCCCATACTCCCAGAGCACTCCCCACAAAGCGCCCGGGGCACACGGTCGAATGCCTTCTCCAGATCCACAAAGCACATGTGGACTGGTTGGGCAAACTCCATGAACCCTCGAGCAATCGATGGAGAGTATAGAGCTGGTCCAGTGTTCCACGACCGGGACGAAAACCACTCTGCTCCTCCTGAATCCGAGGTTCGACTATCGGACAATTCTCCTCTCCAGTACCCTGGAATAGACCTTACCGGGAGGCTGAGAAGTGTGATCCTCTGTGATTGGAACACACCCTCCGGTCCCCTTCTTATACAGAGGGACCACCACCCCGGTCTGCCAGTCCAGAGGCACTGTCCCAGATCACACGCGATGTTGCAGAGACGTGTCAGCCAAGACAGTCCCACAACATCCAGAGACTTAAGATACTCAGGACGGATCTCATCCACCCCAAGCCTTGCCACCAAGGAGCTTGCCAACAACCTCAGTGACTTCGGCCAGGGTGATGGATGAGTCCGCCTCGGTCCCCAGCCTCCGCTTCCTCTTCGGAAGGCGTGACAGCGGGATTGAGGAGATCCTCAAAGTATTCCTTCCACCGTCCGACAACATCCCCAGTCGAGGTCAACAGCTCTCCACCCGCACCGTACAAGGTGTTGGTGAAGCACTGCTTCCCCCTCCTGAGCCGTCGGACGGTTTGCCAGAATTTCTTTGAGGCCGACCGATAGTCCTCCTCCATGGCCTCTCCGAACCTCTCCCAGTCCTGAGTTTTTGCCTCTGCGACCGCACGGGCTGCAGCACGCTTAGCCTGCCGGTACCCGTCAGCTGCCTCGGGAGTCCCACGAGCCAACAAGGCCCGATAGGACTCCTTCTTCAGCCTGACGGCATCCCTTACTTCCGACGTCCACCACCGGGTTCGGGGATTGCCGCCGCGACAGGCACCAGAAACCTTGCGACCACAGCTACGAGCCGCCGCATCGACAATGGAGGTGGAAAACATGGTCCACTCGGACTCAATGTCCCCAACCTCCCGGGATCTGGGAGAAGCTCTCCGGAGGTGTGAGTTGTAGACCCTGCTGACAGAGGGCTCCGCCAGATGTTCCCAGCAGACCCTCACGATACGCTTGGGCCTGCCAAGTCTGTCCGGCTTCCTCCCCGCCAGCGGATCCAACTCACCACCAGGTGGTGATCGGTTGACAGCTCCGCCTCTCTTCACCCGAGTGTCCAAGACCGCGCGGCGGAGGTCAGATGATACGACAACAAAGTCGATCATCGACCTCCGCCTAGGGTGTCCTGGTGCCACGTGCACTGATGGACACCCTTGTGCTTGAACATGGTGTTAGTTATGGACAAACTGTAACTAGCACAGAAGTCCAACAACTGAACACCGCTCGGGTTCAGATCAGGGGGGCCGTTCCTTCCGATTACCCCTCTCCAGGTGTCACTGTCGTTGCCACGTGGGCGTTGAAGTCCCCAGTAGAACAACGGAGTCCCGGGCGGTGCACTGTCCAGTACCTCCCAGGGACTCCAAGAAGGCCTGGTACTCTGCACTGCTGTTCGGCCCGTAGGCCGCCACAACAGTGAGAGACCTGTCCCCACCCGTGGGCGGAGGGACGCGACCCTCTCGTTCACCGGGTAAACTCAACACGTGACGGCTGAGCTGTGGGGCTATAAGCAGGCCCACACCAGCCCGCCGCCTCTCCCCGCCGGCAACGCCAGAGAAATGGAGCGTCCAGCCCCTCTCGAGGAGACGGGTTCCAGAGCCCAGGCTGTGCGTGGAGGCGAGGCCGACTATATCTAGCCGGTAACGCTCAACCTCCCGCACAAGCTCAGGCTCCTTCCCCCAGCAGTGACATTCCATGTCCCTAGAGCCAGTTTCTGTGTCCGGAGATCTGGTCGCCGGCCCCTGCCTTGACTGCCGCCCAGATCTCTGCACCGCCCCTTACGGATCCTCCTGCGGGTGGTGGGTCCACGGGAGGACGGCCCCACGTCGCTCCTTCGGGCTGTGCCCGGCCGGGCCCCGTGGGGAAAGGCCCGGCCACCAGGCGCTCGCCGTCGGGCACCCACCCCAGGCCTGGCTCCAGGGTGGGGCCCCGGTAGCGCCAATCCGGGCGACGTAACTGGCCTTGGTTAGTTATCAGTTATTTTTGCCTAAGATTTTCAACTCTGCAGTGGCATTGTGTCCTTTATAATGTTTTTTCACCTTGAATAAACAATTACAAGGAAATACCGCCAGCAAGGCCTGTAGGATTTCGGAATATGGTACAAAATTTCATCAAAAACATCAGAACAAGCCAACTCCAAATCACTAGTGCAACATAAATAAAACAATTCCACAAAACAAAACGGCTGATACTAAGAGTGGCTGTGGTTACGAATATACATATTTAGGTTTTCTGTCTCAACATTACTATTTAACTATCTTTTTTTAAAATCTAAAAACAAACGATTTTCTAAGGATCACATCTTAATTATGTCATTTTGACAAGATAACAATGTTTTTGTGGTGCTCATATTTATTTCCAAGACTGTTATCCAGTTGTGGATGAGGTATTCAGCTCATTTTCTTAACTAGAAAATGACAATATAAAAATGCTCCATCACAATTAAAAGTCCAGAAAAATGGAGCAGAGCATTAATTTAGGCTGAAGTCAAACTTGCATTAGCTGGTTGGCATCAGCTGTTTAATGCATGCTTCAAAATAACTGGCTCATTCATCAGCTGTGTGGCTGCCAGCTTACTAGTAACATCCAATCGTTTTCATACAGGTGTAGCGTGTGGCCATTGTAACCTGACACTTATAACCTGACACCTAACTATTACGCTGCTGACAGCCAATACAAAACTGCTGCATCTCCGCCATAACCTCAACCTCCTAATGTGCTACGTCTTTTGTATTGTTGATTTAACTAAGATTTAATGTTCATGTTTATGAAGCGGGAATTAGTTCTCCAGCAGAATCCTTGTTGCCACTCGGATGTGAGAATTATATATACCTGTACATTATATATACCTGTACATATATACAGTATCCTATACTGTATACCTATACTGTATATATGCTTCGTTTGCATAATATTAATCTGCAAAGTAACTTGCAATATGGCAATATGGCAAATCATGTAGTGGAGTAGAAAGAGCAATATTTACTTCTGACGTGTGCAGAAGTATAAAGCTGCATACAATGAAAATACTCACGTATAGTACAAGTTCCTCAAAACTGAACTTAACTAAAGTACTTGAGAAAATGTGCTTACTTTCACCACTGCAGCTGATAACATTTGCTAATGCGATAAGACAACAATAAGTTAGTCTTGATTTTAAACCTCCACTGAAATTTTATCCCTCTTCTGTTCAGTCTGAAATAAGAGTTGGATAGGCAATGAAAGTCGATAGCTGGTTATCCTGACGAAAGTCTTGAACCAGTAAGGTCATACTATTTTACAAAGTCTATTCAAGCTCAGAGCACTACAACGTTTACAAATCCAAGGAGGGTAATAGGAAAATGGGGATAGTCGTCTTTTTATTTTTTTTAGAAAGAAGTGGTCCGATGGGCTTCTTTGAAGGAGCAGGGAACCAAACAACCTGTTCACTTACATTATTGTCCTTTCTCTGTTGTCTGATTTTCTCTACTGCAGCTGTAAATTTCAATCTCTTTTCGACTAGTCTCACTCACATTCTCTTCACATCACAAAAGACAAATTATTACAAATTATTAGGAAGGACACTTCTGATTGTTCTGCACAGCGGGGACAGGACTGACAACACACTCACACAGTTTGCTGTTCATGGTAAAACTTAACACTCCCATTTCTGGACAGTTGTATGGAAGAATATTATGTTAAAAAAGCGATATGTGGTTTTAAATGTGTGGTTTTACGGTTATTGTTACCTAGCATTGCTGAAAAAGCATTTCTTTCCCTGTAATAACATCCGCTTGTGCATCTCCTTCCATTTGCACCCATGTTATGCTCCTTCAGGCCCATTATACATCCCATTGCATCAATCAATCACACCTCGCTCTGTTGCTGTGAGTCAGTGATAATGGTCACCTCTCGACATATAATAATTGATATTACACCGTCTCTTATTGTCCACATTCACATCAAACAGCCCAACAATAAAACCCAAATTACATATCTACAAAATCTCTATTTTAACAGCCTAGTTATGTACACGTACAGAGATTTAAACACAAACACACATCTTTTACAAGAAAAAAATCAGTCAGATTATAGTAAAGTACAGTGATGATTTGAAGCAGTCGGATAACCTTGACTTCTTGTCTGCAGACATGGCGAAGATGCTACAAAGTAACAGAAAACACTGGAATGCAGTGCCGCTAAAAATGTGTCTGCGCCGCATGGACATTAAACAGATCAAAGCTGATAGAAACCAAATAAAATATAGGCATCAACTCAGGCGCACAGCATAATGCAGCTGGTGCTTGTCAGTTATTTTTGCCTAAGATTTTCAACTCTGCAGTGGCATTGTGTCCTTTATAATGTTTTTTCACCTTGAATAAACAATTACAAGGAAATACCGCCAGCAAGGCCTTTAGGATTTTGGAATATGGTACAAAATTTCATCAAAAACATCAGAACAAGCCAACTCCAAATCACTAGTGCAACATAAATAAAACAATTCCACAAAACAAAACGGCTGATACTAAGAGTGGCTGTGGTTACGAATATACACATTTAGGTTATCTATCTAAATGTCCTCTATCTTAATGTAGCCAGTGATGCACTCAGTAAACTCAGCCCATCAATGTCGTCTCCCTGAGGCTCACAGAGTGTCACCTAAAAACATTCCTGCAGTGTCCCATAGGCCTCCTCTGACCATCTCCTCACTGTCCTTGTGGTCGCAGGCTGCCTTTTAACCAGAGTGCACACAGGTGTTGAGTCTGGAGTTGTGCTATGGCGGTGTGAATGTCGTTGCATGCCGATGCCGGGTTAGCAGAGGGGGGGATGTATGCACTTATCACTTTTTCCACTTGGTATTTTGTGTAATATTCCTGTTTTGAATTAATTTTATTTATTTATGCTGTGTTTCTGTACAATTTTTTTGTATGTAACCTGTTGATATTTAATAAAAATTTATAAAAAAATAAAAAATAAACAGCCACAACAATGGCATGTGAGAATTCACGTGGCAGATAATATGGCCGGAGTCCCACAGCTAACAGTTCAATGTCCGGGCTACAGATACTCTGCTTGATAGGAACGTGACCAGGGTTACACCATCTGTTGTTGATCAGAACAGCAAGCATGCCGCCTTTCCGCTTACCGCTCCCGGTGTGATCCCTGTCGGCCCGAACAGTCTGAAAGCCGTAGATGGAAACGTTATGATCCGGGATATCCTGGTGTAGCCATGTCTCTGAGAAGCACATGGAACTCCATCTGACGATGGAGTCAGATGGAGTCAGCTAGCTAGCTAACGCCGTTAGCTCGTCCATCTTATTTGCCAGTGATCTCACGTTGCCCATTACGAGAGAAGGCAGAAAGCATATCATCATGATTATATTGATGGGAGATCCTACTTCTGACCTAAAGCTAAATTACTGTTGATAATCTATAGCAATCAACCCCATTATCACAGGAAAAAGTAGTTTCACCTAGTTTTTCAGATGGCCAGGGGACAAGTTGCGCTGGAAGGGAGGGGGAGACGCAATCAATTTTCCTGTGTGGGCCACTCAGCCTTGGACATTGTCGGAGGTGCTTGGTCCCACGTTGCAGCTTGGCCAACTGATATATTTCTCTCTCTCTCAGGCACAAATGTATTCTGGGGGAGTGTGAGATTTGGTATTCCAATTTACATTGTTTCTTGCTGCAAGCTACTAGCCATTAATTTGTTATTTAAATGCATATTCATATTTCCTGTTTCATTAGCTATGAAACAAAATCAAACATCAAATCTTTATCTTTTAAGGACTGGTGGATCTGTGTAACATTCCTGTTGATTCAGTTTTTATTGTCCCTGCATCAAAATCAGCATGTTGAAATAAAACTTTTCATTTTTCCTGTTTTGGTAATTAAACATAACATAGCAATTAATTTACAGTTGCGTTTGCATTGCGGAGACTTTTTTTGTTCCTTGTTCCCTGTATATGGGTTATTGATGAAGTCCCGATATCCTGAGGTGAGGGTCATAAATTGGCACATTGTCACTTAACTTTTCTTAGCATCCTATCTGAGTCCTGGCGGGGGCCAGGACTCAGATAGGACCATTCTTCTGGTTTATGACCCAGAAGAATGTGAAGACAGAATATTTGGGGGAGAGTTCATCTCTGAGTCCTAACAGATCTGGTTTCATGTGTCCTTGGGCAAGATACTGAACCCCAAATTGCTCCCGAGGGCTGTTCCTTCGGTGTGTGTGTGTGTGTGTGTGATTAGTTTCTTTGTACTTATGACACTGATGTCATAAGTACAGAACTGCAGAACTGCCATCAGTGTGTGAATGGGGTGAATATGTAAAGCGCTTTGAGTGGTCAGAAGACTAGAAAGGTGCTATACAAGTACAGTCCATTTAACATTTTATAGACAGTCCAACCATTTGTGAGACTAAAGCTGCTTTACAATTTTAACCTTGTTGTCAGTCTCCAGCAGTTAATTCTCACAAAAACCACAATTTCCATACAATATCAAACTCATTCCCTATGGAGCTTTACAGCTTTTGACATTACATATGGGGGGACAAGGAAAACATTTACCTCTCTATCAGTGACAAACAGCAGTGGGTAAACGATACTGTTTGAACCAGCTTTGTGATTCATATTCATATGTGATAAGCATGTCAGATGTGTAAGACTAAGACTTAATACAAAGTATAATCAAAAGGTATTTAAAATGACAGCCAGTAAACAGGTGTGATGATATGTCAGTGTTAATTTATGTCAGAAATGAGGACAGGCAACATGGTGTGCAAGAACGTTTTAATTTTCTGCACTGAATTGAAAAAAAAGCTAAAACTTTGTACACTCAGTTTCTGCAGATAGGAGACTTATTTTTGACACTGCCAAAATGTCTTTGAAAATTAGGAATTCATCAAAACATTCCAGATGAAACAAATGTACAAAAAGATTCCTCATTGCCATAAAAATGTTTTAACAAAACAAAATAAAAAAGCATTTTCTGGGATGTAATGTCTGGATTTAATACTGTACATCTATAATATTGAAATGGCAGTCAGTCAGTGGCAGACTAGGAATGATGTGAAAATAATTGATATTACACAGTCTCTTATTGTCCACATTCACATCAAAAAGCCCAACAAAAAAACACAAATTACATATCTACAAAATCTGCATTTTAACAGCCTAGTTATGTACACTGTACAGAGATTTAAACACAAACATGTATATCTAAAGATGTATATCTTTTACAAGAAAAAAATCAGTCAGATTATAGTACAGTACAGTGATGATTTGAAGCAGTCGGATAACCTGGACCTTTGACTTCTGTCTGCAGACATGGCAAAGATGCTACAAAGTAACAGAAAACACTGGAATGCAGTGCAAACCAGATAGAAACCAGATAAAATATAGACATCAGCTCAGGATCACAGCATAATGCAGCTGGTGCTTGTCAGTTATTTTTGCCTAAGATTTTCAACTCTGCAGTGGCATTGTGTCCTTTATAATGTTTTTTCACCTTGAATAAACAATTACAAGGAAATACCGCCAGCAAGGTCTGTAGGATTTCGGAATATGGCACAAAATTTCATCATAACAAGCCAACTCCAAATCACTCGTGCAACATAAATAAAACAATTCCACAAAACAAAAAAGCTGATACTAAGAGTGGCTGTGGTTACGAATATACATATTTAGGATTTCTATCTTAACATTACTACTTAACTATCTTTTTTTAAATCTAAAAACAAACGATTTTCTAAGGATCACATCTTAATTATGTCATTTTGACAAGATAACAATGTTTTTGTGGTGCTCATATTTATTTCCAAGACTGTTATCCAGTTGTGGATGAGGTATTCAGCTCATTTTCTTAACTAGAAAATGACAATATAAAAATGCTCCATCACAATTAAAAGTCCAGAAAAATGGAGCAGAGCATTAATTTAGGCTGAAGTCAAACTTGCATTAGCTGGTTGGCATCAGCTGTTTAATGCATGCTTCAAAATAACTGGCTCATTCATCAGCTGTGTAGCCATACTAGCTTACTAGTAACATCCAATCGTTTTCATACAGGTGTAGAGTGTGGTCATTGTAACCTGACACTTATAACCTAACTTATAGACACCTCACTATTACTCTGCTGACAGCCTAATGCCAACATTGCTGCATCTCCCTCCATAACCTCAACCTCCTTATGTGCTACGTTTTTTGTATTGTTGATTTAACTAAGATTTAATGTTCATGTTTATGAAGCGGGAATAAGTTCTCCAGCAGAATCCTTGTTGCCACTCGAATGTGAGAATTATATATACCTGTACATATATACAGTATATCAGGTAACATATACTGTATATATGTACTGTATATATGTTTTGTTTGTATAATATTAATCTGCAAAGTAACTTGCAACTAAATATGGCATATCATGTAGTGGAGTAGAAAGTGCAATATTTACCTCTGACGTGTGATGATGCAGAAGTATAAAACTGCATACAATGAAAAAATCACGTATAGTACAAGTACCTCAAAATTGAACTTAACTAAAGTACTTGAGAAAATGTATTTACTTTCACCACTGCTGTTAACAGCAACTGACAACATTTGCTAATGAGATAAGACAACAATAAGTTAGTCTTGATTTCAAACCTCCACTGAAATTTTATCCCTCTTCTGTTCAGTCTGAAATAGAGTTGGATAGGCAATGAAAGTCGATAGCCGGTTATCCTGACGAAAGTCTTGAACAGCTTAAAACAATTTGTGGGTAATTTTAGAATGAAACATTTGTCCTTAGTCTTTAAAGACTAAAATATAAGTACTGTGTCGTATCTGTAGATAATCAATTTGTGAGCTCAAGATAACAGTCCTTAAAATACATTAGCAACTACAGCAGCTCTTGGTTTCTCCACAAAACTCTGTACAAAAAAAAATTAAGCTGGAAGATCAATGACACATTGAACATTTTGGGCTAATGAGACAGGATAACTGAAGTGTTATGGCTTGATGGCGGACTTGATTTTTCTGGGAAAGGAGCAAGCACAGTCCACATTAAAACAAATAAATGGCTTTTTGAAATGTGGCCAGAACACTGTCTCATACTTCTTCACCAGTAAGGTCATACTATTTTACAAAGTCTATACAAGCTCAAAGCACTACAAAGTTTACAAATCCAAGAAGGGTAAAAGGAAAATGGGGATTTGCGTCGTTTTTAGAAAGAAGTGGTTCGATGGGCTTCTGTGAAGGAGCAGGGAACCAAACAACCTGTTCACTTACATTATTGTCCTTTCTCTGTTGTCTGATTTTCTCTACTGCAGCTGTAAATTTCAATCTCTTTTCGACTAGTCTCACTCACATTCTCTTCACATCACAAAAGACAAATTATTACAAATTATTAGGAAGGACACTTCTGATTGTTCTGCACAGCAGGGACAGGACTGACAACACACTCACACAGTTTGCTGTTCATGGTAAAACTTAACACTCTCATTTCTGGACAGCTGTATGGGAGAACATTACTTAAAAAAAGTGAAATGTGGTTTTAAATTTGTTGTTTTACAGTCATTGTTACCTAGCACTGCTGAAAAAGCATTTCTTCCCCTGTAATAACATCCGCTTGTGCATCTCCTTCCATTTGCACCAATGTTATGCTCCTTCTGGCCCATTACACATCCCATTGATCAATCACACCTCAGTCTGTTGCTGTGAGTCAGTGATAATGGTCACCCCTCGACGAAGTTCATCCATACTGTCAAAGTCGCTGCCATGTTCAGAGTCATCCGGTCCGCAGGGGATTGACATGTCTGAGGCTGATGATGCACCAGCAACAGACATTCGCATATTTTGTGACACAGAGTCATCTGTGTCTCCATTTCCTGGGGTTGACGTGCTGAAGTCCCCATGGGGTATCTCCCCAAGGGGCAGCTGGTGGGGTGGCAGATATTGGCTTGGGTGGAAGTGTGGCCTGGCATGCTGACGTCCGTTGCTGCCAGAGCTCAGGGTGCTCTCCTTGGAGACCGGCGGGTTAGCGGGCGTGTAGGACTCAGGATAGTCCTCACCTGTGGGCAGCGGAGGTGGCAGCTGGTCTTGGCTCAAGAACTCTTCTTCGTGGGGAGGGGGGTAGTCGCTGTCGATGTCATAGCCCCCCAGGTAGTAGTCTGACTCCAGTTCACGGGTGCTTCCTCCATGGCAGGGGGTTGAGCCTGCTACGTTACTGCCATGTCCTGCCTCATAGCCTGGCACCTCTTCAATGTCTGACAGCCTGGTGCTCGGCATCCAGTCTGACGTGTCCCAGTGATATGCTGGACAGTAGAAGGGGAGATGGTTAGTAACAATCTGGACTGCGAAAATGGTAAGAGTTACAGGGGCCCATATGGCTGAGCCATCAAACTAGTCCCCACAAAGTGGAACTGTGCAGCAGACATGCCTTTAGTATGCACCAGGCATGTTAGACTCAGTAACATCAACCATACACAGAGGTCTTGAAGTTCAGGTATATGACAAGGCACAACCTGTACAGAAAACATGTTAGGTCATGTTAGGGAAAGTTACATGCACAATAGAAGCCTTTGAGGGTCGGGCCCACAGGTGTCACAGCATGCTGACCTTCATGAAGAATTGCAGCACTCAAGCCATGTTGACAAGCTCAAAAAACACAGCAATATTTGATTCTGGATGTTTGAGGGATACATAAGCGTCAAAGTAGCAAAAAAACAATGTAATGTGTTGTCAGTGGGTTGATGGCTCCAGTGCACCCATGCAAATACCTAAATATGCAGTATGGGGTTAGGCTAGTATATTAAGCCTATAATTAATCAGCTGTCCCATTTCAGCAACTACAACAAGACTATCCTGGCCAGAATGCTAGGGATGTAACAGTACCCAAAATTCACGGTTCGATATGTACCTCGGTTTTAGGGTCATGGTTCGGTACAGCAAGGTAAACATTTTGAAAAATGTAAACATTCAACATTGGCACATTGGCCATAATTTGAGTGTAAAGGCTAAGGTATTAAAATACTGGCATATTGTCAGATAAGAAAAAATGAATAACAAAAATAAATAACACAGTAAATAAATGTCAGTAATGTGCCATTGTAAGACTCTGACCCGAACATGTGGTGTATGGTCAAACCAAGCCGTGACACGGAAATGGGAAGCAAACTGGAGCCACCTGTCTCTCCCTCAGGCAAAGGATCCCCAGTCAGTGCCGAATGCTCAACCGCTCATCCCCATTATCCCTGGCAGATGTCGACCCGTAATACCACCAGTGCACCTGACACCGGAGCATTGCTCACTGCCAGTGACCCATCTTCCAACAGGCAGCCAGAGCACCGACAGTGTCGGTGCCCTGGCTCACAGATGCCTGCTGCGTCAACCGTTCATGGAACCACCTCAAAGCTGCCCAGATTCCTGCAAGGCGCTGCATGAATCTGGGCACCTTGCACAAGTGAGAATGGCACCAGCGCACTGTCGCCTCTCTCCCTGCTGACGGCTCCCCTTCCTCGCTAGCTAAAAGTCATGAAAGTCATGTAAGTCCGCCAGCCCTTCAACACACACTGCCCAACAGCTCTCCTCTCCAGATGCTGTCCTGTGGTTATCATCAGCGACTCCATAATCAGAGATGCAAGGTTAAAAGGCACCTGCACCTATTGCTATTCAGGTGCACCTCGACATCACTGAAAAGTCTTTCAAGCCAAACTGCTTTTCTATGAATCAAGGTAATGATGTATTTTACATCCCTACCCTTATCCAAAAGAGAAAATCATACCTAAACAGAAACCAACAGAATATACAGAACTTGAAGCCTGTGAAGGTTACACCTATTTTTAACAGCAATACCTTTCTCAAAATTGGCTTTATTAACATTAGATTACCTGTCACCTGGCAGCCTAATCACAATTCCTGGACAAAATTTCAGAGTTTATCTCAGATCTTGTAACTCGTGCTGCCCACCTCAATAAAATTGGCGACTTTAATATTAATTTTAACGACACATCAAACGCACTAAACTGAGTGACTGGTATAAGAGCAGAGTTGCATTCATACACGCTTCTCTGCGCTTCCAGAGCAGTTACCCACCCAAAACTCCTTAGTGATGGTGTCTGCCCCCCGACCACTTAAATTAATAAAAACAAAAGTTAACAGAAGAGGAGCTGTACATAAATACCTAAACAAAAACGCTGAAATAGCACAACAAAATAGGAGAATTAAATGTGGACTCTTAAACATCAGATCTCTGTCATCTAAAGCTGTACTAGTGAACAATTTAATATCAGAGTATCATATTGACTTATTTTGTCTTACTGAAACCTGGCTGGGTCATGAAGAATGTGAATCCACTCCGCCCTGTCATATTAATACTACATTCCTCGAGGCACCGGCCGAGGAGGTGGAGTTGCAGCCATCTTCGACTTAAGCCTATTAATCAACCCTAAACCTAAACTAAATTATAACTCATTCGAAAGCCTTGTTCTTAGTCTTTCACACCCGACCTGGAAAACACAACAGCCAATTCTATTTGTTATAGTGTACCGCACTCCTGGTCCTTCTGAATTTTTATCTGAATTCTCAGAGTTCTTATCAAGTTTAGTTCTTAAAACAGATAAAGTAATTATTGTAGGTGATTTCAATATTCATGTGGACGTTGAAAATGCTAGCCTTAGTACTGCATTTATCTCATTATTAGATTTCGATTGGCTTTTGTCAGAGTTTACATGAAGCCACTCACTGTTTTAACCACACCCTCAACCTTGTTGTGGTATATGGCATTGAAATTGAACATTTAATAGTCTTTCCACAGAATCCTTCTTTATCGGACCATTATTTAATAACTGTTGAACTGCTATTACTGGACTATACGCCATTAGGCAAAAACTCCTACTCTACTCTACTACTCTAGATGTCTATTTGATATTGCTGTGGCTAGATACAAGGAAGCGATTCCATCTGCATTTAATTCAATGTTATGTCTCAATATAACAGATGCAAATCGCAGCCCCTCCCAAACTGACCATCTAGTTGATAGCGCTGCAGGATCACTGCGAACGGCACTCGATTCTATCACTCCTCTAAAAAAGAAGATAATAAAACAAAGAAGGTAAACTCCATGGTATAACCCCCAAACCCACAAATTAAAGCAAACATCACGAAAACTTGAAAGGAAATGGCATTCCCACAACCTGGAAGAATCTCGTTTAGTCTGGTAAGATGTGTCTTGTGGTTTTTCCTGTCTTTGTTTGCTTTCCCTCCAGTTTTGATTGTTGGCCCTACCTTGATTGTTTCCACCTGAGTCTTGTTGTCTCACCTCCCTTAGGGTATTTAGTCCATGTCTTTTCCTTTGTTCAGTGTTGGATCATTGTGATTCCTGTCTGGTGTTGTTCCTGTCTTGTGTGTGTTGCCGTTTGGTGCACCTTTTGTTGTACCTGGTTTCTGTGCCCAGTTCCCCGGCATTCGTACCGTGAGTTCTGTTTTGGATTCTTTGTCTCCCTTGGACCATGTCTGGATTCTGGATTTTGAACTTTGCCTGCTCCCTGTTAGACTTGGTTAGCCTCATTTGGACTCACTTCCCTGTTTCCACCACTGCCAGCCGGTAACCCATTTCCCTGTACCTAGACCTATATCTGCCTATAGATATAGGTTAGCTGTTTGTTACCTGTCTGCCTACCGGTCTGTCTGCCTGTACCTGCCTGTAAACCACATCACCCCCAATAAACACTGTAGCAATCCGGCTACTTCACCCTCATACCGCTTCCTGGTCATCTGCATTTGGATCCACATACTACACATCATACTGATTTATCTTCAAACACTGCTGCTTTGCTCCTGTCAACCTTCTTCAGCTGACTTCAGCAATTAATTCATCCAAGCCATCAACCTGTTTCTTAGACCCCATTCCAACTAGGCTGCTTAAAGACGTTTTACCCTTAGTTAGCACCTCTTTACTGGTTTTGATCAATCTGTCTTTATTAACAGGCTATGTACCACAATCCTTTAAAGTAGCTGTAATTAAACTGCTTCTTAAAAAGCTCACTCTTGATCCTGGGGTTTTAGCCAACTATAGACCTATATCTAACCTTCCCTTTCTTTCTAAGATCCTTGAGAAAGCAGTCACCAATCAGTTGTGTGACTTTCTAAATAACAATAGTTTATTGGATTGGATTGTCAGTCAGGATTTAGAGTGCATCAAAGCACAGAGACAGCACTGGTGAAAATTACAAATGACCTTTTAATTGCATCAGACAGTGGACTTGTCTCTGTACTTGTCTTGTTAGATCTTAGTGCTGCGTTCGACCCCATTGACCATCACATCCTATTACAGAGACTAGAACATGTAATTGGCATTAAAGGAGCCGCACTAAGCTGGTTTAAATCCTATCTATCAGATCAATCACAGTTTGCACATGTTAATGGTGAGTGCTCCGTGCACACCAAAGTTAGTCACAGAGTTCCACAAGGTTCTGTGCTTGGAACAATTCTATATGCTTCCTCTAGGCAATATTATGAGGAAACACTCCATAAACTTTCATTGTTATTATACAGATGATACCCAATTATATCTATCGATCAAGCCAGATGAAACTAACCAGTTGACTAAACTTCAAGCATGCCTTAAGGACATAAAGACCTTGATGACCTGCAACTTTCTGATGTTAAACTCAGACAAAACTGAAGTTATTGTACTTGGCCCCAAACACCTCTGAGACACATTATCTAAAGATATAGTTACTCTAGATGGCATTGCCCTGGTCTCCAGCAGCACCGTAAGGAACCTCGGAGTTGTCTTTGATCAGGATTTATCCTTTAACTCCCACATGAAACAAACTTCAAGGACTGCCTTTTTTCACCTACGTAACATTGCAAAAATCAGGCACATTCTGTCTCAAAATGATGCCGAAAAATTAGTCCATGCATTTGTTACTTCTAGGTTGGACTACTGCAATTCCTTATTATCCGGCTGCTCGAATATGTCCCTTAAGAGTTGATCCAGAATGCTGCGGCACGTGTATTGACAAGAACTAGGAAAAGAGATCATATTTCTCCAATATTAGCTTCTCTGCACTGGCTCCCTGTAAAATCCAGAATGGAATTTAAAATCCTTCTCCTTACCTACAAAGCTCTTAATGGTCAGGCACCATCGTATCTTAAAGATCTCATAATACCTTATTATCCGACTAGAACACTGCGCTCCCAGAATACAGGGTTACTTGTGGTTCCTAGAGTCTTCAAAAGTAGAATGGGAGCCAGAGCCTTCAGTTATCAAGCTCCTCTCCCACATCCCAATGTGGGTTCGGGATGTAGACACCATCTCCACATTTAAGAGTAGGCTTAAGACTTTCCTCTTTGATAAAGCTCATAGTTAGGGCTGGCTTGGGTGAGTCCTGAACCATCCCTTAGTTATGCTGCTATAGGCCTAGACTGCCGGGAGACTACCCATGATGGACCTCTTTCCTCTCTCCCTGTATGCATTTTTATCCCATTACTGCATGTTACTAACTCGACATCTTCTCTCTCCCGTAGTTCTATGCTTTCTCGTTTCTCTCCTCTCTCCTTCTGTCGCTTTCAGCAGGTATTTCTGCCTCCGGAGCTGCAGAGACTGGATCTGTGGTTGTGGGCCACTTGCTGCCCCCGTGTGCCTGCTCGACAACTGCTACTACTGTTGTTGTTATTGGCTCTGTTACTAATACTGTTATTATTATTCCTGTAGCTGTCATTCCTATTATTATTAATGTATTAATATCAATACTACAATTACCCCCCTCCCCTCAAAACCTAACACGGCAGCGGCGGATGGCCGCCCACCATTGAGTCTGGTTCTGTCCAAGGTTTCTTCCTCTTAAAGGAAGTTTTTTCTTGCCACTGTCGCCAAATGCTTGGTAGTGGGATTTGTTGGGTCTCTGTAAATAATATTATAAAGACTAAAGACTAGAACTGCTCTATAGGAAAAGTGCAATAAGATAACTTCTGTTATGAATTGGCGCTATATAAATAAAATTGAATTGAATTGAATAATAAAATAATTGATACATTTGGTTTTACTAAGGCTGTCTCTAACCCCACACACTGCAGTGGCCACACCATAGATTTACTTTTACGCCAAGGTCTTTCTGTCACTGATCTTTCAGTGTCCTCCTCTGCTCTATCATCATCCGATCACTCTATGATTAAATTTAATGTTCATATGCCGCCCATTATCGCTGACCAAAAAGAACAGTGTTATCAATACAGCAGCCAGAGCAGCTCTAGAATCGTCTCTTCCTGACACACTCACAAAAGTGAAAGCCAGGTAAGCCAGGGTAAGTACCCTGGCTTTCTGGATAGCTTAACAAAAAACTAATTAGCACCTTACTAGGTGTGCTCGACTCTGTAGCCCCTCTTCAGGTTAGAAAACGCTCCTCACCCAACCTCACCCCAGGGTTCAAAGATTCTACTTAAAGAATCATGCAGAAATTTGGAGAAAAAAATGGCGCAATAGAAAATTAGAAGTATTCCACCAGTCACTGCTTAAGTACAACTGTGCCCTCCGGCAAGCTAAATCCAATTATTACTCTGATCTGTTTTAACAACTATTTCACTGAAAAGATTGAGCAAATCAGAAAGGATATTACTGGGAAGACTGTGTCCCTCTCCTCTGATCCCTCCCACCTCCTACTTCATACTGACCACCAAACCATCAGCCACCTTTTCCAGTTTAATCCAGTTAATTCAAACTCTCTCTCAAAAATTGTCACTAGCTCCAAACTAACCACGTGCTCTGGATCCCTTCCCTGGCTACATAAAAGACCTGTTCACTCTGATAGGTACCCCTATGCTTGACATCATCAATAAATCCCTCAATTCTGGTATTGTTCCCACTGCTTTTGCAGCCATGGTTACACCCTTAAAAAGATCCAACCTTGACCCACAAACTCTAAACAATTATAGCCTGATCTCAAATTTACCCTTCATGTCCAAATTGTTAGAAAAGGTAAGCCAACTCACTGCCCATCAGTAATAACCAGTAATAACCTTCTTGATGAGTTTCAGTCCGGTTTCAGACCCAAACACTCTACTGAAACTACACTAACTGCGGATATGGGACCATACCATACGTAGAGAATACATAATTTAAGCATGTGGTTAAATATCAACAGAGCTTGCCTCCCAAATGTGCAGTGGTATTCCAGAGAAGTGGAGCTCAGTGGGCTAAGGCTTGACCACCAAAAGAGTTCTTATTAAATTGAGGAATAGTTAGGTAACCGGCATCAATAGAACGTAGGGACATGATGGAGTATATAGAGAAACTCAACAAATCCCACCATGCAAGCACTTGGCGACATTGGCATGTAAAAACTTCCTTTAAGAGGCAGAAACCTCGGGCAGAACCAGACTCAATGGTGGACAGCCATCCGCCGCTGCCGTGTTGGGTTTTGAGAGAGAGAGAGAGAGAGAGAGAGAGAGAGAGATGGGGGTGGGGAGAGAGAAGCACAATGCAAATTCCACCTAAAATAAAGTAGTAATAATGTAATGGCTTTCATGGTTCTGTTTATACCTTAGTTTAGACAGTTAAGAATCTCGGAATAGTATTTGATCCCTCTCTTTCATTTGAGCCACACGTCAAGTATATAACACAGCCTTCTTCCACCTTTGTAAAATAACCCAAATACACCCCATTTTACCAAAATCAGATGTTGAAATCCTTGTACATTCCTTCATATCATCTAGAATTGACTACTCTAATGCACTATTCCCAGGCCTACCTAAGACAGCAAGAAAAGGTCTCCAATTGGTCCAGAACGCAACTGCCAGAGTCCTCACAAGATCTAAGAAGTCTGATCACATTACACCAGTACTGACGTCTCTGCATTGGCTTCCGGTTCATGCAAGAGCTGATTTTACAATCCTCCTTCTTACCCATAATGGACTGGCTCCTTCATGTATCTCCAACCTTATTTCTCCATGTACTCCATCACGTCCCTTATGTTCCCTTGATGCCAGTTACCTAACTATTCCTCAATTTAATAAGAACTCTTTTGGCGGTCGAGCCTTAGCCCACCAAGCTCCACTTCTCTGGAATAATCTACCACTGCACATTCGGGAGGCAAGCTCTGTTGATATAGGAGTGTTTAACTCCTATAGCATTAGTTATTACTTTGGCACGTTCCGAATCAGCAGTGAGATGCTGTGGACAGCCAATGGTATATGCCTGGCTTCCATTATTTACATCTAATTGGTCTACTTACTGGTGATAGATGACCACCAAATGCAGAAAAATGGTAAATAGTGTGTCACATGTTTTTCTGATTTTGCAAGTTGATATAGACTGAATTTTGGGCTCATGCAGTCTTACATTACAATACATTGGTTGTGTCCTCCAAATTCAATCTTCTTTCTTGACCACATTTGGAAGAGCCTTTGGGAATGGGAGACACTTGTTGACCCATTAAAACATATTCTGTCTTGAAATGCTAACTGTGAAGGAGAGGGCATCTGAAATGGGACCCAGTTAGGATATGCATTGAGTTCTGGAGCCAACAATCTACTGACATAGCATGAATGATGATTCTCATCACAGAGGCTTGGCTGACTAGAAGGGCAATCTACCCAAAACTCTCCAGATTAATTTAACTGAAGGTAAATTTAATTTAAGAACAAATGGTAAGTGAAGTTAAAACAAAAGTAATGACAAATCAAACAAAAACACATCCATGCATCAAAGCAGAACACAAACCATGGGAAGACAACATGGGATGAAAACTTCATCACACAACAACTGGTACCATGTACCATCGGGACTGGAGATATAAATCCAAAGTGATATGGTGGGATGCATGAAGTTGAGAGCAGCAGGCAAAAAGTTGTTGGGGGGTGGGGGTTGTAGAGTGACGGCCACTCATTTGGCTGTGCTGACCTAGCAGCCCAGGGCAAACAAGCTGTGGGAGGGGTGGGAAATCACATCAAATCACACATACACACACAAAGCTCCAACTAGGAAAGGGTATGCGCAGAGGAGTTTACCAATTCCAAAGTATGGAAGTATGAATGTACAGCTGAATATACACAGAGGTAGAAAGCTACAGGGGGTAGACAAAATAACTTCAGTCAGGATAGACTAGCTTAGAGATGAAATGTGTTGCTTTAAGATTAGATTCACGCAGACTCTATCTGGCGTCGATGCCTGAATATGGGCCTGACAGATGGTTGGTGGGGCAAGGTGAAGGTTGGATGTTGAGTTCGGAGTAGCGCACTGTAGGTGCAGATATTAATTAGTGATTGGCTTCCCTGCAGAAGGATGAGAGGAGCGGTTGCTTTAGGCGTAAAGTTGCCCTGTGGAGTTTTCTTGTAAACAAACAAAGGTTATGTGTACATTCAGTGTTAGTTACCAAAACACATTGTGTGAATCATTGAGGTCTAAGAAATGTGTTGAATGATTTTCCTTCCTCATAAAATATTTGCAAAGCCATTTCTGAAAAGATTGAAACCTGCATTGTTTACATCTATGTACCATAGATGTAAACAATGCAGGTTTGTTGCTGTGCTATGTACATCTATGTACCATGTACTGATGTACTGATGTACTGAACAGCTACAAGTCTTCGTCTTCCCTTTGTTTTGCTGATGCATTACTACATTTCTTAATGCATTACCACCACCTGTAGACCAGTGGAATACTGTAAAACCATTGGCAAGAATGTGTATTGCATCACCTGCACATACCTTTGTGTGCATCCTCATGTACATGCACAAAAACAAACAAAATGGGGACCCACTCACAAAACCTCCACAGGGTACCTTTAACATAAATGCCTGGTCACACCAGCAATTGGCTTCAAATAGTGCTGGAAGCTTGGTGACTAAGTGACTACTCCCAGGGCTAGTTGGTGAACTAATGTAGCTGCCAAGCTAACTGCTAGCAAGCTAGGTCACTAGCTGGAAAATATCAGCACTGTCAAGATGGTTTGCTATTGGTCAACAGCAAGAATTTGCATGTCCAAGTTCACCAAATTTGAACTTTCCACTGATTTATTTCACCCCTGTGAGAGGGTCCGCAGATTGTGGTGATTGAATTGATATTCTAAAATGTCGTTTTAAATGCTGGTGTGACCAGGCCGTTAGGTCTAATGTCCATTGGAAATGACTGATATATATTCCATATTCCATCCATTCCAGTAGGGGGGAGTCTTCCTGACTAACCCTAACCCTGACTTAACTTTTACTGGGACTCAGAACTAATTTGAATGAATTTGCTTCAAAGGTGGGTCACATAAGGTTGAATGATAATTAGCAGCATTTGTCAGCTATAAAACATGTCTGGAAATCAGCACTTAAAGTATCTGAATACAGTCTATGGTTCAAAGAAATGCAAGAAAACTAAATGAGCTCCAGAGAGTTTCAATCATCTGAGCT
Organism: Siniperca scherzeri; assembly: GCA_027580175.1. Classification (NCBI taxonomy): domain Eukaryota; kingdom Metazoa; phylum Chordata; class Actinopteri; order Centrarchiformes; family Sinipercidae; genus Siniperca; species Siniperca scherzeri. The sequence continues at coordinate 31,990,173 of CM050848.1, forward strand.
CAAACTGTTGGAGTAATGGCCAAACAAGACACAAATTCTAAAGGAAAACCAAAAAGACGATTTGACACTGACATTTTGTCCATTTTTGTCTACAGGACACATTTGTCCTTTGGGGCCCATGAATATCCACAACATGGAATTCTGCTTATTAGTTTTCCAGCTATTTTGTCAGGGACAAAAGTGTTAGTAAAATGGAAGTTTTGGCCTGATGCTGGCACTACAGGAAAGGTCAGCAGGTCAATATCAAATTCAATGGAAATTTGGTTGAGATATCTTGTTCTGGACCAAATAGTTGGATAGACTGACCTACCAGCATCTTCATCATTAGTCCCTGGTAACAGCAGGCAAAGAAGCTGCTACATTATTTAATATATACAGGACATCAGTTTCATATTCACAACACAGTCTGTTTAACACCAACACAGACACAAACTGTTTCAACAACAGGAATATGACAAACATTTACAGTACATTATGGAAGCATATAGGGGACTATATTAAAATGATAATGTAAACTTGGAAATAAAAATGTAATTCCACAATATCATTATAATTTTCCACATATATATGTTATTTGAGTAAAAATGAAAATGAAAATGCAACAATCCAATTTTCCTTTTCATATTCACATACTCGTATGGGCGTTCTATGACCATATTAAAATGGAAACTTCAAAAGTTTACGAACTTTTTTGTAAACAGTGTCACAGCTCTTGTCAATCAGATTTATTTGTCTTTCTAATATCGTATCAAAATGTTTCATTTCATTTTCAAAGACTTAAGCTGCTGACAGTGGAAAATATTCAAATGCAATAAGCGAAACAGTGCCCCCAGTCTAATGTATTTACATTTATATGTCACCATGCTCTTTTGGTGTCAACATGAAAATAAAAATGAAATCTGTCAGTCCTCTCGACAAGGCGGTGCTTCAGTTATGACGTCACTTCCTCGTTCAGTGACTTTGTTCATTAACATTTACAAGTTTTACCTACTGATCTGGGAGGACTCTGCCTGGACTGGGAGCTCAGAGCACCTTGACATTGTTTACACAGCTAGCACAGGAGCTTTGGACCAGGGCTGGAATGGGCACCAGAACTGGAGCCAGGACCCGGATCGAACACAGTCTCTGAGAACTACAGACGCCAGTTTGACGACAGGGAATACAGTAACATTACTGAGGTGGTTTTATTGCTAGTCTGGCTCCTGGCACCCGGGGCTGACCCCGCCGTAGCCCCTACTCAGGCCTCCGGAGGTGGTCGCTGACCTCCCTCTCGCTCCTCTTCTGTTTCACGCCTCTCCTGTCCCTGCTGTGTCTTCGTCGTCCCGGAGTCAGAGCCACTGTAAACCACCTCTGTGTATTCTATGTTGGGCCTGAAAACCTCCTCCTCCTGGCGGTCCAAAGTTCCTGTGCTAGCGGTGTAAACAACACCAACATTCCCCCAGTGCTCTGAGCTCCTAGTCCAGGCAAAGTCAGTTAATGGCTAACTGAGCTAACTAGCTAAGCAGCAGTTAGTTGTACTTTAGCAACAAGCAAAGCTGTCCATCAGGAAAATCCGTAAATCACAGAGAGTTGAGGCAGAGCAGCCGGAGGACATCAGAGGGCAAACCAGAAAATATTTTCTCCATAAAATATGATCCAGTTTCACCAAAATCAGTGAATAAAGTTTTGTTTTTGTACAAGTTATAAAGTTGTGTTTTTGTACAGTAATCAGCAGGGACGCTGGAAGTCAAAGTTTGGGGTGCTGAGAGGTCAGTCTATATATTGACGTGCACACACTAAGTTGTGTGCAATATTTGTGTTTTTTGTATTAATTTGAATGGCCAGGTTATATCTAATAATTATTAACAACAATTTCCAACAATATCAGAACGTTTTACACTACAGCAGACAGCAAACTTGAACACCAACATACTGTATATTCAAACAGCTATAGCAACTACACAGTCGACAACACAGAACTAATGCAGCACCTGGATGTGGCGAGAAATGTGACCCATGACCAGTTTATCATAATTTATAATAATGCAGTGCAGTGAGGATACAGACGTATCATAAAGGAGACAAGCGTATATAACGCAGATCTATCTGCGTCTGTTTACTGTTAACAGAGACTCCAGTCTGCAGTGTAGTTCATACACTTCACTGATAAACCACTGAGAGTAACGTTAGACTTCATGATCAAAGAAAGCTTTTATATCCTGTCGACACTTCTGTCCATATTCGCATGTTCCCTCACTCTTGATCGTCCATTTGAGCTCTCTCTCGCTCCCTCTCTCTCTGTCTGCATCCCACTTTTTTATAAATTGATGGTTTTTATAATGCCTGGTTTTCGGGGGTGCTGCAGCCCCCTCAGCACCCCTACTTCCCGTGTCCTTGGTAATCAGTGAGGCTCAGTCCCCCGGTCAGCGTCTATTGTTTTTCTTCTTTAAAAAAAAAAAAATGAAAGTAACATTTCAAATGATTTTTAAAGATAAATCAAATGTCATGTCAACATAATTGATAATTCATAAACCCACTAGGTTTTATAATACATTTGGCACAGAAACTAAATCTGAAATCTTAAATTAATTTACTCACAGTCCTCATACAAACACTTTTCACAATCTTTGACTATCTTGTGTTAATTCCTGTCTCATTTGTGGTCTGATGAACAGTTAATTAATCAAATCCAGTGCCTCATATTGCTAGTTTCACCAAAATCAGTGAATAAAGTTATAAAGTTGTGTTTTTGTACAATTCATTTTCATTTTTAAATTGTTAGAAAATTTTAATTGTGACTTAAATAATGCTTCCACAAATTGAAAATTAGGCTTCATTGTTTAAACTGCATTTTAATTTTCAAATTTTAATTAACATTTTAATATTTTCCACTGCACAGAAGGTTAGGTCTTTGAAAATTAAATGTCAAATGTCATTTTCATTTTGTTTTTCAATTTGACAACAAAAGTGGGTGGTGGGCTTGTAATGCAATAGACTGGGGATGCTTTTTCACTTATTGCATTTGAATATTGTCCTCTGTACAGCAGGTTAAGTCTTTGAAAATGAAGTTACGACTTTGAAGATTAAATGTCAAATGCAGTTTTCACTTTCATTTTCAAATTGTTAGAAAATTTCATTTTCATTTTGACTTAAATATTGCTTGCATAAAAATCAGGTTACATTGTTGATATTTCATTTTCAAATTTGAATTAACATTTGAATATTGTCCACTGTACAGCGGGTTACGACTTTGAAGATTAAATGTTAAAGGCGGTTTTCACTTTCATTTTCAAATTGTTAGAAAATTTCATTTTCATTTTGACTTAAATATTGCTTGCATGAAAATCAGGTTACATTGTTGATATTTCATTTTCAAATTTGAATTAACATTTGAATATTGTCCACTGTACAGTGGGGTACGACTTTGAAGATTAAATGTCAAACAGCTTTTCCATTTTCATTTTAATATGGTCACAGAATGCCATACAAGTATGTGGAAATTAAAATTTTATTATTGCATTTTCATTTAAATTTTTACTCAAATAACATGGAAAATTATAATACTATTGTGGAATTACATTTTCATTTCTAGGTTTACATTATCATTCTAATATAGTCCCCTATACGCTTCCATAGTATATAGGAGTTAAAAATGATGCTAATTGACATATCAGAGTCAGAATCAGAAATACTTTATTGATCCCCGAAGGGAAACTTGATTGATAAGTATAATATGACCCACCTTTTTAGCAGTATAAACAATATAGACTTTGTTACGGCGCAATAAAAAAAGTTATTTTCATTGGGTGATTATTATTTTGTCTACTTGCTGCAGATAGATAGATGGATAGATGAATAAGTGGGGGGGGTGGGGGGTGGGGGTCGGGTTGGTAGTCACCTCTGTTGTAGATTTGACCTCGGTCCATAACTGACACTGTCAGATGGAAGAACAACATAACAAAGAGGCATTGGTCATGAGTGTGTCTACTGTTGTAAATGTAGTCTTACAGGATAGAAAAATATTTAGGTTGGAGGTGCTGTGGGAATGAATGTGAGTATCTTAAGTGTTACCATGTAAAATTCTTGATATTTAAGTCAGGGTTTCTAAAAATTGCAGTCCTGATTAACAGGGCTGCTAATGTGACCCCCAGATTTTGTTATAGCTCACCCTGCCCTCCCAAAATTTCCTCCCGGTTGTCATTTGACGTTTTGGAACTCAGAGGTAAAAGTGTGAACAAGCACCTCATCATTTTACCCAAGATAGAACAATGACTGTTTTGATACCATTCAACAACTACAACTCTGGAAGCTGTAGTTGTTGAAGAGACTGTCCTCACAAGAAATATGACCGCATCAGTCATGTGTATGTGGAGAGAGTGCCTGTGTGTGTGTGTGTGTGTGTGTCACAGCCACCACCAGAAACTCCAATTCTTCTTATTATTTTCCTCCAGATTATCTCTAGTTTCTCTCTCGTTACTGTATGTTTATGAGGAATTCATAAAGTATTGTATAAGTGTGAAATTTTTGCTCAAGTTGAAACATTTTCAACTTGTATCTTTGTATCAGTTTTGCCCCACTTAGAACTAATTTTCATCTGTTCATGTCAACTCGCATCTTTCCATTGACTTTGTATGCATTTGTGTTTACTGTGTCTAACATTTGCTTTGCATTCTTTCTAAGCATCTCATTAGGAAAGAGGTTGGGCTGAATGGTTGGCTGTACAAAGTTTCTGACTTTGACAACGGAGACCTTGGTTTGCATCCCACACTGACAAACAACCTACGTTTGTTGTTTATGGTAGGAGGACATTTTCTTAATATGGTTAAAATGATGAGGCGTTCAAATTTTACTTTCTAGTACAGTGAGACAGTGTAGTCCCTCATTCGTCCAGGAGTGTTCTATCGTAGAAAAGGTTTCAGTCGTAGTCATCTGGACACTGTTTTCAGAATCAAGACGTTTCGGCTCCCATCTGGAAGTCATTCTCAATTGTGAAAAATGGACCGTCCATTTTACGACTGAAACCTTTTCTACAGTTCTAGTACAGTGGTAGATGCCGATTTAACAAAGAATATGGACAGAAAATTGACAGGGAGGCCCACTTTCATGTTTAAGCTTTTCACAAATAATGATAGAAACCACGCTTGTCACGGGTGGTTAACCATGTGCCATCAAGAGCCAACAGTCTGCAGGTTTTCATTCCAAGCAGACTCGCTCGCTGATTACCTCTCCTTGAAGTAGAGTAGAGTAGAGTAAAAGGGAGAGTTGCTCCCTTTTACTCTACTCCTTCAAGGAGAGGTAAAGGGAAATCCCCTACTGAGGTGATCAGTTGGAATCAAAACCTGCAGATTGCTGGTTATCAGTGGAATGTGGTTAGCCAACACTGCTCTATGGCAAAATATACTGAGAACCGGAAAAAAGGCTAACCTCGAAAAAGGTTGGACTAACTAACGACTGACTATGAGAATGCGTGAAAAAGAAGAAAATAAATAATCTGTAAATATAAGTCTCGACATGTTGTAAGCTAATCTATGTACAGTGCCCAGGAGGGTTCACTTACTGAAAGATACAGTATGTAACACACAGTGAGTGTACTCAGCGTGGGTATATTACTGAAGACACCTCTTTCAGAAGAGATACTGCAATGACAAGACTGAGATAAGACAAGAGCGGAAGAGTGAGGGAAGAGACACAAAGGGGATGAGACATGGTACCTTCACTTTCGATTGTGTCGACTGCATCATTGACCAGTCGAATGACGGTCACTATGGAGGCTTGTAGAGGGAAAAAAGGAGGAGATAAGTTTTGAAATACAGTCATTCAAAGTAAAAAATGCTCATCATGGTGTTAGTAAGGGGTGTCCTCTCACAACTGTGGCATTGCGTATGGCTGCCGACTACTGCCAGTCTTGTCTGGCACAGTCAAGACTTCTTGCTGATTTTGATGTTTGGGGGCAAACTGCATACAATATTGTTCACATATATGGAGATAGTTTAGGTTCAAAAAATAAAAGCAAAGAAAACACTGCCAAACAAAGAAAATTAACTTCATAAATGCAAAGAAAGCCACCTGAGAACAAAACAATATAAAAGCACAAAAAACAACAACACCATTTCTACTGCTTTTTGTCATTTTAGTGTAGACACTTGAATTTCATGGATTGCAAATAAAATCTAGTGAGGAGGACAGAACAGGACAATACAATATAAAAAAATCAAATACAAAATCAAATACATGGCTCCAGCACAAAGGCCACAACTACCAACACCACGCTGTGAAACAGTCAAAATCCCATAGCCTCTTTGAGAATACTTACAATGACACTGTTGTGAAATCCTTATAATGTACAGTTGTGAGAAAAAGTTTGTGAAACCTTGTGAAACCTTCCTGCATTATTTTGCAACAATAATAGCAAATGGATAATGCAAACATACAAAACTAACTGTCTGAAAAATCTAGAGGCTGTAATGTTCATTTCATCTCACAATATATAAAGGTTGGACAGAACTGACAACATATTGTTGATTTTGCTAATCTTAGAGCCTTACCAGTAGTGGTGCTAAAATATGTATATTGTTTATGATTTGTTTCGATTGTTCACTTGGTAGTTGACAGTGTAGGAACAGACAGGAAACGCTTGGAGAGAGACGGGTTTACGAAACACCTCGGTCCTCGGTGCCCTAAACAAATTCAATATGACCTGAGGGTTGACCATGAGATCAATATAATCAGGAGTTTAACAGACAGATTGCAATGAATTTTGCTGATCAGATCGGCATAGAGTATGAGATATCATGTGTGCAAATGAAACATTTGGCTTGGTGGTGCTAGAGGAGACAATCTGCTCATCCTCTGGAAACAATGAATAGCCACAGTAAAGTTTACGTAAATCAAGTCATTACTTTCAAGGTACTATTGGTCTTTTTTAAACTGCGTTCCTGTCTGCACTTGTGTTCTTCTCTTCATCACGACTGAAATACTGTCCCAATTCCAAGTCTACATTTAGCCAAGTATTGTCCAAATGGGGCTGACGTGTGAATGTGGGGTAGACAAGTAATCCCAGCATGCATTTTGCATCAGTCAGTGATGATGGCGGAGGACAGCAAACTTACATAGGTTCTGTTCTACAATGTTATTTTGTCACCAAATTTAGTTTTGAAACTTCTTTAGGCAAGAAATCAATCATTTAGATTTTGAATATGTAGTTGATTTATCAAAATAATGCATACTTGAATATTCGCTCCAACATTTTCAGAGATATGAGGACCTGCTAGCTGGGCAAGACTGGCAGGTCTTCTCAGGAGCTATAACTGGTCTGTCAGTGTCCATGGTCATCCCAGGGAGAACAAACAGTCTTGTCTCGGCAGACCTCTGGTAATTTTCCGGAGGCACTAACGTCTACATAGTGTTTTAAACTTAAGATTTAATTATTGTTAGAACATAAACTTTGGTCTCACAGTCAAAATCTAATATTTGTTGCTGCCAGATTGGTTTGGCTGAAGGTAAAGATTGAGTTGGCAGCCTGGCTGACACCAGTTCCTGTGCTGCGGTGGTCTCCAGTTCCTGCTGGGCCGCAACAGCCTCCTGAATTCCCTGTTGGGCCGCAACAGCCCCTGAACTCCCTGTTGGGCTGCAACAGCCCCTGCACTCTCTGTGCTGCAGCAGCTTCCGGAACCCTCTCTGCGGCATCTGTTCCCGGAACTCCCTGTGCGGCAGCTGCTCCCGGAACTCCCTGTGCGGCAGCTGCTCCCTGTACTCCCTGTGTTGCGGCAGCTCCCTGAACTCTATGGGCTGCAGCACACTCCTGCCTCTGCTGGATTGCAGCAGCCACGTCCTGCTCTGGTTGTGCCACAACCATCCCTTGCTCCAAGTTGGGCTGCAGCCTCCTGAAGTTTCTGAGCTGCAGCAGCCTCCTGTCCCTGCTGAGCTGCAGCAATCCCCTGAACTCTCTGAGCTGCAGCACACTCCTCTCTTTGTATACTCACTCTTATAGGCCTTTTCCACTACAGGAACTTAAAAAACTTTAGATGTAGCCATTGTCACATGTTCTGCTTTTGTTTCCACTGTACTCCCCCCACTTTGGGGGTGAATTCCTGAACCTAAATTTCAGCCCTTCAGGTTACCACCTAAATCCAAGTTCCAGGGGAACGAAATGCAACACCTGGCTTGTTACACGGCAAACACCGCAATTAATTACGCAGGACAAGTGTTTAGAGCACTGCAAGGAAGTGTATTTCAATATACAGGCAATATTCTGATTCAGAATACCCAACGTGTGTTTTGCTGCAATGTTCTGAAATTGTCCACAGCTGATCAGCTGGGAGGGAGCTGGTCTGGAGTTCTAGAGATGTATATGTTTTCTGGCTAGACTGGAACTGCTCAAGCAATTTCTTCAATGAAAACATGAAAAAATACAATTATTTGAGTCTCACTTCGTTTATTCAGATCTTGCCTACGTATTTTTATGACAGGGATTAACGAATGCAGCATTTTAGAAGCAAATAATGCAGCAATCTAAGTTAGTCCAAGTAATTCACCAACATTTTCTCACAAATGTATGACAACCACGTCTGAAGGACTGCACAGGTTTTGCATGGATATTGATGAGCAAAATTTTCAAACAGAAGATAGAGACACACAGTGTAACCAACTAATAAACAAACAAAGCATTTTAAAACAAGTGTAAAAGAACTGAAACACTAGGGTATTCTGAGAATCCTGAACAACTCTTGCTGTAAGGTGGGTCTTACCATTGTCATCACAGGAGTCAGACTGGAACGAGCTCAGTGATTGGACCTCTGAGTTACTGCCTTTGTTGCTCCCTGAGAAACATGTTACTTCTTCTGCCATGTCAACCATCTTACCTGCAGGGAAAGTTCGGGGAGTAAGAAGGGCCAGATTCCAAAACAGACACAAATGTAGAAAAACTGCCTTTTAAGGAGCTGAAACTATGGCTATTTTTTAGGGGTGTAACGGTACACATATTCGTCCCGAATCGTTCGGTATGTGACTTGCTCAGTTCGGTGCACCCTGTGACCCAAGCAATTACTGTCAAAATAATCTATTAATGTCTACTACTCGCACACGTTAAACAGAAATTCTAGTGTGCGAGTTTTGGCAGTGCACCAGTTGTTGTCTATCAGCTGTAGCATGCTAGTCGGCTTAGCCCGGTTAGCCAGGTAAGTCAAGCTCATGTAGTGTCACTGCCATCCGTATGGCAAAGACAAATGAGAGACCAGAACTGGAGGATCCTCCCATGACATTTAGATCCACTGTATGGGAGCATTACGCATTCCCGGTAAGTTACAGCGAAAATGGGCATTGATTTGTGTCAAACAGCCAACTTTGTTCAACTGAAGTCCGGTATTTCCATGGATAAACTTCAAACATGTAATTTACAGTGGCATCACCCAAATGTGTTGAATGAGACAAAAGCAGACTGGAAGGCGAGTCCTTCTTTTCACAGCGTTCGGGCAGCCTCTCACTGCAGATTTGGACCGTTCGAAAGCAATGCTATAGCAGTGTTTATAGCTGCGGATATTCAACCAAACTCAGTCGTAGAGAATACCATAGCATATAGTAAAAGTGCTTTAGCCCTGCTACAATGTGCCTTCACGTTTGTATTTTAGTCAGTCCCTTGTGCCAGTCCCTTGTGCCTGCCCTGTATAAACGAGTGCAAGCTGCAGTTGTTCAGGAATTATTAACAGGTCAGATTTTTATGATGGAGCATTACTGACATTTGTGTTGTTTATTTTTGTTTATGTATTTTTTCTTATTGACAATACGCCAGTAAGTGAGTGCCTTATCTGTTAAGTAAGAATTAAGACCAATGAGCTACTGTTAAATATTTACATTTTTCAGAATAAATGACTTGATTTTTTTGTTTTCCCTGCTCTACTGAAAACATACTGAACTGTGTGACCTGAAAACCAAGGTACATACCAAACTTTTAATTTTGTGTACCCATTACACCCCAGGTATTTATGAATTCTCGGTATTCTATACTAGTGCTGGGAAGTTATGTCACTTCAGTACATATGAGCAGAATCCATTCTGACCTATAAATATATCAAAGTTAGTCAGGTTTTCTAATCTTAGGTGTTGTGCACCCTTTAGAACTAAAGGGTATGGTAATAGGTTTACGTACACTTATGTATATTGTAGCATGAGGGTAGCATAAATAACAAATTATCTGGAGACTATTAAATTAAAAAAGCAAAGTTCAGCGTGTATGTACGGGAGCTGGTATCACCAACATGCAAGTTGAGTCAAGCATATGCATTTGCAGTACTACTGAACCATCTCAGCAGCTTACTTTTGTAATATAGAAAAGCTGAGTAGGCTGGAGAAGGGACAGCTTATGTCCGTAAGACTGTGGCTATTTCCTGGAAGTAGTAAGTGAACCCCAAAAAACGAATTCAGTAGAAAAAATGTGTTTGCTCATTTTCACTATTCTACATAGTAGCTATATCAGCTAAGGTCAAATTTGACATAACTGTATTTGTGTCTACATGCCCCAATCACTACAAACATCAAATAACAGAATATGCAGTATATATCAATGGAAGCTGAATTTAAGGATGCAAGGCCTGATTATCCCAGCGGTTGACATACACGTCTGACTTTGCAAATGAAGAGCAGTACACATATTCGTCCCGAATCGTTCGGTATGTGACTTGCTCAGTTCGGTGCACCCTGTGACCCAAGCAATTACTGTCAAAATAATCTATTAATGTCTACTACTCGCACACGTTAAACAGAAATTCTAGTGTGCGAGTTTTGGCAGTGCACCAGTTGTTGTCTATCAGCTGTAGCATGCTAGTCGGCTTAGCCCGGTTAGCCAGGTAAGTCAAGCTCATGTAGTGTCACTGCCATCCGTATGGCAAAGACAAATGAGAGACCAGAACTGGAGGATCCTCCCATGACATTTAGATCCACTGTATGGGAGCATTACGCATTCCCGGTAAGTTACAGCGAAAATGGGCATTGATTTGTGTCAAACAGCCAACTTTGTTCAACTGAAGTCCGGTATTTCCATGGATAAACTTCAAACATGTAATTTACAGTGGCATCACCCAAATGTGTTGAATGAGACAAAAGCAGACTGGAAGGCGAGTCCTTCTTTTCACAGCGTTCGGGCAGCCTCTCACTGCAGATTTGGACCGTTCGAAAGCAATGCTATAGCAGTGTTTATAGCTGCGGATATTCAACCAAACTCAGTCGTAGAGAATACCATAGCATATAGTAAAAGTGCTTTAGCCCTGCTACAATGTGCCTTCACGTTTGTATTTTAGTCAGTCCCTTGTGCCAGTCCCTTGTGCCTGCCCTGTATAAACGAGTGCAAGCTGCAGTTGTTCAGGAATTATTAACAGGTCAGATTTTTATGATGGAGCATTACTGACATTTGTGTTGTTTATTTTTGTTTATGTATTTTTTCTTATTGACAATACGCCAGTAAGTGAGTGCCTTATCTGTTAAGTAAGAATTAAGACCAATGAGCTACTGTTAAATATTTACATTTTTCAGAATAAATGACTTGATTTTTTTGTTTTCCCTGCTCTACTGAAAACATACTGAACTGTGTGACCTGAAAACCAAGGTACATACCAAACTTTTAATTTTGTGTACCCATTACACCCCAGGTATTTATGAATTCTCGGTATTCTATACTAGTGCTGGGAAGTTATGTCACTTCAGTACATATGAGCAGAATCCATTCTGACCTATAAATATATCAAAGTTAGTCAGGTTTTCTAATCTTAGGTGTTGTGCACCCTTTAGAACTAAAGGGTATGGTAATAGGTTTACGTACACTTATGTATATTGTAGCATGAGGGTAGCATAAATAACAAATTATCTGGAGACTATTAAATTAAAAAAGCAAAGTTCAGCGTGTATGTACGGGAGCTGGTATCACCAACATGCAAGTTGAGTCAAGCATATGCATTTGCAGTACTACTGAACCATCTCAGCAGCTTACTTTTGTAATATAGAAAAGCTGAGTAGGCTGGAGAAGGGACAGCTTATGTCCGTAAGACTGTGGCTATTTCCTGGAAGTAGTAAGTGAACCCCAAAAAACGAATTCAGTAGAAAAAATGTGTTTGCTCATTTTCACTATTCTACATAGTAGCTATATCAGCTAAGGTCAAATTTGACATAACTGTATTTGTGTCTACATGCCCCAATCACTACAAACATCAAATAACAGAATATGCAGTATATATCAATGGAAGCTGAATTTAAGGATGCAAGGCCTGATTATCCCAGCGGTTGACATACACGTCTGACTTTGCAGATGAAGAGGATTTGTGAACAGTATGATGGATGTTGTTAATGATCTGGCTTACACAGTGTAATGCAATGGGTAAGTATTCCAAAGCATTTAGATATTAATGTGCATGTAAGTACATTGAGTGGATTAGTTAAATCTGTTTAATTACATCAGATAATTAGATGATTGTTTAGTCTCGCAAGGCCTCTTTTTTCTAAATAACAGGTGAAAATGAGCAGCTTGTTACTCTATGCAGCAGTTAAGTATGAGATTTCTCACTCAGAGGTCCACTCAATCAAACCAATTTGTGGACATCATTTAATAAAAAAATATATATAGGGGCATATCAGCCTACAGTGAATATTGTACTCACAAATAAGCTCCTTTAGCTTAATACAATACGTTACAAGCATGAGCATGGCTATTTCCATAGTCATGTGATGTGCGTTCCTACTATTGAAACAGGTGAGTTAAGAGAAGAACTACATTTTAAGCATGCAAACGACAGACATGTTTGACTGGACATGTTGAGGACAGGCTGGTCAATCTATTATTATCGGACCAAATGAAGAGCAGTACACAATACAAAGACAAACCTCTATGGTACTCACATAAACACACTCAATCTCTACATAATATTAGTTCATTAACCTAACTTATGCTAACTGTAAGTTCCCACTGTAGCAGGTAGTAAAAGAACACACACTCACCCTCATCACTGTCCCATGGGCTCTTGCGTATGGAGTCACAGTCTGAGCGACAGGGTGACACAGGTGGCAGGTTGGGGGCCACGCTGCAAACCACCACCCCCCTCCTGGTGGTTCCTGACAGGATCCTTGGTGACTCCGGGTGAAAGGTGCTCATCTCTGTATGCTCCACACCACGCCCATCCACTATCTTCTCCAGTGTGGACAGCGGCTCTCCTTGGAAACAGGGTGTGTATGCCATGGGCCTCACAGGGACCTGTGGAGGTCCCATCATCCCACCCCCTCCCGACACGGTGGGCCCCAGCCCCGGCTCTGAGTACAGGTTGAGAGGGTCTCCAGGTGTGCAGTGTAGGGTCTTAAACTGAAGACCGTTGGCCTTGTTGAGGAGTGCTGCAGTGGCTGGGTCCTGGACCAGAGACAGGTTGTTCCGCGAGTAGTTCTTCTGGAAAACCTTCTTGCGGAAAGCGATGAAGAGGATGATGAGAGTGATGATGACAAAAAGCACCACGGCGATGCCGATTAGCTCCTCTTTACCGACCACAGCATGACCTGCCTGCATGTCAGGGACAACAACAGGCCGCAGGCCACAACGCTGGCCCACAAAGCCCACTGTGCAGTTACAGTAGAAGGAACCATGAGTGTTGACGCAGACGCCACCATTCTCACACTCACCCTCTGGATTGCTGCGGTCGCATTCGTTCACATCTTCCTCACAGCTGCAGGATGGAGGGATGGAGGAAAGAGGGGAAGAGACTGGTGTGAGATGACAGTGTATGAATAACTTTGGACTGCTGAATTATTTGTTTCCAGATGGATTGCTTTCCAAAAGCCAGAGAGCGAGAGAGTAAGATGACATGCATTGAGGAAAGATTGCAGATTCTTCACACAGATTTGTCTTTAGTATGATTAAGCTGCTGTGTGTGGCATATCAACATAGCTTGCAGTGCCATTAAGAGAGAGTAAGTTCACTGGTGGAGGCTGGAGAGGAAATAATTATAATAACGGTGGTCTAGTGTTTTGTTATTGGTTTTGGAAAGGACAGTTCTTGCTCATCAACCCAGTTTTTTAAGTTTTAAGTTTCTTTAACCTCACTTACACATTGGTGGGTCAATCATTAAAAATTCCACAATGCCACAAAACTTGATTTAAAATTTTAGTAGAATACCCAAAGTACCCAAAGATACCAATTCTGCTTGGCTGAATTTTGGGGAAATGTGTATAAACTGATACAATAAGATGTTTCGATTTGATGGAAAGGTGCCACCATAAAAACAATGAAGCAATGAGCTTCAATGAAAGGGCTGGGGCAACTTTGCGCTAGTGAAGTGCAATCAACTACAGCAGGTCTTGGATTACTAGCTAATTTTGTGGCCATATCTTAAATGGGCCCTGTGCCAAAATCTAGTTTTTAGACCTGCATTATTTTAGTTTATGTTGTGCACAGGTGAAGCACATCCCTTAATAAAGTTTTGAGGGAGGCACAAAAGATGATGATTGTCAATCTCATGTCTATGGAAGTAGAAATCTGGAGTCAGGACATGGTTAGCCTAGCTAAGCATTAAGACTATAAGCAGAGAGAAAGAGCTTGCCTGGCTCTTTCCAAAGTTCCAAAATACACATACCAACACATTTAAATCTCATTAGTGATCATGTTGTATCTCATTCGTTTAATCCGTACACAAACAGAAATGTAAAAATGGCAATCTGTTGTTTAAGGGGGAGTTATGTGCTGGAACAACAGCTGGGCACAGTGACTGTGGGCAGTCTTGTTGTCACAGTGAAGTTGTCAGGTTTGGTATCATTATGCCTGCACAGAGACCTAAAACAAAATCTGGTCTCACTAGGGGGTCAATCAGAGACCAACAGCAAAATCTTCCCCCAGAGACGTCTGATCACGGAGGTCAGAGCGTCAGAGTCCACCAACAACACAAAGCTGTAATAATTGAATTGGAAGTTGAACAAAGTAAGGATTTTGCTGAATGGTCAACAGATCGTCAAACTGAGCATCATACTATTGGTATGGTTGTCTTAGTGATGCAGACTGCTGCAGTGAAGCACTACAAAAAGTGAGTACATTTTAAGGGTGCACAGTATGTCGAGGACCAGAGACATGTAAATGGACTATACAAGTACAGTCCATTTACATGATGCAGTTTGTGGTGTGGGAAGTTTTCACATCTGAGTTGCCTCTTGCTGGTTCATTCCCTAGAGTACTCCAGATAAAAGAAAAAAAGGATAATGATTTGCTTGTAAAACTTCTTCAGATCTGAATTCATAAAGAATCAGGCTTTGATGAAATAAATTAATCAGCTTGTGTATAATTGTGGTGTGTATACAGTATGTGTGTGTGTGTGAGAATGATTAAATTCATCACTGAAACTTCTATCCTGTCAGCTGCCACACTGCATTTACATTGACAGCAAGTTCCCTTCTAATGGCATCTGGGAAATGTGACAAACAGGATCAAGTGCTGTGTGTGAGGAAGCTGGGAAGCAGAGGACAATATGCTGAACTATAATTTAGTACTGACTCCTTGTGGCCATGAACAGCAAGTGCAATCAATAGAATATTTTTTTTAAATTGTTCTTCTCTTTGAAAATGTTTCGGTTATTAGATGTTGACTGAAAAAAAACTTTTCTAAACTAAAATTATCTAAAAGTACTTAGCTCTTGAATTGTCAATTGAAACTGGATTAAAACTTTTATTAACAGCAGACTGTAGAATTTTTTAATAACTGAAGGCCAATTCCGATTTGTTAGATTGGGCCCATATTTTGTGCTGTTAAGGCAACAGCCTGGATTTGATGCTGATTGTTAGAAAGCAAGTAACCCTATCAGCCCTGCCAGATATGTCATTACACACACACACACACACACATGCAGTCAAGCAATATTCAGGACACCAGAACTTTCATTTAAGTGGAGATCCCAATGTTTCCAAAGAGATACCAGGTTGAATTTTGGGGAAATGTGTAATGATGCATAAGTCTTGGGTTTGAATATGTTCATCAGTATAAACAATGTGCTACATAAGGTAGAATACAGAAAATATATATCATAAGAAA
The DNA here is from genome assembly GCA_027580175.1 of Siniperca scherzeri. Lineage (NCBI taxonomy): Eukaryota > Metazoa > Chordata > Actinopteri > Centrarchiformes > Sinipercidae > Siniperca > Siniperca scherzeri. The sequence goes on from CM050848.1 coordinate 32,006,191, forward strand.
AAAAAACATTTTCTAACTTTAAACCTACTTGAGGGAATGTTTAAGGGTTCAACAGGTACAATGTACAGTTTACTCATATTTTAAATGGGTAACACTATTTAGAATTTTAATGTGCAACTCTCTGTAAATAATATTATAAAGAGTTCAGTCTAGACCTGCTCTATAGGAAAAGTGCAATGAGATAATTTCTGTTATGAATTGGCTATATAAATAAAATTGAATTGAACTAACCACCAACCCCATAATACATATTGATTGTACACCATATACACTATATATTAATGTTCATGGTAAACTGTACTTTACAGTTAGTATATACAAAATCAATTCTTTACCATTTTGTGCTAACAGGGGACCAGTGAAAATACAACTATGAAATGAAACCATCAAGTTAACTTAACTAAAAGAAATGTTTTCCCAGAGATATAAACTTCTTTGTTTGTTTTCCAAGATCTTCTTTGAGCAGTCTCACCCACAAGAGCAATTTATTGTAACGTTTTACAACTGTGCTCCTCTTCATTGCATTGCATGCATTGTGGAAAGAAATCGACATCAACAGCAAAAACAAAGCCTATTTCAGTCTGCATAATGACATCTTTGAGTATACTTAATGGTCACTTTTCCAGTGTGAACAGACTACAGACTCAAAACCTGCTTAGAATCAGTTTGTTGTCTGGAACTGGGGCACAGCTTTGAAGTTGGGTCTCTGTAAGTCTGTTATGAATTGGCGCTTTATAAATAAAATTGAATTGAATTAAAGTTCAGCAAAGTGTAACATTTGTGTCTAACTAATTGTGTCATATATAAAACCTGTTCTGGTAACCCTACTGACAGCCTAAGGCTTTAAAGGACCAGTTTACTAAAATTGCACAAAGAGCACCCCTGATGGTATCTAGTTATGCAGATAGTTTTAGTTATTTAGTATTTGTCCACATTTTGTCAACCAATGACCAAAATTATCTGATATGTTGGCATCATCCCAAAACAGTGGAGATTGATGAAATTTAATTTTTTTTAATTAACCGCAACATCTTTTTCCAGATTCAGTCTCCATGTTACTCTGGATAATCCACAGAACACACTGTCAGCAGTTTTCAAAGAGATTATTTCTTCCAAAACACATTGCTGTTGCATTTCTTAAATGTGATATTTCACAATCACCTCAGTTTTTCCAGAATGTGGGGAAATTGACGCTTAAGGACTTTTAGTTCAGGTTTGTGTGTTTGGACTGGAACTCACGTCAGACCCTTGAATCCTCTCCTGCAGCTGCAGAGGAACGCGTTGCCAATGGCCTTACATGCACCACCGTTCTGACACGGGTTCGGAACACACGCTGCTATCTCCATCTCACAGCGCCTTCCGGTGTACTGGGGGTTACAGCTGCATGAGAACCCTGGTAGACAGACAGGGAGGAGGGGGACAAGGAGATAGACTTAATTAAGAATTCAGAGCAGTCAGTGCACTGTTTACAGCGCTGCTCGGCCAACACACACATTTAAATCATCACATGAGTATACCCACACAGTATAAAGAAGATACACACACAAACAACAAATACACATACACTTATAAGGGAATGGCTCTGACATGTAAAAATGTGAAACACACACACACCTCCTGACAGTGTCAACAACAATAACAAATTATTAAGTTTCATAAAAGGTATTTATTTTAACATACAATAGTATGTAGTAGTAGTAACTGGTACTTGAATCATAGTATAGCAGTACACACAGTATAAACTGCAGATATGTCAAGTTATAATATCAATTATTTAAAATTTTATGAGACCATTATAAATCATAAATAGGTTCATTATGTAAGTCCCAAATTATTATTTTACTTATTAAATGTAAGATACAAAACTATTGCATATTTTTAAAGGTTTTGAGTCCTTAAACAGTGGTTTTATGTGTGGGTTGGCAGGTTTGATTTCAGAGTTCAGATATGTTTTAGATGGTAAAATGGTAAATGGACTGCATTTACATAGTGCTTTTCTACCTCACACACCGATGGCGGAGGAGCTGCCATGCAAGGCCTGCCCATTGGGAGCAACAGGGGTACAGTGTCTTGCTCAAGGACACTTTGACACATTAACAGGAGGATCGAACACCCAGCCCTGGGATTAATAGATGACCCGCTCTACCTCCTGAGACCTCCTAGATAAGAGGGGCACCTTAGCTTTAGATTAACTAATACTCAGCTGCAGTTGCTGTCATTCAAACCACATGACATGTCAGCCAATCATATGAGCACTAAACATCTAGCCTCCCCGCTTATTCCCTTTATTCTGAAATAAGAGTGTGTGAATAATTACTATGGCATTGCTGTGTGCTGTATTTCCTGTTACTCACCACCAGAAGGCAGGCTGGTGCAAGTGGCTCCGTTGCGACAGGGCTGCTGCAGGCAGGCATCAGGATAGAGGATGCAACCCAGCTTCAACTCTGTCAGTCCTACCACCTCTGCATAGCGTGAGCGTTTGTTCTGCAGTGGCAGCTCGTTGTTGTTCAGCATGACTGAATCCAGGCAGCCCTGGAAACCCTCAAGCACCCGCGGGTCCTTCTGGGAGTCCATGAGGCTGCGAGAGTTGGGGTGCTGCACCTGAGGAGAGACGGGTCAGAAATTCATACATGAACTCAAGACGTGAAGACTGTCCAACTGTACTAAAACTGTTTTTCACATGAACAGAAGAACAACCAGGAAAACACACACAGACACACACACACACAGACACACACACTGTATTTGTGAGGACTCTCAGTGATGTAATGCATTTCCTTTCTCCAAATATTAAACACAATCATTAAGTTTGCAACAGTCCTTGATGATTAAGGTTTTATTGATATTTTCCCCTCGAAATCATGTTTTAAAGGAGTACATTGGTTTTAATTGAATTTTGCCTGGATTTATTTTGTTTCCATTAAAATGTTCTCCTGCAAATTTTGTGGCAGTGACTTAGGTAGAGTCAGTAGTTTGTAGGCTACATACTGCACATGCCTTTTTAGTAAGGGTAATTTAGGCTATATTTACCTCCTATCAGTTTGGATACTCAGCTGCTGTCTGCCCTCATACTCCTCTGAGTCAACTGCTCCCCCCTCCTCCATCTTCCTGGGAGAGTCCTACTCCCCCCTCAACTGGCTATCAGGCTAACGGCCCTCTCCAGGCTGACGACTCCTCTGCTGTGTACCTGACTGCTGACCAGGTGAGAGGACAGCTGATGAAACTCCACTCAAACAAGGCTGCAGGCCCCGATGGTGTTTGCCCCGGGATGCTAAAAGCCTGTGGCCCCCAGCTATGTGGAGTCCTTCACCATGTCTTCAACCTGAGCCTGAGTCTTCAAAGGGTTCCTGTTCTGTGGAAGACATCTTGCCTCGTTCCTGTGCCGAGACGCAGCGTCCCAGTGGCTCCAAGGACTACAGGGCGGTGGCACTGACCTCCCACATAATGAAGACCCCGGAGAGACTGGTGCTGGAACAGCTACAGCCCATGGTCAGACCCCTCCTGGACCCCCTTCAGTTCGCCTACCATCCCCGGCTGGGAGTTGGGGACGCCATCATCTTCATGCTTAACCGCATCCACACCCACCTGGACAGGCCGGCAAGCACGGTGAGGATCATGTTTTTTTACTTCTCCAGTGCTTTCAACACCTTCCGGCTGGTACTGCTGGGTGAGAAGCTGGCAGCGATGCAGGTGGATGCCCCCCTCGTGTCCTGGATTGTTGACTACCTGATTGGCACCACAGCATGTGCGCCTGCAGCACTGTGTGTTGGACAGCGTGGTCAGCAACACTGGGGCCCCTCAGGGGACTGTCCTCTCTCCCTTCCTCTTCACCATCTACACCACAGACTTCAGCTACCACACAGAGTTCTGGCACGTTGAGAAGTTTTCTGATGACTCTGCTGTGGTGGGATGTATGGTGGTGATGAGACTGAGTACAGGGCTGTGGTGGGGAACTTTGTCTCATGGTGTGAGCAGAACCATCTGCAGCTCAATGCGACAAAGTCTAAGGAGCTGGTTGTGGATCTACGTAGGGCCATGGCACCAGTGACCCCGGTTTCCATCCAGGGGGTCAGTGTGGACATTGTAGAGGATTACAAGGAGCTGGGAGTACACATGGACAATAAACTGGACTGGGCTAAGAACACTCAAGCTCTTTACATGAAGGGCCAGAGCCGCCTCTATTTTCTGAGGAGGCTGAGGTCCTTCAACATCTGCCGGACAATGCTGAAGATGTTTTATGAGTCTGTGGCGGCCAGTGCTATCCTTTATGCTGTTGCATGCAGGTTGACGGTAGCGGACGCTAACAGACTCAACAAACTCATCCGTAAGGCCAGTGACATTGTGGGGGTGGAGCTGGACTCTCCTGTGGTGTCAGAGAGGAGGATCCTGGCCAAACTACATGCCATCTTGGACAGTGTCTCCCACCCACTCCATGACATGCTGGTCAAACAAAGGAGTACCTTCAGCGAAAGACTCATCCCCCCAAAGTGCACCACAGAGCGCCACAGGAAGTCATTCCTGCCTGTGGCCATCAAACTCTTTAACTCCTTCCTCTAAGTGTCAGTCTATACGACCCTAAGTCACTAAACTGGACATTGGATCATTAACATCACTGCAATACTTGAAATATTGTGCAATATTCTCTGTGTAATACTCCTGTGCAATATACTCTGTTTTCAGTTTAATGTTCCCTATTTATTGATATTTATTCATACTTATATTACTGCTGTGCAATATCGACCAGCTAATAATCTGGTTAATCTGCTACACTTAACTTGACAGTACACATTATTGCACTATTACTACCTGTAAATCCACTTTGTACTTACACTCATTTTAGCTTTTATACTTATATCCACTTTGTACTTAATTTATCTTAGCTGTATTATAGTGTATTATATTTTGATTTGCTTAGTACTTTTATTTATTATATTCCCAGCCTAAAAGTAGTCAGATTTAACCAAACTGAATGAAAAACTACTGCAATCAGCTTCTAAGAAATGCACAACATGCTAGTTTTTTGTTATTTAAAAAAAGACATACTGTACCCTCAGTGTTCTCAATGGCAAAACTGTGGTTTCTGTTGATTGGTTTTACCCAGCCTGCTGCACTCTGCCTGTCAGAGAGCCAACACAGACACCACCAGCTCCACCCACTGCAATCAACAGATCTCACTCACCTGAGTACTGATCACACACCTGCCATTAATCACCAACCCCACACTATAAAGTCACACTCCCCCAGTTCACTCACTGTCTGGTATCACCTGACGAATCCCCTAGGACTTTGGACTCCACTCAACTGTCGTGTGTGTTTTCAACTCCTGGTTCTCCTGTTTCCCGTCTCCTCCAGTGGACTGAACTACCTACTCTCTATCAGATAAGACTCATAGACTTTCCTAGCTCCAGTCCCTCGTCTCCTCAGTCATTGCTTTACCCAGTACTCTGTCTTGCTTTTCAAATAAATCCCTCGTCATTGTACTAACCTCTGTGTCCCGTGTCTACCTGCTGGCACTGCCGTAGCCACAGGTGTCACCACAAAATATTGCTATCTCACAATTGAATGTGATCCTCTGTCACTACTGATAAAATACTAATAAAGCCTATTGCAGACTCGTGGGGGCTTTTACACAAGGACATAGGTTTGGTTTCAGAAGTAAGAGGTCAAAATAAGGTAACAACAAAAAAAACCCCAATTTATTTATATACACTTAAATCAATCTACTTTCTCTTCTTCTGTGGGTAAAGTAATATCATTTAATCTGTATTTTTAGTTAGTTACATTTAAATCAATCTAGCACAAAATTAATGAGAAGAGAATTAGAAATTCTATGCTAGCCTCTTCTGTATTGTTAATGCACTAACCCTATTTAAAATCATGTTTAGTGTCCTTGATAGAGGTGATAGAAAATGTATTTGCATCTTTACCACAGGGAGCTTTAGCATCTTTTAGGATAATATTAACTGTAGAAATACAGATTAAAAAAAAAATATATATATATATATATATATATATATATATTATTATTATTATTATTATTATTATTATTATTATTATTATTTTTTTATTATTATTATTATTTTTTAAACCAAAACATGCAGTGGAGGTACTACTTCTTCCCTGAATGTCTGCAGGTATTCCTTTCAGGCTGCATACAGCCCCAACAACTTCCACTATCAAGGTAGGGCAGCTTGTATGAAGCCGACTCAAGAGTGAGTGTATCAATATTTTTATCAACTCAAATCCTCTCTCCTCTGGACTACGGTGGCTCAACAGTAAAGAACAATGTTCAGAGAGATTTTTAGTAAGAAAATCAACTAAAACTAATTAAAACAAATTTCCACTGCGGATGGACATGTCCATCCCCTTTTACATATCTGTGCCAAGGGCCCATTGTATGTAGGTTGTGCACCCAGCATGAACATGAAAACTGGGAAAAAAAATCTTCTTGTAGTGTGAGCAGTGCAGCAATTCAGACTTTGATCACACATCAAAAATGGGAATGATACAAAAACTCCATTCAACATTTGACTAGTGGCTATTAGAAACGTATTCTACCAGATAGCAAGTTCTACCAATTAGGAGTACTACAGTAATTAAATATGTTAAAACATCTCTGCATGGCTAAAAGCTGAGGAGCCCTAAATGGCTGCCATTGTGTTATCATCTGAAACCCCCCTATAGCATCTACAGCTACTCATGGACTGACCAGTGCTCCAAAGTAAATGGTTCTGTCTGGAGCGAGTGGTTGTATGAATGGCGGTCCACGGCGTTGCTCAACATAGCTGTTATCCAGCGCCAGGCTGCTGAAGTTGCGGTTCAGCTCCAGTGCCACAGTGTGCCAGCTGCCATCATTGATACGACGGCCAGAGATGCCCAACATGTCGGGACTGTCACCACCTCCACCATCGCCAAGGCCACAGGCCAGCTGGAACCACAGCTTCCCCTCCTCCAACTGCACACATACATACATACATACATACACACACAACTTTAATGTTGCACAGTATATCCAATCAGGCAATTCATCAAGAAAATCATCTTGTTTAATGCAAGTCTTCTATCAAACTCTCATACAAACAGTTCAAATCACTTTCATGGAAAGTATGTATTGAGTGTTTTCTTTGCCTTTAATTTGCAACTATGGCTGTGCATAACAAGTACATACTCTAGATGCTTCTGCAGCTTTGCAAATTGTTAAATGTAGAATTTGCCTTGTCCCATGTTTGCATCATTAAACTGGCATGTATTTGAGGTGTTAGTGTTCTGAAAAACAAATGTCTGATTAATATGACAGCAAACAAAAAATTATCATAATAGGGAAATTTAACAAATGCCATGCATCATACAAAGTATATAAAAGTAATTTAAACAGCTAAAAAAAATCTAATCAAACAAATCTTCAAGCAATATTACTTTTGTGAATTGCAAGTTATGTTTCAAATTACACTGTTATACTACTTCAGGTTTTCTCAACTGAGTCTGGCTCATGCCTACGTTTAGTGCTAAATCTCTCATGACCTCAATGAGGGAGTTGTCAAGTTGAACTGAGAATCTAAACTATTTGTAAAATATATCTAATAATTACATCTAATAAGTAAATTAAAATCTATAATAGCTTAATGATTATAATAACTTAAAATAAGATTGTCATATATGGTGCATGGCAAATTATTTCCTTCAAGCTGTTTGTTCTTTAAAGGATTCAGCCCACAGAGAGCAGACCAGTAGTTTTATGCCCTTTGTGATTGAGCAGCGATTACTCCTTAATGTCAGAGCCTAGACCTGCACCTGTGTGTTTGTGTGTGTGTGTGTGTACCTTGAGCATGGTGCAGGGCTGAGTGTGTGTGTACATGATGATTCCTCGGCTCTGCAGTGTTCTGATCCTCAGACTGAGTTTCAGCTCTGTCTGCAGCCAGTCAGACAGTCTGTACTTGATGTAGCTGTTACCTGAGAAACTCAGAGATGAATGGCCTGCACCCCACACACACAGGCACATGGGTTAATGAATCTGAGAAATGCAGTACAGTACATATGGAAGTACATTAAAAATGCATTTTTTCAATCTAAAAGTTGTTGCATGTATTATTTTCATACATTAAATTGAAATGACAATGAGAATTCTGTGTTTCCTTTCGTTTTATCACTGACACACACACCTGCACACTCTCCCAGTTTGCCCGGTGGACACTGACATGCGTAGCGCCCTCTTGTGGCCTCAATTGAAACACACTGCATGTCCGTTGGACATGTCTGGTCCTCACACTGTTCTGACTGGACAGCACAGCTGGCATCTGTACACACACACAGGGACAGAAATAAACAATAATACACTTATACTACCATGAAGAACATGAACTGACTGCAAGACAGCCTTAAAATAGAAAGGGAAAAAAACAGAGGAAGAGAGAGAACTATAACGTATATCAATTTAAAGTCATTTCAATCATTTGTATTTATCAATATTTAATATTGATCTGGAAATCAGTACAAAAAAATTAACGGACATAGTGAATGGAATTATAAACTGCACATAGATTAATAAACTGTGTGAACCATTTCCTCAACTGAGGGCATGGTTTGGGGAAAATAACATTTTGAAGTAAGACTTCTGGTGCATATACCATGCATGCAATAATCATAACTACTATAATTCAGTCGTCACCATGTCATTACTATTTGCATTACACTATTAAATTACACTTGAAAGGAAATTTCATGGCTCTTATCCAGCATTTCGTGCATTTTTGTGACTCTTAACCAACATTTCATCTAAGATGCATCTCATGCGTCCCCTCGACTCGCCATGGACTCGCCTAAACAAAAATATTTGATCGTTTTTCCAAAACTTAGACTTATGAAGTGAGCCACACGAGATACAGTTGAGATAGGCTCTGTTACAAGGCCAGATTTTCTTGCTTTTGAAACAAAACACAGAAGTTCTGGTTTCATCTTGGCTCTTTTTTCTGGAACACACCAAATATATGAATACTCAATCAGACTGCAGACAGACAAACAAGTCCTTGGCACATTTACGAGATTCTATCACTCACCACTGCATGTGCAGCGTGAGGTCCGATGGAAGCGTGGTGAGACGAAGCTGACCCGTGGAGTGCTGTATGTAGCCAGGTTGTGTGAGTCCAGGATGATGCTCTGCTCACACTGCGCCCCGCGACACTCCAGCCCCGAGCAGTTCTTATCTAGGATAGCTGACACTCTGAGGACCTCCTCCAGCTGCCGCCGTGATGCACTGAGTTTTTGGGTGAGGTAGGCCGCCTTGTAGTACCCGTCCCCTGCTGCTTCCACGGCAATGAGCATGTCCAGCTGTTGCGTCCCACCGACTGGCTGCAGACTGAGCAGGTGCAGCATGTCCTGCTGCTGTGATGTGGCGGCCTGCTGTAACACCTTCAACACGCTCTTCAGGTGCAATGCCACAAAGTCTTGTGGCGCCACACTCTCAAAGCGTACCGTTACCGCCTCACGCAGCATCTCCGGCGTTGCCTGCTCCACATGCACGCTCACGGGCACAGGCACCGCAAAGCGGCCGTCACTAACGCTGGCGTTGAGGGAGTATCTGCCTGCATCCAAGCCGCCCAGGGCAATGATCTTCCCGTCATGAGAACTAATCTTAAAGAGACTCCGCTGAGCTGGGGGGGCATGGCCAAAGGTCAGCGCATCATAAGGGTCAGCGTCGGTGGCGTGCAGCTGGCCAATCACACCACCAGGAAACTCGTCCTCCATAGTGACGATATGAACTTCCAGTGGCAATGCCACTGGCCGGTGGAGGCTCTCCTCAATCACCCTGACTGTCAGCATGGAGGAGGAGGAGAGACGAGGCTTCCCTGAGTCTGTCACCTTGGAGGAGGAAGGAGAACAGGGAGAGAAAGGGAGATAATAAGAAAAGACAGTAGAAGACACAAGAAAAAGGAAATGAAAGGAGAAGAGGACAGGACAAATGACTTGGTAACATCTCTTGTTGGTGACATCACTAATTGCAAGTGCAATATTAGTTTTCCCATGTTGGTTTTTCTTATTTATTGTTATTGATATTATATACCTCTATTACTCTTGACAGTACATGCTCCTCTGCTTATTACTTATTACTTATTTTGTTACATTGTATTATTATACCGTACTATCATCATCAACCGGTAAACCCACTTGGTACTTGACACTTATACTTATACCGACCTGATAATTAATTTATTTTCTGACCTGTTTTTATAGTGTTTTATAGTGTATCATATTGTTGCTAGTACTTTCTCCTGTGTGCACTGACGTAAAGGCAAGCTACTGTAACAAAGAGTTTCCCTACGGGGATCAATAAAGTATTTCTGATTCTGATAATTTAGGTCAATTTAGATTAATTTGGTCAGGAAGTTCATCTGCAGAGGTAGGTAGTAATGGCTGACGTTTACGCCATTACATGCACTAGTAACTTTTTGGGGTAAATTGTACTTTTTTAATACAGCATACTTTTTACTCTTACTTGAGTAGATTTTTAGAGAAAAATTATTACTTTCTGTTACATCGATAATACTACTTTTATTTATTTATTATTTTATGGTTGGTGGTCTGCTAATCCCAGGTCTGCTGGTGCTCTTTTATCCTACCGCAGCCATGCTCCCATGACTCTGTTCATAGCAGAATAATGGCTGAAGCTACAGCAGGTGGTTCAGATGAGACAAAGCATCCTTGGTCTCACTTTTTTGTTTTTCCACTGTTAGAGTATCACTTTCAAATAGCAGCTAATATTAACAGACCACAGCGCAGAGTGCAGACAGCTGGTTTGAGGTCAACAGAGAACTGTGCTGATACTGAACTAACAGAGCAGTAAGGGTGTCTTTTCTGTTAGTGTTAATAAGTTTAATACTCTATTCACACAGTGAATACAGGGCACAGACTGGCTCATGTTCAGAGATGCTGCTACCCAGGAGAACCACATCAACCTTGAGGAATATACATCATCAGTGACATCATACATCAGCAAATGTGTTGATGATGTGGTGATTACAAAGTCAATACAATCATTAGCCAACCAGAAAGCCTGGATGAATGGAGAGGTGAGGGCTCTAGTCAGAGCCAAAACAGCTGCTTTTCGGTCGGGAGACAAGGAAGCATTCAACACCGCCATAGCAAGACTGAAAGCTGGCATCAAGGAGGCAAAGTGGAGACATCAAGAGAGACTGAAGAGAGACCTCAACACCACAACACCAAAGATATGTGGCAGGTGATCAAAAACATCACAGGCTGTAAAAGCAGGAGCGCCCCTCACACATGATGATGTGTGAGGCCACGTTACCAGATGAGCTAAACACATTTATGCTCGTTTTGATCTCCACAGCAAAGAGTCAGCTGTGAAGTCTCCAGAAGACCAGTTATTGTCAGTATCCACAGCGGATGAGAGAAGAATCCTGCTGAGAGTGAATATGAGTAAAGTTGCTGGGCCTGATAACATCCCTGGCCTTGTACTAAGAACATGTGCCAATCACCTCTCCATTCATCACCTATGTAGACAGGGGTGTGTGTCTACCTGAGGTGGAGCAGGTGAACAGTTTCAGGTTCCTGGGAATCAGCATCACACAGAACCTGACATGGTCCTCTCACATCTCCACCCTGGTCAAGAAAGCTCAGAAATGGCTGTATTTCTTAAGGAAACTTAAGCAAGCAAAATCCCTGTGCCAAGTTCTTATTAACCTTTCCAGAGGAGCAACAGAAAGCATCCTGATTGGAAACATCACAAACTGGCATGGGATGTGCACGGCCCAGGACCGGAAGGCTCTGCAGCGGGTGATTAAAACCTCTCAGAAGATCATTGGTACAAATCTACCGAGCATCAGTGATATCGGTGAGGTGAGGTGCCTGCGCATAGCCCAAAGGATACTAAAGGACAGCACCCAACCCAGCCACAGCCTGTTCCCTCTGCTGCCATCTGGAAAAAGATACAGAAGATCCACATGGAGGGCTGACGTGCTGACTTGCTGACGTGCTGCTGTATTGTCTCCTATTGTTTCTGGTCACCTGTTTGTGTGTTACTAGTAGCGTATTTTTGCTGCTCTAGCTCATCACAGTTAATTTTGTTCGATTCTTCATTATAGTGTTGCTATACATTTAAACATACACTAGTTCTGCTCAAACACTCATAGCTCTCTCCTTCTCTTAACAACTTTCTCACTAATCCCACAGTTTACACGCTATTCAGTTTTGCTAGCTACCATTCTTTAGCTTAGCAGCTAGCAATGGCTTCTCTCTCTCCCTCTCTCTCTCCTGCACTCTCCTGCTCAGGGTGTAGCTATTCCTCTGCCTCCTTTAGTGAAAAAGGTACATATAATAAATGTAGTTAATTTGTAGCATTGGAGGCGAGCCTTAATGCATTGGAAATGCAATTCTGCACCATGGGAACTCTAGCTGCTGTAGTTAGCCAGCCCCCAGTAGCTGGTGCGGATCAACCAGAGGTAGCTCCTGTTAGCCGTCCCCCAGCAGCTCCCCAGCAGCTGGGAAACCAGGAAGGCTGGGTGACTGTCCGATGGAAGCATATCCCTAAGCAGAAGCCCACGGTTCACCACCAACCTGTTCACGTTTCTAACAAGTTAATAATTGGCGCACTTTCTGGGGAAGACCTGGTCTGATTAGGAGAGACGGCATTCATACCACTTTGGATGGAGCAGCTCTCATATCTAGAAATCTGGTCGAGTTTATTAGTGGACCTAAACCATGACAACTCAGAGTTGAGACCAGGATGCAGAGTTGCAGTCGTGCACGCTTTTTTGTGATTCTAGAGCACTTACCCACCCAAAAGTCCTTAGTGACGGTGTCTGCCCCCGACCACTTAAATTAAAATCAAAAGTTAACAGAAGAGGAGTTATACATAAAGACGGTGTAGTCCCTCATTTGTCCAGGAGTGTTCTATCGTAGAAAAGGTTTCAGTCGTAGTCATCTGGACACTGTTTTCAGAAACAAGACGTTTCGGCTCCCATCCGGAAGCCATTCTCAATTGTGAAAAAATGGGATGGGAACTAGAAATTTAAGCTACTCTGTGTCACATAAGCCCTGCCCCCAGGAAGGAGTCCACCCGAGTATCTGCTGATTAGCTAGTTTCACCTGAAACTGACCTAATTGTTTCCTTGATGGCCCAGTAATCAGTAATCAGGTCTATTGTTTTCTGGCTGCACCTACCTCATCACTGTTAAGTACCTGATTAGCATATGATTGGCGTGACCAAGGTGCTAATACACTGTGATAGACTTTGGGCAGATTGAATCTCAGACCACCATTTCTGTTCAAAGAGGGGTTTTCTTTTTTCACAAAAATGGCTTCCTTGACACTCCGTTCAAACCAACTCTTTTCTCTACTTAGAATCTTCACCTCGCTGTCTTCAAATGTGTGGTTTGTAGCTTTTAGATGCAAATGCACGGCGCTCTGCAATCCTGAGTTAGCGTGTCGTCTGTGCTGATAAAGTCTTTTGTGAAGTGGCTGTTTGGTCTCACCTATGTACCGTTCTTTGCAGTTTCCCTCACTGCATTGAATGGAGTAAACTACATTGCTCTGTTTTTGTGTGGGCATCTTGTCCTTAGGGTGAACGAGTTTCTGTCTTAAAGTGTTGCCTGGTTTAAAGAAAACAGGAACATCGTGCTGTCTAAAGATCCTTTGTAGTTTTTCAAACAGTCCAGATACATAAGGAATGGAGACACCGTTCCTTCTTGGTTCTGTTCCACTTTTGTCCTGTTTTTTAGCTCTTTTAACTTGTTGATAGCCCAAGTAGGATAACCACAGGCTGAGAGTGCATTCTGGACATGCCTTTCCTCTTTCTTCATACCCTCTGAAGGGTGGGAACTTCTTGGGCTCTATGTAGTAATGTCCGGATTACACCCAGCTTGTGCTGTAATGGATGGTGTGAGTCAAAGAGCAAGTATTGATCCGTATGTGTTGGTTTCCTGTACACTTCTATCTGGAGCTTTCCGTCCTCTCCTCTGAGTGTAGAACAATCAAGAAAGGCCAGGCGGTTCTCTTTGGCATCCTCTCGTGTGAACTTGATGTTGGGGTCCACAGTATTGATATGCTCTGAGAACGCTTCTAAGTCTTGTTTCTTGATTTTCACAAAGGTGTCATCCACGTAGCGGTACCAATGACTTGGTGGTGTGCCCGGGAACGAGGATAATGCCTTCTTCTCAAACTGTTCCATGTACAGGTTGGCCACAATGGGAGAGACCGGAGAGCCCATAGCACAGCCGTGAATCTGTCTGTAGAAGAGTCCCCGGAATTGAAAGTAGGTTGTGTTAAGACAGATGTCTAATAGTTTGCATATGTGTTCAGGTGTAAGCTTGGTCCTTTGCTGCAAGGTGGAGTCCTCCTGCAGTCTTCTCCTCACCGCTGTCACTGCTTCTGAGGTCGGGATGCAGGTGAACAAGGACACAACATCATAAGAAACCATTACGTCATCTGGGTCCAACTGGAGATGTTTCACTTTGTCCACAAATTTCTGTGTGTTTTCCACATGATGTACTGTGTTCCCCACCAGCGGAGCCAAGATTGTAGTCAAATGTTTGGCTACGTTGTATGTGATGGAATCTGTGCTGCACACGATGGGCCTGAGTGGAACATTCTCTTTGTGAATTTTGGGAAGGCCATAAACGCAAGGAATGGCTTCCCCAGGGTATAGTCTGTAGTACAGAGGCCTGTCTATCACCTCCTCCTTCTCAAGCTTCTGTAGACAGTCTATAACCTTCTTCTTGTAGCCATTGGTTGGATCTCTTTTAAGTTTTTGATATGTGGTTGTGTCTTCAAGAAGGTTGTTGACCTTGGTTTCATAATCGGCTGTGTTCAGAATCACAGTGCAGCGACCCTTGTCTGCTGGTAGAATGTTTATGCTGTGATCCTTCTGCAGTGCTGAGAGTGCCCTCCTCTCTTCGGATGTAATGTTGGAAGGAGGCGGTTTGGCACTCTTTAGTGTTGCTGTGACACGTAGCCTCAGGTCTGCAGCCTCTGCTTCTGTCATCTTGTTCTTCCTAATGGCTGTTTCTGTGGCTGTGATGTAGTCCACTGTAGGGATGTGGTTGGATGTAACTGAAAAGTTGAGCCCTTTGGAGAGCACATCTTTTTCCGCCTGTGTCAGGATGCGGTCTGATAAGTTTTTGAGCCAATTGTTTCTGTTAACACACGTCTCCCTTTGTTCAGTCCCTGATCTCCTGTTGTGCTGGTCCTTTCCTAGATTCTTCTTATTCAAAAGGATGTTAAATTTCTTAATTTGCCGCTCCTTGCTCTTCCTATGTTGTGCACCCTGTGCTATCTGTGTAAAATCCATCACTCTCTTGAGGATTTCTTCTGGGACAATGCTTGTTAACTTCTTCTGCAAAAATTCTGTTCTGTTCTTCAAATTGTCTATTCTTGAGTTGTTTTCCCTGATCCTTTCACTAAGCATCTGGGTCAGGTTTCTTCTCCAAATCTTCTCTGCTCTGTGTCCTTTTACTGGTAGTTTAATCTGTAGGCTCTTGGGAATAATCTTGCTCTGCCTGCATCTTAGATTAAAACGGAGATGGTTCCTGTGGTCTGCTCCCATCCGGAAGCCATTCTCAATTGTCCTGTCCCATTTTTTCACAATTGAGAATGGCTTCCGGATGGGAGCTGAAACGTCTTGTTTCTGAAAATAGTGTCCAGATGACTACGACTGAAACCTTTTCTACGATAGTTATACAATAAAAAAAAATAAATTTAACCAAAACAATTACCACCGCTGAAATAGCACAATAAAATAGGAGAATTAAATGTGGACCTTAAACATCAGCTCTCTGTCATCTAAAGCTGTACTAGTGAACAATTTAATATCAGAGTTTCATATTGACTCATTTTGTCTTACTGAAACCTGGCTGGGTCATGAAGAATATGTTATATAGTGTGCATGCGCCAATGTGCATGCTGCCTGTTGCCGTAGCCCCGTCTCATCGTCTTACTTTTTCCAACTTTTAGCTTTCCTTTTTCTTCCAAACTTGAGTAACTTGTGTGTAAGTATAATTTAAACTATGCTCTTTACGAAAATGAGAGTAGAAAGTGGAGGAGGAAGCTGGAGCGGAGGAGGAAGCTGGAGCGGAAACTCCAGCAGAACAACATGAGAGAGGTCTGGAGCGGCATGAAGAGCATCACTGGCTTCAGACCGACTGGCAGCAGAGGAGTTGAAGGCAGCTTGGACAGGGCCAACGAACTTAATCTGTTCTTTAACAGATTCGACACACCGGCTCCTGCTCATCCCCCCTCTAACTCAGCTGCTGTCAGCCCTCAAGCTCCTCTGAGTACTCTGCTCCCCCCTCCCCCATCTTCCTGGGAGAGTCCTACTCCCCCCTCAACTGGCTAACGGCCCTCTTCACACTAATGACTCCCCCCTCCCCTGCCTGTAACCTATGCTGTGTGCCTGACTACTGACCAGGTGAGAGGACAGCTGATGAAACTCCACTCAAACAAGGCTGCAGGCCCCGATGGAGTTAGCCCCAGGGTGCTAAAAGCCTGTGCCCCCCAGCTATGTGGAGTCCTTCAACATGTCTTCAACCTGAGCCTGAGTCTTCAAAGGGTCCCTGTTCTGTGGAAGACATCTTGCCTCGTTCCTGTGCCGAAGACGTCGCGTCCCAGTGGCTCCAAGGACTGCAGACTGGTGGCACTGACCTCCCACATAATGAAGACCCTGGAGAGACTGGTGCTGGAACAGCTGCGGCCCATGGTCAGACCCCTCCTGGACCCCCTTCAGTTCGCCTACCATCCCCGGCTGGGAGTTGAGGACGCCATCATCTTCCTGCTGAACCGCATCTACACCCACCTGGACAAGCCGGCAAGCATGGTGAGGATCATGTTTTTTGTCTTCTCCAGTGCTTTCAACACCATTCGGCCAGCCCTGCTGGGTGAGAAGCTGGCAGCGATGCAGGTGGATGCCCCCTTCGTGTCCTGGATTGTTGACTACCTGACTGGCACCACAGCATGTGCGCCTGCAGCACTGTGTGTCGGACAGCGTGGTCAGCAACACTGGGGCCCCTCAGGGGACTGTCCTCTCTCCCTTCCTCTTCACCATCTACACCACAGACTTCAGCTACCACACAGAGTTCTGGCACCTTGAGAAGTTTTCTGATGACTCTGCTGTGGTGGGATGTATCAGCGGTGGTGATGAGACTGAGTACAGGGTTGTGGTGGGGAACTTTGTCTCATGGTGTGAGCAGAACCATCTGCAGCTCAATGCGACAAAGTCTAAGGAGCTGGTTGTGGATCTACGAAGGGCCAAGGCACCAGTGACCCCGGTTTCCATCCAGGGGGTCAGTGTGGACATTGTAGAGGATTACAAGTAGCTGGGAGTACACATGGACAATAAACTGGACTGGGCTAAGAACACTCAAGCTCTTTATAGGAAGGGCCAGAGCCGCCTCTATTTTCTGAGGAGGCTGAGGTCCTTCAACATCTGCTGGACAATGCTGAAGATGTTTTATGAGTCTGTGGTGGCCAGTGCTATCCTGTATGCTGTTGCATGCTGGTGCAGCAGGCTGAGGGTAGCGGACACTAACAGACTCAACAAACGCATCCGTAAGGCCAGTGACATTGTGGGGGTGGAGCTGGACTCTCTGTCGCTGGTGTCAGAGAGGAGGATGCTGGCCAAACTACATGTTATCTTGGACAGTGTCTCCCACCCACTCCATGACATGCTGGTCAAACAAAGGAGTACCTTCAGTGGAAGACTCATCCCCCCAAAAAGCTCCACAGAGCGCCACAGGAAGTCATTTCCGCCTGTGGCCATCAAACTCTTTAACTCCTCCCTCTAAGTGTTAGTCTGTATGACCCATTAAACTGGAAATTGATCATTACATCTCTGTAATACTTGACATAATTGTGCAATAGTCTGTGTTAATACTCCTGTGCAATATACTCTTTCAGTTTAAAATTCCATATTTATTGATATTGATATTTATTCATACCTCTATTACTGCTGTGCAATATCCTCCATCTCATTATAATCTTAATAAGCTACACTTAACTTAACAGTTCATGCACTATTACCTTATACCGTATTATTATCATCAACCGGTAAATCCACTTTGTACTTCACACTTATTTTATTTTATTTTATTTTATACTTATACCCACTTGGTACTTAATTCATTTTCTGACCTGTATTATAGTGTATTATATTTTTTTGCTTAATACTTCTATTCCTGTATGCACTGACGTGATAGTGAGCTGCTGTAGCAAAAGAGTTTCCCCTCAGGGATCAATAAAGTATTTCTGATTCTGATTAGCCTAAATGAATCCACTCTGCCCAGTCATAATAATACTCACATTCCTCGAGGCACTGGCTGAGGAGTTGGAGTGGCAGCCATCTTCGACTCAAGCCTATTAATAAACCATAAACCTAAACTAAATTACAACTCATTCGAAAGCCTTGTTCTTAGTATTTCACACCCAACCTGGAAAACACGACAGCCAATTCTATCTGTTATAGTGTACCGCGCTCCTGGTCTTTATTCTGAATTTTTATCTGAATTCTCAGAGTTTTTATCAAGTTTAGTCCTTAAAACAGATAAAGTAATTATTGTAGGTGATTTTAATATTCATGTGGACATTGAAAATGATAGCCTTAGTACTGCGTTTATCTTATTATTAGATTCGTTTGGCTTTTGTCAGAGTGTACATAAACCCACTCACTGTTTTAACCACACCCTCGACCTTGTTCTGGTATATGGCATTGAAATCGAACATTTCATAGTCTCTCCACAGAATCCTTCTTTATCAGACCATTATTTAATAACTGTTGAACTGCTATTACTGGACTACACGCCATTAGGCAAAAACTCCTACTCTAGATGTCTCTCTAGATTCTTTTCTGCACTGTAGCCAGGCTGAGAGTCACAGCTCTATTGAGCCATGTATTCCTGTAGCCCTCAGTAGTAACGACTTCATGAGCTTCTTTAATGATAAAATTTTAACTATTAGAGAAAAAAATTAATCACGTCCTGCCCTCAACCGGTACCGATTTATCTTCAAACACAGGAACACAGCTGTAAAACCTGATATATATTTAGACTGCTTCTCTCCTATCGACCTTCTATAACTAACTTCAACAATTTCTTCATCTAAGCCATCAACCTGTCTCTTAGACTCTAGTCCAACTAGGCTGCTTAACACTAGAAGTGCCAGGATTCCAAACTTACTAGAATTGCCGGAAGCGGTCATTTTGACCGCTAGATTCCAAACTCTATAATCTCTAATGATAAATTACCCAAATGGGAGATTAATGCATTTATTGTGTTAGTATATCTTTTAAAAAACAAATAACACCAAAATATACATTTAAAAAACTTTAATTATACATTTATCAATATTCATATCATCGCATATAGTAAACCGTAATTATTGCATATGCTATATTCACACCAGTGTCACCGACTCCCGCTTTGCCTTCAGCCCGTCGGTGATGCCCACGCTTGTGTGCACGGAGCTCAGCAAACACATTATTCCTCGGCTTTCCCTGGTAGATGGTGAACGTCGCATCTATACATGGCACACCGATGTGCTGAACAGCTCCGCTTGCTCTTTTGCGGAGGGGCCGACTCACGCTTAGTTTTCCCTAGGGTGCCAACCAGGCTGGTCTTCTTGGCCTGTAAGGCGGTGGCCAGTTTCAGAGAAGTGAAGAAATTATCTGGTAATATTTCTTCCCTTCCCCAGGAATGGCTCCCCAGTTTCAGCTTCACACTTTCTCCCACGAGCTGACCTCTGCTCCGCGTCTCCTCTTTTCCCAGAAACGGAGCCCCGTTCAGGATGGATTTTGAATTGACATCCGCAGCTAGCCAAAATTGTCAGGTCATGAGCTGTCACTACGGTGCTGATGTGCCTCAGCCACAGTGCAGTCCCTGATGTGCTTCAGCACGCCATCGTCAAACACACACAACAAGGCCGCGAGCCGTGTGTGCTGTGGGGTCAGCACAATAGAACAATAGAATAGTGCGAAAGTCACTGCGGTCAATATGACCACGTATGGCCGAAATAGGTAAAAATGATCATATTTTCTTTGCCTTTTGTTTAATTTATATAAAACCTATTGTAAATAAAAATACAAATACTTTTAGGAAAGGTCAGGTACCAGCAAGATTGTATTTTTATATTCAACAAAGTTATTGCACATATAAATTTCAAAACGGTCAAAATGACCGTCGCGGCCGTTCTAGTGTTAAAGACGTTTTACCCTTAGTTAGCACTTCTTTACTGGATATGATCAATCTGTCTTTATTAACAGGCTATGTCCCACCAAACCTCATCTGATAAATCCCACTCTTGATCCAGGGGTTTTAGCCAACTATAGACCTATATTTAACCTTCCCTTTCTCTCTAAAATCCTTGAGAAAGCAGTCACCAATCAGTTGTGTGACTTTCTAAATAACAATAGTTTATTAAGGGATTTTCAGTCAGGATTTAGAGTGCATCATAGCACAGAGACAGCACTGGTGAAAATTACAAATAACCTTTTAATTGCATCGGACAATGGACTTATCTCTGTACTTGTCTTGTTAGATCTTAGTGCTGCGTTCGACACCATTGACCATCACATCCTATTACAGAGACTGGAACATGTAATTGGCATTAAAGGAACCGTACTAAGCTGGTTTAAATCCTATCAATCACATCGATCTCAGTTTGTACATGTTAACGGTGAGTCCTCCATGCACGCCAGAGTTCCACAAGGTTCTGTGCTTGGACCGATTCTATTCACCTTATATATGCTTCCTTTAGGCAATATTATTAGGAAACACTCCATAAACTTTCATTGTTATGCGGATGATACCCAATTATATCAAGCCAGATGAAACTAATCAGTTAGCTAATCTTCAAACATGCCTTAAGGACATAAAACCTTGATGACCTGCAATTTTGTGATGTTAAACTCTGACAAAACTGAAGTTATTTTCCTTGGCCCCAGACACCTCCAAGACACATTATCTAAAGATATAGTTACTCTAGATGGCATTGCCCTGGCCTCCGGCACCACCATAATTAATCTCAGAGTTATCTTTGATCAGGATTTGTCCTTTAACGCCGACATAAAACAAACTTCAAGGACTGCTTTCTTTCACCTACGTAAACATAGAAAAAATCAGGCACATCCTGTCTCAAAATTATGCAGAAAAACTAGTCAATGCATTTGTTACTTCTAGGCTGGATTATTGCAATTCCTTGTTGTCAGGCTGCCCGAATATGTTCCTTAAGACTCTCCAGTTGATCCAGAATGCTGTGGCATGTGTACTAACAAGAACTAGGAAAAGAGATCATATTTCTCCAATATTAGCTTCTCTGCACTGGCTCCCTGTAAAATCCAGAATAGAATTTAAACTCCTTCTCCTCACCTATAAAGCTCTTAATGGACAGGCACCATTGTATCTTAAAGAACTCATAGTACCTTATTACCCCACAAAAACACTGCACTCCCAGAATGCAGGCTTACTTGTGGTTCCTAGAGTCTCCAAAAGTAGAATGGGAGCCAGAGCCTTCAGTTATCAAGCTCCTCTCCTGTGGAATCAGGTCCCAGTTTGGGTTCGGGAGGCAGGCACCATCTCCACATTTAAGAGCAGGCTTAAGACTTTCCTCTCTGATAAAGCTTATAGTTAGGGCTGGCTCAGGTGAGTCCTGAACCGTCCCTTTGCTTTGCTGCTATAGGCCTAGACTGCCGGGAGACTTCCCATGATGCACTGAGCTCCTCTCTCCTCCTCCCCCTCTCCATCTGTATGCATTTTAACCCATTAATGCATGTTACTAACTTGACATCTTCTCTCTCCCGTAGTTTTGTGCTTTCTCGTCTCTCTCGTCTGCTGCCCCGTGTTCCTGCTTGACAATTGCTCCTACAATTGTTATTATTAGTATTATTACTATTCTTATCGTTATTATTCCTATCACTATCATTCCGATTATTATTACTTTATTAATATTAATATTATCACTACCATTACATTATTATTATTTTAAAATTCTAGGTGGAATTTGCATTATCTTGTATCATTCATGTAGCCTGATGAAGAGAGACAGAAAAGTAGAGACCAAATTATGCATGTGAAAAAAAACCAATGTGACGCTAGAGAAGAATGACAACAGCTGTTCCGCGAATGTCATGTTAAAAAGCAGTTTAACTCTACCTGTATCTGAATAACGTATTCAGTTGCCAAGTCCCTCCTGAACACTTGATTGGCCACCAGTGTTCCATCTTTCTCCAGTACAAACTCTCCACCTTCGTTTCCTGACAGGATGCAGAAATCAAAGGGCGGGCCGTTGTGGGAGGAGTCCTGATCGGTAATGGACAACTGCAGGATGCTGGTGCCAACTGGCTTGTTTTCCTGGGGAAGGAGACACACCATTAGAGAGACCTGCCTGTTTTGAGATTCATCAAGCAGGGTCACATTATGATGTTTGTTTCAGCAAGATGATTATTCAAAGAGAACTGAATAGTCATTTAAATTTTAGTACCCTGAAAATAAATTTGGAAAGCCAGCAATTTTAGCACCTGGTCATGTATTTGAGTCATTGATGTTGATAACTAACCCTGCCACTTCCTTTAGAGATATATCTTTTTATTCAGTTCCTCCAGGAAATCATGTTGGCAAGATTGCAAATTGGTTGAGTTTGACGAATCCCTGTATTATTAAATTTTGTTCAGTCCTTGCAATTTCCACTTGCAATTTGTGTTACTATCCCACCACTGCAGCTCAGCACAAAAACACTGTCCAGGAAAACAAAAAGACAGTATTTTGAACTAAAAAGACTGCCACTTTGGATGATACCCGCTGGATTGGTCAGAAGGTTGAAGTCGTCAAGTCAGTTTTATTTGTATAGCACATTTCATACACAGGTAAACTCAATGTGCTTTACAGTAAAACATGGAAAACATTAAACAAATCAGATAGAAAACACATAAATACTCCACATGAATACAATAACCGTTAAGCCACACACACACACACACACACACACACACACACACACACACACACACACACACACACACACACACTACCAAAAGCCTGAGAGAAAAGCAATGAAGCCTCATATTAGCTTCAAATAAACTTTGGAATACATTTTTGCACACAATGAGGGCTATGGGATTTGTCCCCCATCACTTACATTGAAATTACTTTAGCAAGGGCTTTCTGAAAGGTCAGTATGAACAGGAGGAATGATTATAGCGAGCAAAAACCAATGTACCAATGGACACCTGACTATTGTTTTAAGACAGATTTGACAAATTGTGATCCCATCCTTTAATCTGTTACTAACTGGATTTCCTGGAATGTATTTCATTGTCTCACCAGTACCTTAAAGGTGGGGTTTGCGATTCTGGAGAAATGCAATACCATGACAAATCTCATGATATAGAGCAAACGACACAGCAAGTAATGTAACTAACATTAGCTAGGTTGTGGATTAGTAAACTGTACCTACAGCTGCTGCTGTGAAACTAACAGCCAGAGAGGACGAGACGTTTCCCAGAGCCAGCAAACCAGCTCCAGACAGCGATACTCACAACTCTCCTGCTAATACAGCTAATATCACAACAACAGCATATCTTGGCAAACTAGAAAGTAAGCTGAATGTCCATGGGCAAGTCATTTAACGTTACCTGACACAAATCATGGCTGGAATAGTGTTGTGTGGCTTGGTCCGAGCCACTTAGTATATTTCCCATTTACAGAGCCAGATTTTTTTTCAGCACACACAGAACGGAAAGCTAGTGGACCGTGAGCTGAATTTGACAAAAAGACGTGTATTGGATTAGAATCGCATACCCCACCTTTAAACAACACGCCCCCCACCAACCCCCAACAGTAACACATTTCTAATCTTCTGCCAAAACTGAACCTTAAAGCTTGGGGACACAACATAGTACCTGACAGGCATAATTTAGGGCATAAAATAACCAATACACATTCATATTCATGGCTAGCCACCTACAGACTACCATCTACTGACTCTGACAGGAACAACCTGTAGCCCCTTCCATGTCTACGAAAATAAAACATTCTACACTGAAATACATGAATTTAATAATAACATATTATTGTTAGTGAGATCTTTACATTTTCCCCACTTTTAATGTTAAAAAAAGAACAAAAAAAATGCTGTTGCAAATTTTGGCTGCAATAGTTTTTTGGCTGCAAGAATAATAATAATAATAATAATAATAATAACAAAACTATGCGAGATCCAGCTGGGCAGGGGCGTAGTAGTGGGGGAAATAGTGGAACTAAGTACCCAGGTGTGACAATGGATGTATTAAAAGGGGAAGGGAGACTACTTGAGGCAGTTTATATACAAGAGCACAAAGTTTTGTGCTACGCCACTGCAGTTGGGATTATACTTACCAAACAATAAGCACTGATTTTAGACATTTTTTTCTTTAACTAATACATCACATTCTTATCTTTGTGTTTAAGTGAATATCATGTCAATCATCAGGCTTACCTGTATGACAGTAGTGAGGTTAGCTGGGGAGAAGGTGGGCGGGTTGTCATTGATGTCAGAGATGTCTATCTTGACCATCACAGTGGAGGACATGGGTGGTATTCCACTATCCAGAGCTCTGATGGCCAAGGAGTAGCTGGGAACCTAGAAAGCCAAACACAATGGATACATAAACCAAATAACAATCAAATAACAATGTGAAGTGGATCGTTTGTAGTGATGAACCTACAGAGAATTATCAGGTCAATATGCTGCTCCCCTCTGCTTTACGGAGCTTTATGGTGAGTTTCAGCTCATTGTTTAACTGTCCGGCCCACAACTTTACTTTTTTGGTTCACTCTCACCGCTCTAATAGTTTCGTTTTCGGCCACAGAAGGCAGCTGCTTTCAGAGAAAAAGCTCTAAAAACAAAACTGTACACTACCTGCTCAGCAGCAAACAGCAGATAGACAGTTACAGACTAAACATTGTGGAGCATTTAACAGCTAAAGAGACATATATATCCCTCAGGAGTTGGTAGAGACCAAAAACAGAGCTAAAAGAGAGTGAATGTTGAACTTACATTTATCAGGTGGCCACAAACACCCCTCCAAATGAATGATACTGTTGCTCGCAACTGCTAGATGTGTGTAACCCAGTTAAAAAAATATAAATGTTATGCATTAATATAAATAAAGAGTTCATAATAATTAAATGCGAGATTAAAAGTTATTTCATATTGATGAACAAGGTAAAACATTTGGAGATGTATTTCCTGTTTAAAATCTACTGTATATACAGTATATTGTAGAATAAATAAGTCTAAAAATGTTTAGTTAAAAAGATGTTTATGAAGATTTCACTGTTTTTGTAACTGGTAACACTGCGGTAATTGAGCTGCAGTCTGATAATGTGTTCCCATTGGTTGATGCCTGTGGGCGAGCAAGAGTGAGGGAGCACCCGTGTGCGACAGAACAAAAAAGTTCATAAAATTCAATTCAGTTTTATTTATATAACGCCAATTCACAACATAAGTTATCTCATTGCACTTTTCCTATAGAGCAGGTCTACTCTTTATAATATTATTTACAGAGACCCAACAAATCTCATAATTTTATAGTTTTTATTATGATTTTTAAAGATGCCACATACAACATACATAGTGTAGACCCAAATACAATGCAAAGACAAAACAATACACAATCCTTTTAACACTAGAACCGCCAGGAGTCGACCTTAAACCAACGGGTAAAATGTACCCGCTATTGGAATGGATTGATACTGTGAATATTTCTGCTACACGTTGTTCAAACACACGTTGCGTAGACATTCAGCACCTTGGGTGTGCACTTCCCACAAATGGCATCCCAGCACTTCAGACATTTACAGAATGTTTTATTGTTTTTGCATTCCGCCTTCACCATACAGTTCATTTGCTCCTGTGCACTTCTGCACCTGTGAAGTTCAAGTCCACGCGCGGTGGCTCTTTTAATGTCAGCCACACAGCGCTTATAGTTATATAAGCTGCATTCACTCAATGCATAGAGCAAGTCTAATGCCTGTTTTGCATACATAACTATCTTTCTCTTATCCAAATTGAAGGTTGACACAGCTGTATCACGCACGGTAGTAGACAAAAGCGCCAATAGAAACTTTATCTAAATGCGCAAAATTAATAGGACGAAAATGACTACGTTCTCTACCGGGGTAAATTTTATCCACTGGCGCTTATAGGTATAAATGCCCATTTTTTAAATCTGGCTTTATCTTGACAAAAGTCAAAGACTGGGGGACTTGAATATTGTATTGAAACAAAGTTACATACAATTGAAAAACAGCTTTTGGTAAATTTTACCCATTAGCGGTTCTGGTGTTAAAGGATAATGCAGTGAATGAAGTAGACTTATATCTAATCAGAGAAAGGGAGGGATATGAAAGTATTTGCAGTGCAAACAAAACCTAAATAGTAACAAACAACACTAAGTAAACAAAGAAAAAAGAAAAACAACCAACATGTTTTTACAATGGTACACAATGGAGGACAAGAGAGTTTAGGTGGGTCCTACTTCCTTCGTGGCCCTTAATATGGGTTTCCCAATTAAGCGATTTCAGCATGTAGAGGTCTACTTTATTCATAAGTCTGAAAGACAGCTTTTCCAGTGCTGCCAGATGACCAAGATGGCTAGACCAGGAATTCACAGAGGGAGCATCGGGGGCCTTCCATTCACCCATGATTGGTTTGCGATGCAGCATGAGAGCTGTCTGAATCCACTCTAAATCTGAGGGACTAACATCCCTGAGAAGAAAAAGGTCACCTAACACAAATAGACTTGGAGAGAAGGGAATTTTGTATCTCAGAATACATTCAATATGTGCGCTAATTCCCACCCAGAAGTCTTGTACATTAGGGCAGTCCCATAGCCCTCTCCCCCCTGGCATTTCCAGCATTCAGGGCTATCCCTTATATAACCTTATATAATTTCAATGGTGTACAGGAAACCCTGTTCAGGATCTTAAATTGAATGAGTCTGGTTTTAAGATCTCTGGACAGCTTAAAATTCTGAACTTCTTAAAATTTCTTAGTATTAGGTTCCACTCTCCTGTGAATAAAGTGCCTAGATCAGACTCCCACACCACTTTAAGAGCAGAGGCCGAATTATCTGAGCAACGTAGAAGCATCGAGTAATAGTTGCTCCGTGTCCTAGTCCAAACACCTTAAGTATCTGCATGAGGATGTCTGCAGTGGGGAGTGGTGTGGAGGGGGATCTAAATGTTTGAAAAAGTAGTCTTAAGTTGTAAATAATGCCAAAACTGATGTTGAGGTAGCGCAAAAGACCTAATACTGCACCCCTCATAAAGATCACCCAGTGCCTTAATTCCTTTGTCAAACCACAATTTCCAGATAACAGGTGAGTGCCCTATGCATAACTTGTGGTTTAACCAAATAGAGGCTGAGAGATGGCGATGATGATCAGATTTGCACAAGGCAGCGATTCTCTTCCACAACCACTGAATATGAGGCAAAATTGGGTGAGTTTGCTCATCTGCTGTCAGCTTGGTTGTGACAAAGTGAATAGGGTTAAGCGGTCTACACAAGGAGCTCTCAATGATATACGGCTCATTCTGAGGGTAAGGACCAGTGAACCATGTGCTGGAGACCAAAGTTGAAATAATATAACAAAAGGTTTGGGATACCAAGTCCTCCCTGATCTACTGGTCTCTGTAGCTTTCTCACATTCACTCTGGGGCGTTCCAGAGAAATATGTTGTATAATCTGTCGAATTTTACTTTAGGGGGATGTTGACAGGAAATGTAATAGGTTAAATTTTGGTACGTTATTCATTTTGAGGACATTAGCCTTTCCCCACAAAGAGAGATAGAGAGAGGTCCATCGCTCAATGTCATTCTTGAGTTTTTCCAGGAGAGGTTCAGAATTAATACATACAAGGTCTGGAAGCTGTGGGGGGGAATGTGAGACCAAGATATTTAATGCCAATGGCAGGCCATATAAAATCACCAGGTTTAAACAAGTTTTTGGGGCAGTACACTGTAAGAGGAAGAGCCTCAGATTTTGCCCAATTAACCTTATATCCTGACAATTTAGAAAACAGATCAATCGTTGTAAATAGGGATGAGAGAGACCTTTCAGGTTCTGTGATAAAGACTAAGGGGCTTTACCAGATGGGAGATTTTGAATAGCTTCATTTATTTCCTCCGTAGTTACAGGGAGTGCAGAATTATTAGGCAAATGAGTATTTTGACCACATCATCCTCGTTATGCATGTTGTCTTACTCCAAGCTGTATAGACTGGAAAGCCTACTACCAATTAAGCATATTAGGTGATGTGCATCTCTGTAATGAGAAGGGGTGTGGTCTAATGACATCAACACCCTATATCAGGTGTGCATAATTATTAGGCAACTTCCTTTCCTTTGGCAAAATGGGTCAAAAGAAGGACTTGACAGGCTCAGAAAAGTCAAAAATAGTGAGATATATTGCAGAGGGATGCAGCAGTCTTAAAATAGCCAAGCTTCTGAAGCGTGATCATCGAACAATCAAGCGTTTCATTCAAAATAGTCAACAGGGTCGCAAGAAGCGTGTGGAAAAACCAAGGCGCAAAATAACTGCCCGTGAACTGAGAAAAGTCAAGCGCAGCTGCCAAGATGCCACTTGCCACCAGTTTGGCCATATTTCAGAGCTGCAACATCACTGAGTGCCCAAAAGCACAAGGTGTGCAATACTCAGAGACATGGCCAAGGTAAGAAAGGCAGAAAGTCGACCACCACTGAACAAGACACACAAGCTGAAACGTCAAGACTGGGCCAAGAAATATCTCAAGACTGATTTTTCTAAGGTTTTATGGACTGATGAAATGAGAGTGAGTCTTGATGGGCCAGATGGATGGGCCCGTGGCTGGATTGGTAAAGGGCAGAGAGCTCCAGTCCGACTCAGACGCCAGCAAGGTGGAGGTGGAGTACTGGTTTGGGCTGGTATCATCAAAGATGAGCTTGTGGGGCCTTTTCGGGTTGAGGATGGAGTCAAGCTCAACTCCCAGTCCTACTGCCAGTTTCTGGAAGACACCTTCTTCAAGCAGTGGTACAGGAAGAAGTCTGCATCCTTCAAGAAAAACATGATTTTCATGCAGGACAATGCTCCATCACACGCGCCCAAGTACTCCACAGCGTGGCTGGCAAGAAAGGGTATAAAAGAAGAAAATCTAATGATATGGCCTCCTTGTTCACCTGATCTGAACCCCATTGAGAACCTGTGGTCCATCATCAAATGTGCGATTTACAAGGAGGGAAAACAGTACACCTCTCTGAACAGTGTCTGGGAGGCTGTGGTTGCTGCTGCATGCAATGTTGATGGTGAACAGATCAAAACACTGACAGAATCCATGGATGGCAGGCTTTTGAGTGTCCGTGCAAAGAAAGGTGGCTATATTGGTCACTGATTTGTTTTTGTTTGGTTTTTGAATGTCAGAAATGTATATTTGTGAATGTTGAGATGTTATATTGGTTTCACTGGTAAAAATAAATAATTGAAATGGGTATAAATTTGTTTTTTGTTAAGTTGCCTAATAATTATGCACAGTAATAGTCACCTGCACACACAGATATCCCCCTAAAATAGCTAAAACTAAAAACTACTTCCAATAATATTCAGCTTTGATATTAATGAGTTTTTTGTGTTCATTGAGAACATGGTTGTTGTTCAATAATAAAATTAATCCTCAAGAATACAACTTGCCTAATAATTCTGCACTCCCTGTATTGGCTGATCAAGGGGAGACCGAGGGGAGTCAGAAACGCATCAACCTCCTGCCTATCTATGTGGGACTCCCTGAATCCCTGGAATGCTCCGTTTATCTTAATGTATCTTGCCAGTATGCCTCCAGCCTTGTCCCCTTCTTCAAATAATTTTTGCCTAGCCCTAAACAATGCAAATTCAGCTTCATGGGTTAAAATGGTATTTAATTCATATTTGAGTCTGGTTAGGGTGTTTAGGGTGAAATTATATGTGGAACAAGTATTTTTCATACATGAAAATGACAGATGCCCTAAATGTTTTCTAAATGTACAATATCAAAATCCCATCAAATTTGTAAATGCTTTTTTTTTTGGAAGAGGTCAAATGCAGATGGAACCTTCTAATCCTAAGAACTCACTTTCTGCTTGGAATTATAAGGTTCTATCTTGCAAAACATGAAAAAAAGCAATGATTTTCAAGGAACACAAACAGTTTACTCATAATTTGTTTTAAACCATAAAATTAGTGTAACAGAGTGTCTACATGTATGAGAAAGTTAAATTTAATGCTTTCTATGAATTTGTTATGACATTTATTTCTTCTTTTAAGACAAATCATCTTTTTTTATTCAAAAAAGCATCGCAGGTTAAGTATAAAGGTCAGTGCTAAATATTTTGTCTAGTGCAGAGGTAAATTTTAGGTAGGAATATGGTTGGTTATTAAACACATTATTTCAGGAACCGTTACTTTAAGTTTCCTTTGGGGTAGACTGCAAGCAGCTACTGTAATAAATCTAACCAGGACTTTATTTCACAGAAAGTGGGACAGGTAAAGTATAAGGTTTCCTTGATTTTCTCTCTATAGATCAGTATGGCAGGTAAATGTGTGTAGGGTTCATCTACTACAGCAGCTATAGAAATTGTCCCATCAAGTAAGTGTAGCAGGTCAGTATAAAGGCAGTATTAGGTTTTGTTTTATATCAGAAATGTTGACTCTGATGCACCAAAATACGTCCTATTGTGGGGTAAAAGGAAAGAAAAAAAAAAGTTAAAATGCAGATGCCAATCCTGGGCAAAATTCTAACCCAGATGAAGAGCCTAGTATGAGTGGTGGCCAAAAGAAAGCAAAAATGGTGAGCTCTAGGCAATACCATGAAAGTTATCTTTTGGTTAGATCCATGGTGGGAATTGTTGAGTCTCTGTAAAAAATATTATAAAGAGTACGGTCTAGACCAGCTCTATAGGAAAAGTGAAATGAGGTATCTTCTGTTATGAATTGGCGCTATATAAATATAATTTAATTGAACTTGGAATATCACCTCTGACTGTAATGCTGTACAGCATATTTATACACTATTATATATATATAAAAATGTGTGTGTTTATGTATTATTATTATTATGATTATTATTTAGTATTATTTATTTTTATTATTTTTTATTTATATATTACTATGTACTGTCACAAAAGGAAGAGTGGAATGAGGAGGTGGGTTGGGGATCGTAAAGGCACTGTAATGCCCATTCTCCTGACATTGCTATCCTGTTGTTTTATATTGCCCAAAATAATGAAAATATTTTTTTTTAAAAGAAAACAAAAGTAAGAAGCATATCAAAAACCGTAACAAGTACTTTTTGTCAGTTTCTGAGCCCTTTGGTGAGAAGTGGGATCGGTCCTGGGCCAATGTTTATTCCTCGGATCATCCACTGTCTGACTCATGCACTACATCCTTCGTGTAATTGCCAGTTTAAAGGGGCTTTGTGCCATCCTTTATCAGGAATATCCTGATGTCCAGATATCCAGAAAGTTGAGTGAGCCTGAGAGAAACTATCTGATTAATCAGCAGGAGTTTCTTTCCTTGAAATGGGTAGTTGTTGACAAGTTCAACGATTATCTGTATGGAGCCAAGTTCACAGTACGAACATATGACAACCCACTCACCCACATGCTCACCCTAGCAAAGCTCAATGCTGTTGGGCACAGGTGGCTTGTCCACATACATCTTCGATGTCCAGTACCACCCAGGCAGACACAACGTAGACGTAGACTTGCTCGCAAGAAACATGCCTGATGAACAGAACGCAGAGGAATGGGAGACCATTCCACAGACAGGTGTGAAGTCTATATGTCAACGAGTCCACATCTCAGACTCCTACAAAAGCTGTCAGAAGTGTGTAGATCAGTTGGGAGCCTCTCCTAAGTGTGTTCCTGACATCTACACTTTTCCAACACATCTGGAGCTGAAGTCATTGGGACAAAACAGGAGCTGATGATAGCTCAAAAGAACAACACAGTGATAAGACCAGCTATCAAGGCCGTTAACCATGGCAACTGTCCAACAGAGACCAATAGATAGAGTTATCTTGCATGAAATGAGAGCTTGGGAAGCTGATAATGAAAGATGATCTGCAAGCTGCCTGTAAGCAGTGGACCTATGGCTCTAGTGTGTATTGATTTCCTTTCGATGGAACCGGATTCTAAGGGGATTAGCAATGTGTTAGTGGTCACCAACCATTTCACACACTATGTGCAGGCTTTCCTAACCAGAAACCAGAAAGCACAGACTGTGGCAAAGATCATGGTGACAAGTACTTTGTCCACTATGGCCTGCCTGCTAGGATCCATTCGGATCAGGGAAGAGACTTTGAGAGTCGTTTGATCCGAGAACTCTTGATGGTAATGGGAAGTCACGGACTACACTGTATCATCCGCAGGGAGATCCACAACCAGAGAGGTTCAATCGGACCTTACTCTCCATGCTAGGTACTCTGAGCTGTGAGAAAAAGTCTCAATGGAGCCAGCATGTTGGATATTTGGTTCATGCCTACAACAGTACCAAGCGTGATGCCACAGGGTATTCATCTTATTTCCTACTGTTTGGTAGGGAAACAAGACTTCCTGTTGATCTGTGTTTTGGAACTTCTCCCGATGGCCAAGATGATTTTTGCCATGCATGTTATGTGGCCAAAAACAAGAAACAAGACTTGCAGAAAGTCTACAAGTTTGCCTCTGAAGCATAGCACATTCATGTTTGTTAAGTTAAAAGACGTTAATCTACTAGCTAAAACACGGAAGGACAATTGACACCTGACACATTCAGGTTAATATTTAAGTAACTTTATTCTTAAAGAACCCTGTCCACACTTCTTTTACAGAGGGTAGGATCGCTACATGTGTAAATAAGCCTCCAAGTGGCCAACCCACCCCAAAAAGAAACAGTTACTACAGGTATATACAGCAGACTGATTGCCGGTGTTCCAATTGGATTGATAGGGTTAATGTGGCAAACCCCACCAAATCCACATATAACTTTATTAGGGTGGAATTTGTGATCATATTTTAGCTGGCATAATAGGATACAGAAAATCCATATTGATTTAAACACACATTAACCAATAGTAACAGATGCTAATCAAGTATGACTTCATTGCCTTTCTACAATCACTTGGATGAGTGTCAAACAAAACAGCTCTGCTCTGAGTAGCAGATAAAAGGCTTCTTGATTTGTTTTGGGCCTTTGATCATCCAAACTGTGCTCTGCGATGACAGAGACACAGAATGTTCATATTATGGAAAAAAAAAGTGCTTATGTATGTGGTTGTCTGAAGGAGAGTTGAGAATGTTTAAGTTCACACACACACACACACACTTCTTGTTCCCCTGGCATGCTGCTCAATCTTCCTGCTGCAGGATATTTTTCTGTTTTTCCATATTGCTTTATAATAAAGAGCTAATGAAGCACACTGAGGAGAAATGCAAAAGCAGCAACAAAAAATATTCTGCTGCCTGAGACATATGAAAAAATAAACCTCAGTAATAAACAACTATGACCTGCTTAGCAGAGGGACGGGCGGGGAAAATAGAAAAAAAACATATGGAAATGAGAGGAGAAAACATATGTAAACACACAAACACACACACACACACACACACACACACACACACACACACACACACACACACACACACACGTACATACCTAAGTATTAACACACAGACACATGGATGGACATATTAGCATTGCACACACACACACACACACACACACGTACACACAGAGAAAGCTGCTGCTCTCTGTGTGATAACCCCAAACACATTCAGCCAAAAGCTTTGATCCCCCACACGCCCCTGCACTCTTTTTCTGAGTGCACTCAGACAGCTCATTGACCACACTCATGAATACTTTATGATAGGAATATGAACATTTCTAAAGTTTTTAAGCACTGTAGAGGAGAAGGATGTGAGCAGCTGCACGCAGACGAAGGGTGAGAAAACGGCTCAGGGGAGGGTGGAGGCAGGAGGCAGGCAGGGGTTCATGCCTTCCTTTTTTTTCCTGCTGCAAATTCAAGATCTTATATTCAGAGCTGCTTTATGCGTGTGTTTCCTGTTCAAGTCTGATTAGGTGCCAATCTGGTCAGGGATCCATCTCAAAGCAAACCAAAGCTAGATTTTTTAGTTGCAGTTTTGACCATGTAGATTATATTAGTTTATCTTGCTGCAGCCTGAAATATATCATGAAAAATTAGATTATTAATCCTAGACTAATGCAATTATTTCCATGTAATTTAAGAGTTGGGTTCTGATGGTTCCAGTTCCAGGTTGATAAAATATACATATTCAGTAAGCTATAAGGCTAACAAATCACTTTTTTTTTTAAATCTTTCGTCGTCCTTTTTTTTATTAGTAAGGGGTAATGTGCAAAACATTCAGGTAGAAGGTCTGTGCTGAACGTTGCTTCTACCTATTAAAATTACAACCATCACCGGCTGCACAGTATATCAGCTGTAACTAATAAATGTTAATGCTGTAAGTGACTTGCTAAATGAAACCATCAGCTGATTGCATCACATAAATTTCAGGAGTCTGAATCTCCCAGGTAAACTTTCATATCATAAAAATAATTGAAGCTGATCAACTTAAATGTCTTGAATCAGGATCTCCAGTATTTGGAGCAAGTAGCTCATGACAAATAAGCTGTTATTTCAATTCACTGTACATATTTCATTATATTTTACATTTGTAAATAAACTCCTGCACACTAGTCTAACTTGCAATAATACATTTATTTGCAATGTTTCGGTGCTAGACCATCAGGCAAATGCCTGATATTTTGATGGAAACATCGCAAATAAATGTATTATTGCAAGTTAGACTAGTGTGTGGGAGTTTATTTGCAACTTTTGATCTGCTTGTCCCTCTCCTAGGCACCTGTCTCATGAAATAAATGTACGAAGTGTTCTTCTATTATATTTCAAACAAAGCTGTACTTCACTGCTTCTCTATAGTTATTTCTAAACTAACTGTAGAAGTGTGTGTGTGTGTGTGTGTGTGTGTGTGTGTGTCCTCACTGTCTCACGGTCCAGTTGCTTGTTGACCTTTATGACCCCACGGAGTGGGTCAATGAAGAACTGGTTGTCTCGGTCTCCACTGATGATGGAGTAGAGGATGGCTCCATTCAGCTGACTGTCAGCATCCTCTGCTACCAGCTGCAAACACACACACACACACAAACACAGATGAGTCAATGTTTCAATTTGCGTGGGAGTCACACATTTTGACTATTTGTCCCTGTCCTATACTTTACTAAACACGTTCTTTATAAATGCTAATTGGATGAAATATTTTTCACCAATTCCTAATAAGCTGTACTAATATGAGCCTTCTCTGTTCCAAATGTCTCCTCTTCCAACCTGTCAGCACACACAGGTTTCTATGGTTACAGGGACTTTGATGTTCACTGCACCACTTTGGAGTCCATTATGAAGCTCAGGTTATTTTGTTCTACTTGGCCCAAACTATACCAACCCAAACACACAATTCTGAGGTGATCGGAATAGTCTGCTCAGGCCAAAATATACTCTGGCAACAGGCTTTCTTTGTCAATGTCATTTTTTTAAACTGTAAAACAGACTAACATAGTATATATTCCTAAATAAGACTGAATAGATAACAGCAGCACGTGCAATATTTAAAGTATTTAATGTGATGCTAGGAGACTAAAAATCCAAGGACAAATGTGTACCAACTGATGTTGTTCTTTGCTTCGATATGGTGATTTATTAATATAGTTTGCCTTCTGGAAACACAAGGCCCGAGTAAGCAGTGAATTGTGATGATGATCACAATTCATGACTAAATACATTTCACAGATATTACAGTATATTTCAGTGCCTATTTATGCTAGTTTGTAACAGTATTTATGTATGTTTTAACCCTAACCCTAATCCATTACTGCTGGCCATTTTCCAAAGCAAGTACTGTTGTTGACTTTTCAAAGTGATTTTCCTACAGTACCTGCCAGGATTTGCAGGAAGTAGAAACATGTTTAAGATGAGTGATTCATCCCAGTGAACATTGAGTCACCTTTATTTGTTTGACAATGCTATTATCATTGTTCAGTAAGAGTAAATTGATTTCTAAAGTGTATATTATCACACAATGATAAGGTGTGACACAAATAGAAGTGGATATGTCTGTTGGCTGCCTGGAATGCTGGGAAAATATATAAAAAATGTAAAACACTGTGGTATGCTTTGGACAATGGTCAGCACGGATGTTCTGAAGTCATAAATGGAAAACAGCATGTAAAAACACAGGAACGGTCCTTTTATTTTTATACATTTAGGCCTACTACTGGGCAGCTGTGGCTTAGTGGTAGAGCGGGTCATCCACCAATCGGAAGATTGGCGGTTCTACTTCTTCTAAGTTATTACATTATAAACGAGCATTAGTATACAAACATTCAGTGCTCTTGTGAAGAAATACCTGATGTTTAATTTAATAATGTCATTAATTAAAACATTAACATGCTTTATTCGATTCTGATCTCATCCAAAAGCTCTTTTTTAAAATATATACTGAAAACTGGTTAAATTAACTGGTTATTAGTTATCACCAGTTATCATCAGTTGACTTGCTTACCATATAATACATTTTGTTGGGTAATGATGGCATCTCTGTCTATGGTGAACTTTCATTTAGACATTTAAGGATATTTAAGATTAAGATATATTTCATTGACAAAAAGAAGGTCAAAGTAGAAAGTCTGCCCAGTTCCTTCCACATAGCCTGATAGTTTTACTATATAAGTCGGTGAATATGTGTTACCTTAATGTCTTTTATAACAAGTTATCATTTTATAACATATAACAGTATACTATTGCATTTTTTTAGATAGAAAGCAAATACATAAACACAAATGTCTGTAAAAATTTGATTCTAATCACAATTGAACCGGTAAAAACTGGCTCAGGGCTGCATGCATACTCACCACCTGTTCTGTCTGTGTAGCTCACCAAATAAAAGCTTAAACCACTAAAGCCCATCAAAACCATTTCACTAAAGACAAGCCACTAGTTGCCTCCATATCACTTCACAAAGAAAAACATAAAGTAACATATGAAGAGAGGATATGCTGGCTAACAAGACATAAAAGTCTAAAGCTCTTCAAGTGGAACAGACAACATAACCATGTTTTTTCTAGAGCCTTCTTAAGGATATCTTGTGTGTGAAATTGGCCTGAAATAATAAAGAAAAGCTGATGGAGTGTCCGAAATGGAAATGTTCTTCCTCTGGGAATCAGGAATTTGCTCAGTAAATGTCATGGCAAACTGCACATTAGATTTTGATATTTTTTGGTGGTGCTAAAGAAAAGGTCAGAGGGTGACTAAAAACATAACGATCTATCCTCTGAGGTTCATGAATATTCAGAGCAAATTTTACAGAAATCCAGCCATTAGGAAAGTGTTGGTCAAGGGGATTTTTACATGATGATGGCACTGTCATAGTCCAGTTACATCTCTCCCCTCTCCTTGTGTGCTCTGTTGTTTTTCCCCTCACTGTGTTCCTTGTTGGTCCCCTGTCTGTCTCTCTGTGTGAGTGTGTGTAGTGGTCTGTGAGTGGCGCTCCAGTCTTCCTCCTGCTGCTGATCACTGGTACACCTGATGCTCATCATCCAACCAAGCCTCACAGTATATCTACCCAGCTCTGCTCTTCAGTCTTTACAAGATCGTTCAGTGCACCTACTTTCGCTACAGCCAAATCCTGACCAAGTCAAGTTTACCTCGTGTTGCTCATTTTCCTCTCTGACTTTGTGTTTTTTTTTTTTTGTCCATGCTTCAGATCCATTCCCTACCTGTGATCTCAGCCAGCGTGATTAACCAGAGTCTCTTCTGTCTGCAGTCAGCTGCCTCAACCCTCTCTACCTGCCTCCTTGACCCTCAGAGCCCTGCCAGTACACCGGGAGACTCGTCCGAATTCCTGCCACCTGCTTCAGTGTCCCCCGCCTATTTCACTCGCCCTGGAGCTTCAACTACAAGTAATCTATTGTATCAATTGCAATAAACCTGACTGTGAACTAACCTCCAGTTCTTCCTCTCTGCGTCCTGCTTTTGCGTCTTTTAGATCGTTAAACCTAACAGGCGTTACAGAAGAAGAAACCTACCTGGACTACAGACTCTCCAATGGTGGCATCCTCTGACACCATTGCAGTGTAGAGGTCACAGCTAAACATGGGTGCGTTGTCATTAACATCTGTCAGGTTTACGTTCACTGTTGTAATGGCACTCAGTGGTGGCGTGCCGCCATCACGAGCCTCCACTGTCAGGAAGTAGTCCCTACAGTTCTCATAGTCCAGAGGCTGGGCAACTAAAATGGCACCTGAGGAAAGAGAGGGAAAATAAATATGAATTTGAATAAATATTGAGTATAATTTAAATCAAAATATCATGTGGGGGAGAAAACAATGTTCTGAAGGTCTACTGTCAAACAAAAAAAACACATCCATATTGGTGGCTAGTTGAAGGAGTTAAAGGTCTTGCAATCATCTATATTTTTAATACTGTCAACAAATACCATGAAAAGAGCCAAACCAACAAAGAACTGATCTAACAAGAAATGTGTGTGTGTGTGTGTGTGTGTGTGTGTGTGTGTGTATTTCCAATATATATCTTATTCCTCTGTGCCATACAGCTCCATTGTTGTGCTCCAAAACTAGCATCCAGCTTTTTTAAGGAAATAATGAGCATTTTTAAAAGTGTGTGCTGTTTCTAAAAATGTACATCTTTGGTAGAAACCAATGGACTTGGTAGGGAGGTCAGAAAGTATTAATAGCTAGACTAACATATCAGCAACTATAACCTTGGCATAATGGCTTCTGATTAGGAAGAAGCCATGTTAGGATCAGAGAATATGACCTGCGTGCAGTTTAGCCAACTCAAAAAGGAGGAGTTAATCATGATTGCAGAAGAGGATGAAGTTGACTTTGAAAAAGATATGTCTACAGGGCTATAGCACTATAATTAGCGGAAGCTCTCACTTTAGATGATATTTGGTTAGAGCAAGACAAAGAAAAGGACAGAGCAGTGAGAGAAAACACCAAGAGCAACAAGAGAAAAAGAAAGAGCAGAGAGAGAAAAGGAGAAAGCTCTGGATACGGCACACAAAAAGGAATTTAAATGGATAAATTTAGAGCAATGATGTGGAAAGGTGAGCCAGCCTTTGATATCAAGCAGGTGTGCACTGTACCACCAATCCAATGGACATCATTTTTAAAATGTGTGAGAAAATAGCAAAGGAAAGTGAATGGCCTAAGAAAAATTTATATTATATTAATAGGAAAAAATAGGAAAGCAGTGCTGGGTGCATACGAGAGTGTTCCTGAAACTTACAGAAGGAAATTTCATATTGTAAGGCCTCATTTTACTTGAGGCAGCTGAGGTAGCTGATGGATATGAGGTGGCTCACAGTGGTAGGACTAGTGAAGAGGTTGGAAAAAGGAGATCAAATGGCAAAAAGAATCGAGAGAACAGAGCCTGGTGTCCTCCACTGCCTGAGTGGAGAAGTTTTTCACGCAGTCCTGGCATGGCGCTTCCAACCTGCCGTTAGGGCGTACTGCCATCAAAATGACAGAGCTTCGCTGCCACAACTGTTATAAACTGGGGCATAAAAAGAGCAGTTGCCAAAGTTAGATGACAGGCGTGGTCTGAGCCAGTTGGACTGGTAGCTATGGGGAAGTGTTAATGATGATTATTAGGTGGACTGTGTTCCCAAGAGCAGCAGAGTCATCGTTTGCTGTCATTACAGTGCCCTTGATCAATCTCTTGCAGAAAGGTGTGAAGTGGGTCTGAATCATGCCAGAAGGTTTTAGTTCAGATCAAAGACATTTTGTCCAGCACCCCCTGACTGAAATCTCCAAACTCAACATCACCATTTGCTAAAACAAAACAAAACTCTTTCTCTTCTCTGTTATTGTTTCTAAATGTAGCACTTGATGCAGTTCAGCATATTTGATGAAGTTGATGTACTTGCATGATTCTTGTGATTTTGGTATTGTTTCAAAGCTTTAGATCTCTGTCATCTAAAGCTGTACTGGTGAACGATTTAATAACAGAGTATCATATTGACTTATTTTGTCTTACTGAAACATGGCTGGGTCATGAAGAATATGTTAGCATAAATGAATCCACTCCGCCCAGTCATATTAATACTCACATTCCTCGAGGCACCAGCCAAGGAGGTGGAGTTGCAGCCATCTTCGACTCAAGCCTATTAATGAACCATAAACCTAAACTAAATTATAACTCATTCGAAAGCTTTGTTTTTTGTCTTTCACACCCAACCTGGAAAACACGACAGACAATTCTATTTGTTATAGTGTCCTGGTCCTTATTCTAAATTTTTATCTGAATTCTCAGAGTTTTTATTAAGTTTAGTCCTTAAAACAGAAAGTAATTATTGTAGGCAATTTCAATATTCTTGTGGACGTTGAAAATGCTAGCCTTAGTACTGCGTTTATCTCATTATT
Organism: Siniperca scherzeri; assembly: GCA_027580175.1. Lineage (NCBI taxonomy): Eukaryota > Metazoa > Chordata > Actinopteri > Centrarchiformes > Sinipercidae > Siniperca > Siniperca scherzeri. The sequence continues at coordinate 32,046,688 of CM050848.1, forward strand.
AGATTCGATTGGCTTTTGTCAGAGTGTACATGAAGCCACTCGCTGTTTTAACCACACCCTCAACCTTGTTCTGGTATATGGCATTGAAATCGAACATTTCATAGTCTCTCCACAGAATCCTTCTTTATCAGACCGTTATTTAATAACTTTTGAACTGCTATTACTGGACTATACGCCATTAGGCAAAAACTCCTACTCTCTCTCTCTCTCTCAAAACCTAACATGGCAGCGGATGGCCGCCCACCATTGAGTCTGGTTCTGTCCAAGGTTTCTGCCACTTAAAGGAAGTTTTTCCTTGCCACTGTCGCCAAGTGCTTGCTCATGGTGGGATTAGTTGGGCCTCTGTAAATAATATTATAAAGAGTACAGTCTAGACCTGCTCTATAGGAAAAGTGCAATGAGATAACTTCTGTTATGAATTGGCGCTATATAAATAAAATTGAATTGAATTGAACTGTGTGACTGGAATGGAGCTCTTTTGTCACTGAGGAATACACAATACACGACACACTCACCGGTCAGTGGGTGGATGTGGAACTTCCCATGCTCGTTGCCTGATCGGATACTGTAAGTGATCTCAGCATTGGTCCCAATGTCCTTGCTGGCAGCATAAACTCTCAGAACTTCTGTGCCCACTCCCACATCCTCCGGCACTGTCGCCAGCTGATCGCGGCGCTCAAACACAGGCGGGTTGTCATTGATGTCCAGCACAGTGATTGTGACATTGACCAATGAGGAGAGGGGAAGCGGTGAACCCTGGTCAGATGCATGGACTGTTATTTGATAAGCTGGCTGGACCTCGCGGTCAAGAATGCGTTCCAGGACCACGATGCCTGAGGACTTATCGATGGAGAAGGAACCTCCCGCAGAGTCGGCGAGTGAGTAGACCACCATACGGCCCAGGCCAGCTGCAGAGCCAGAAGAGGAGTGTCAGGTATACATCAGAGGTTTAAAGGCCTCAGTATGCTTGAAACAAGGTGCTTACTGGATCATCTAACTGTGTCTTCCAATAATGGCTGCTTCTGACAAATTCTGTACGTTTTTGAAACAGACAATCTGACAATCACACCTAATTATGCATTGATTGGCCAGGAGTGTGGTTGAGTGAAAATAGGCAGTTTGTACTTCTCTCTTAAGTTGGCTTTTTTCATTCTTCACACAACTACGTCTGTCACTTTTCATCTGAACAACCAAGTGTAACACCATGAATGTCTTTGAGGAGAGACTTTTGATAAGTGTGTTCCCATTATCCCCATTTGTACATTTAAATGAGCCAAGACTACAAAGGCATGCAAAAGACTCAGATTTATTAGGCAGAAATCAGAGAGGAGTGGGCCAGGAGGAGTCTATGACAGCAGGCTTCTCTGTTCAGTGGATATTTTCATGACTGCTTTAAGTGTACTTTTAATTAGCACCGCACTTTGCTCTTCAGCACTGTATTTGATATATTTATATTTGTTTATTTATTTTTTCCATTGCTCTCTTTACTCGTCTGATCTTGTCTTTGTGTCTTTGTATCTGCTTCTGCTGCCATTTTATGCTTGTCTGTTTGTCTGTCGCTCTTCTAAATTAATGCACCTTGTATCTTATAAATGAAGGGTTTCTTATAAATAAAATATAGTATAGTAGCATTTGAAGCACTATTTGCAGTAGTGGTAACACCAGTAGTAGTACCAGATTTATATAGTAGTAGGAGTATCACCTTCATCAGGGTCTATGGCCTGGATGCGGGTGAGCAGGGCTTTGGTGGCGGTGTCTTCGTAGACGCTGGCTGTGTACTGTGACAGAGTGAAGATGGGCGGGTTGTCATTCACATCAGTCACTACCAGCTGCACCTCAGCACGGCACCACCGCCCACCACCATCAGTTGCTTGGGCAACCAGTCGGTAATTGGGTGTCATCTCACGGTCTAGAATCACAGATGACTTTACCTCACCTGGACAGGTTACAAACAACATGTGAAACATTAAGAGATGGAGCCATACAGGGACATGAGAGTGTGTCACACAAGTTCTAAAGTATCCACAGGAATAAATGTGTGTCTAACTATGTAAGCAATGTGATAAGCTGGTGACCTGGCCCCATTTCACTGCTGCATTTAACTCCATATTGGATTGATTTAGTGAAAAAAGTTTATGTACTAAGTGTTGTTCCAAGAGAAAGGAACTGTATGGGTGTGTTTTCAAAGCCACACTACGTCCATACCAGTGTCCGGGTCCATGCTAAAATCCTGGGATCCAAGACCATGTAAAGAGTACTGGATCCAGGCATTGATGCCCACATCTGCATCTGTAGCTCCAACCCTCAGCAGCACACTGTTGACAGGGAGGTCCTCTGGAATGGAGGCAGTGTACATAGCCTGCAGACACACATGTACACACACAAACACATAACAAAGAAATAGAGATCCAGTCACTGGAATGAAATGACACTTTGAAAGGTTGGTGAACCTTTGACAATGGCAACATTTACAGTTAGCTGAGTCAAATGAATGTAGGAGGCCTATAATGCATCTAAAACTAACTGCCATTTGCCACTGTCTTTAACTATCACTGTGGTTGCATCTATCCTTTTAAAAAGAGCAACATGCAGTTTTATTCCTCACCTCGTCACAGATGGGGCTGTTGTCATTGGTGTCTATCACTGTCACCTCCACTGTTGCTTGGGAAACAAAGAGCCCATCGCTAGCAGTGACATTGATGATGTAGAGGTTGCGTTCCTCCCTGTCCAGCGGCCACTTCACATACATCTTCCATTCACCCTGAACCAGACCCAGTGCAAACACACCACGATAGTTCCCACCTGGATAGCACAAACAGACAGAGAGACAGGGCTACTGAGATTTTAGACATGTAGGCCTACATGGAGTTTGTAGCTGATTTCCCCATAAACTGGCTGCTGTCAGATTGATTTTGTTGTCAGAAAAATTAAGAGTTGATTTGTTGCAAACTTTAATTTTTAATCTTAAGGGTTGGGGAGGATATCAAATAATTTCATGTCAAAAGGCTATAAAATTAATTGTATTTATGTTTACATGTATTTACTATTAAGACAATTTCATCTGCACCCATGGACGTAACTGATAAAAAAAATCTCTATAATTATTCATGGTAAATGGACTTTACTTATATAACGCCTTTCTAGTCTTTCTGACTACTCAAAGCGCTGCAACTTCATATCACATTAAAACGGTGTAGTCCCTCATTCGTCCAGGAGTGTTCTATCGTAGAAAAGGTTTCAGTCATAGTCATCTGGACACTGTTTTCAGAATCAAGACGTTTCGACTGAAACCTTTTCTACATATCACATTCACACACTGATCGCAGAACTGCTCATCAAAGTAACTAATCATTCACACACCAAAGGCACAGCCCTCGGGAGCAATTTGGGGTTGCCTTGCCCAAGGACACGTCGACACATGGGCTAGGGGAAGCCGGGATCGTACTCTGTATACAGGGGTGACAATATATCACTACAATGTGAATAAAAGGATGTTTTAGAAAATACATCATAATTTCAGTGGCAATTACAAAGGAACATTAACTGACAGTCAAATTCAAATTTAGTTTGAAAATCAAAACTTTACATGTGATTTTTTAAATGATATGAATCCACAACAGAAATAAAGAATTAATCACAAAGGCAATACAATTATTTAAGGAAACTGAACAGAAATAAAACAGTCAATGTCAAACAGACAATCTGCCTGGCAAGTGGATTGCCATGCTGACGGAGGGTTAGGGCAAAGCCTAATTATTATTTTTTGCTTAGTACTTCTATTCCTGTGTGCACTGACGTGATATTGAGCTGCTGTAGCAAAAGAGTTTCCCCTCGGGGATCAATAAAGTATTTCTGATTCTGATTCTAGTTTCCTTTATTGAAATCTTCAGCCAGACATGGGGTTACACCCATAATTCTAAAATATATAAAGTTTTAAGCTTTTTAATATAAGTACTCTGGCACTATAAAAGGCACTCTGTGCTCTTGTGATTTTAATATGAATTTAGTATTTTTGTCCATGTTGAGATCCTGTAGTAATGATTACAGTTAGTGAGAAGGTTGCTGCATTTACTGTGCCTGTTTGCAGTGACATATTAGTGCAACAGAGCAGAAGTGCATTGTGTGTGAATGTGTTTGTTTAGGGCTTTGAGCCTATTTAGCAGCATAAGGGATGGTTCAGGACTCACCTGAGTCAGCCCTAACTATAAGCTTTATCAAAGTGAGTGCGCATGCGCCAGCCCGAATGCTGCCTGTTGCCATAGCTCCGTCTCGTCGTCTTACTTTTTCCAACTTTTAACTTTCCTTTTTCTTCCAAACTTGAGTAAGTTGTGTGTAAGTGTAATTTAAACTACGCTCTTTACGAAAATGAGAGTAGAAAGTGTTTTTGTAATTTTTTTTCGCCGTGGAACTTCTTCTTCTGCTACTCGGTCAGGGCACCGCTGCAGATCAGCTGTTTGGCCGCATTGTTTACACCAGGGAACAGCTGATCGCGCTGAAGCGAGCGGCATGGGGCCCAGGACTACCGATGTCCCCACTGAGATCTGGAGAAGGACACACCGAGGATGCAGAGGTGGAACGAAGCGCTGAGGGAAGAGAGAGGGGTGCAGACAAAAGAGACTTAAGAATAAGAGATTTAAGTCGTGTCTGCCTTCTCTCGTCATGGGCAACGTGAGATCGCTGGCGAATATAATGGACGAGCTAACGGCGTTAGCCCGGAGTCAGACGGAGTTTCGTGAGTGTAGTTTGATGTGCTTCTCAGAGACATGGCTACACCAGGATATTCCGGACCATAACGTTTCCATCAACGGCTTTCAGACTGTTCGGGCCGACAGGGATCACACCAGGAGCGGTAAGCGGAAAGGCGGTGGCTTGCTGTTCTGGTTAACAACAGATGGTGTAACCCTGGTCACATTACTATCAAGCAGAGTATCTGTAGCCCGGACATTGAACTGTTAGCTGTGGGACTCCGGCCATATTATCTGCCAGGTGAATTTTCACATGCCATTGTTGTGGCTGTTTACATCCCCCCCTCTGCTAACCCGGCATCGACGTGCAACGCCATTCACACCGCCATAGCACATCTCCAGACTCAACACCCGAGTGCACTCATATTAATCTCGGGTGACTCCAACCATGTCAGTGTTTCAACAACACTGACTAATTTCACCCAGTATGTGAGTTGTCCTACTAGAGAGGAGAGGACACTGGACCTGCTGTATGCTAACGTTAAGGATGCATACAGCTCTTCCTCCCTCCCCCCTCTGGGTAGGTCAGATCACAACCTGGTTTACCTCAAACCCTGCTATGTGCCTCTGGTTAAAAGGCAGCCTGTGACCACAAGGACAGTGAGGAGATGGTCAGGGGAGGCCTACGAGACACTGCAGGAATGTTTTGAGGTGACAAACTGGGATGCACTCTGTGAGCCTCATGGAGAGGACATTGACGGGCTCACTGAGTGCATCACTGGCTACATTAACTTCTGTGTGGACTGCAATGTCCCAACCAAGATGGTCCATTGTTATCCAAATAACAAACCGTGGGTAACAAAGGACATCAAGGACATTCTGAATGCCAGGAGGAGGGCCTTTACTGATGGCAATAGGGAGGAGGTGAGGGCAATCCAAGCTGACCTGAAGGTGAAGATCAGGGAAGCCAAGGAGAAGTACAGGAGGAAGCTGGAGCGGAAACTCCAGCAGAACAACATGAGGGAGGTCTGGAGTGGCATGAAGACCATCACTGGCTTCAGACCGACTGGCAGCAGAGGAGTTGAAGGCAGCTTGGACAGGGCCAACGAACTTAATCTGTTCTTTAACAGATTCGACACTGCGGCTCCTGCTCATCCCCCCCTCTAACTAATGAAGACCCTGGAGAGACTAGTGCTGGAACAGCTGCAGCCCATGGTCAGACCCCTCCTGGACCCCCTTCAGTTCGCCTACCAGCCCCGGCTGGGAGTTGAGGACGCCATCATCTTCCTGCTTAACCGCATCCACACCCACCTGGACAGGCCGGCAAGCACGGTGAGGATCATGTTTTTTGACTTCTCCAGTGCTTTCAACACCATCCGGCCTGCCCTGCTGGGTGAGAAGCTGGCAGCGATGCAGGTGGATGCCCCCCTTGTGTCCTGGATTGTGGACTACCTGACTGGCAGACCACAGCACGTGCGCCTGCAGCACTGTGTGTCGGACAGCGTGGTCAGCAACACTGGGGCCCCTCAGGGGACTGTCCTCTCTCCCTTCCTCTTCACCATCTACACCACGGACTTCAGCTACCACACAGAGTCCTGCCACCTTCAGAAGTTTTCTGATGACTCTGCTGTGGTGGGATGCATCAGCGGTGGTGATGAGACGGAGTACAGGGCTGTGGTGGGGAACTTTGTTTCATGGTGTGGGCAGAACCATCTGCAGATCAATGCCACAAAGTCTAAGGAGCTGATTGTGGATCTACGAAGGGCCAAGACACCAGCGACCCCGGTTTCCATCCAGGGGGTCAGTGTGGACATTGTGGAGGACTACAAGTACCTGGGAGTACACTTGGATAACAAACTGGACTGGACCAAGAACACTCAAGCTGTTTACAGGAAGGGCCAGAGCCGCCTCTATTTTCTGAGGAGGCTGAGGTCCTTCAACATCTGCCGGACAATGCTGAAGATGTTTTATGAGTCTGTGGTGGCCAGTGCTATCCTGTATGCTGTTGCATGCTGGGGCAGCAGGTTGAGGGTAGCGGACGCAAACAGACTCAATAAACTGATCCGTAAGGCCAGTGACATTGTGGGGGTGGAGCTGGACTCTCTGGCGGTGGTGTCAGAGAGGAGGATGTTGGCCAAACTACACGCCATCTTGGACAGTGTCTTCCCCCCGCTCCATGACGTACTGGTCAAGCAAAGGAGCACCTTCAGCGGAAGGCTCATCCCACCAAAAAGCACCACAGAGCGCCACAGGAAGTTATTCCTGCCTGTGGCCATCAAACTCTTTAACTCCTCCCTCTAAGGGAGTCTGTATGACCCTAGGTCACTAAACTGGACATTGATCATTACATCTCTTCCATAATTTAATAACTGTGCAATATTCTGTGTACTACTCCCGTGCAATATTAGTTTCCCCATGTTAGTTTTTCTTATTTATTGTTATTGGTATTATATACCTCTATTACTCTCGACAGTACATGCACCTCTGCTTATTACTTATAACTTATTTTGTTACATTGTATTATTATACTGTACTATCATCATCAACCGGTAAACCCAATTGGTACTTGACACTTAATTTATCTTATACCTATACCAACCTGATACTTAATTTATTTTCGGACCTGTTTTGATAGTGTTTTATAGTGTATCATATTGTTTGCTAGTACTTTCTCCTGTGTGCACTGACGTAAAGGCAAGCTACTGTAACAAAGAGTTTCCCTACGGGGATCAATAAAGTATTTCTGATTCTGATTCTGAAAGAGGAAAGTCTTAAGCCTACTCTTAAATGTGGAGATGGTGCCAATTCTACTTTTGGAGACTCTAGGAACTGCAAGTAAACCTGCATTCTGGGAGCACAGTGTTCTAGTGGGGTAATAAGGTATTATAAGGACATATTCGGGCAGCCTGATAATAAGGAATTTCAATAGTCCAGCCTAGAAGTAACAAATGTATGGACTAGTTTTTCGGCATCATTGACCCCATTCAATGTTTAACATATCTAAATAAATCATTAACGTAATTTTTTAAAATTCAAATTTAATTACGTTTCCTAATTTAATGGGATAACTGGGTAAACATAAATCAACATGATGATATGTTTTCAATGTCCTGTACACATTTTGACGGATCAGTGTTCTTTGAGGCCAATTTGACCCCAGGCTGTTTTAGCTGTAGACAACATAAGAAATATGAACATTTTACACACATTTGTTTAGGTTGTTTTGGCTGATATTGAGGTCTCTATCGCATGCAATTTTATAATGTTCCTTATGCTTTATGGCTCTAACCTAATATAACCATAAATGCAGTAGTGTGAGAACCCCTGATAGTTCACCATTTCTCTTGGTGCTCTGTGTGCTCTCTCTTTATGCTCTCTTTCAATTCAAAATGTGCATGCATTTGTTACTTCTAGGTTGGAATATTGTAATTCCTTATTATCAGGCTGCCCGAATAAGTCCCTTAAGACTCTCCAGCTGATCCAGAATGCGGAGGCACGTGTACTGTTAAGAACTACGAAAAGAGATCATATTTCTCCAGTATTAGCATCTCTGCACTGGCTTCCTTTAAAATCCAGAATAGCATCATTTTGAGACAGGATGTGCCTGATTTTTGCAATGTTGCATAGGTGAAAGAAGGTAGTCCTTGAAGTTTGTTTCATGTGGGAGTAAAAGGATAAATCCAGATCAAAGATAACTCCGAGGTTCTTTACGGTGGTGCTGGAGGCCAGGGGAATGCCATCTAGTAACTATATCTTTAAATAATGTGTCTCGGAGGTGTTTGGGGCCAAGTACAATAACTTCAGTTTTGTCTGAGTTTAACATCAGAAAATTCAGAATCAGAATCAGAATCAGAAATACTTTATTGATCCCTGTAGGGAAACTCTTTGTTACAGTAGCTTGCCTTTACGTCAGTGTACACAGGAGAGGGTACTAAAAAACGATATGAAACACTATAAAACACAATAAAACAGGTCAGAAAATAAATTAAGTATCATGTCGGTATAAGTATGAGATAAACTAAGTGTCGAGTACCAAGTGGGTTTACTGGTTGATGATGAAGTACAGAATAAAATACAATGTAACTAAATATGTAATAGTAATAGTAGTAAGCGGTGGTGCATGTACTGTCGAGAGTAATAGAGGTATATAGTATCAGTAACAATAAATAAGAAAAACTAACATGGGGAAACTAATATTGCACGGGAGTAGTACACAGAATATTGCACAATTATTATTAATAATTATGGAAGAGATGTAATGCTCAATGTCCAGTTTAGTGACCTAGGGTCATACAGACTAACCCTTAGAGGGAGGAGTTAAAGAGTTTGATGGCCACAGGCAGGAATGACTTCCTGTGGCGCTCTGTGGTGCTTTTTGGTGGGATTAGTCTTCCGCTGAAGGTGCTCCTTTGCTTGACCAGCACGTCATGGAGCGGGTGGGAGACACTGTCCAAGATGGCGTGTAGTTTGGCCAACATCCTCCTATCTGACACCACCGCCAGAGAATCCAGCTCCACCCCCACAATGTCACTGGCCTTACGGATCAGTTTATTGAGTCTGTTTGCGTCCGCTACCCTTAACCTGCTGCCCCAGCATGCAACAGCATACAGGATAGCACTGGCCACCACAGACTCATAAAACATCTTCAGCATTGTCCGGCAGATGTTGAAGGACCTCAGCCTCCTCAGAAAATAGAGGCGGCTCTGGCCCTTCCTGTAAACAGCTTGAGTGTTCTTGGTCCAGTCCAGTTTGTTATCCAAGTGTACTCCCAGGTACTTGTAGTCCTCCACAATGTCCACACTGACCCCCTGGATGGAAACCGGGGTCGCTGGTGCCTTGGCCCTCCGTAGATCCACAATCAGCTCCTTTGACTTTGTCGCATTGAGCTGCAGATGGTTCTGCTCGCACCATGAAACAAAGTTCCCCACCACAGCCCTGTACTCCATCTCATCACCACCGCTGATACATCCCACCACAGCACAGTCATCAGAAAACTTCTGAAGGTGGCAGGACTCTGTGTGGTAGCTGAAGTCTGTGGTGTAGATGGTGAAGAGGAAGGGAGAGAGGACAGTCCCCTGAGGGGCCCCAGTGTTGCTGACCACGCTGTCCGACACACAGTGCTTCAGGCGCACGTGCTGTGGTCTGCCAGTCAGGTAGTCCACAATCCAGGACACAAGGGGGGCATCCACCTGCATCGCTGCCAGCTTCTCACCCAGCAGGGCAGGCCGGATGGTGTTGAAAGCACTGGAGAAGTCAAAAAACATGATCCTCACCGTGCTTGCCGGCCTATCCAGGTGGGTGTGGATGCGGTTAAGCAGGAAGATGATGGCGTCCTCAACTCCCAGCTGGTAGGGCTGGTAGGCGAACTGAAGGGGGTCCAGGAGGGGGTCTGACCATGGGTCGCAGCTGTTCCAGCACTAGTCTCTCCAGGGTCTTCATTATGTGGGAGGTCAGTGCCACCGGTCTGTAGTCCTTGGAGCCACTGGGGCGTGGCGTCTTTGGCACAGGAACGAGGCAAGATGTCTTCCACAGAACAGGGACCCTTTGAAGACTTAGGTTGAAGACATGTTGAAGGACTCCACATAGCTGGGGGGCACAGGCGTTTAGCACCCCGGGGCTAACGCCATCGGGGCCTGCAGCCTTGCTTGAGTGGAGCTTCACCAGCTGTCCTCTCACCTGGTCAGCAGTCAGGCACACAGCAGAAGTTACAGGTGGGGGAGGGGGGGAGTCGTCGGTCTGGAGAGGGCCGTTAGCCTGATGGGTAGGGGGAAACAGAGTACTCAGAGGAGCTTGAGGGCCGACAGCAGCTGAGTTAGAGGGGGGATGAGCAGGAGCCGGTGTGTCGAATCTGTTAAAGAACAGATTAAGTTCGTTGGCCCTGTCCAAGCTGCCTTCAACTCCTCTGCTGCCAGTCGGTCTGAAGCCAGTGATGGTCTTCATGCCGCCCAGACCTCCCTCATGTTGTTCTGCTGGAGTTTCCGCTCCAGCTTCCTCCTGTACTTCTCCTTGGCTTCCTGATTTTCACCTTCAGGTCAGCCTGGATAGCCCTCACCTCCTCCCTATTACCATCAGTAAAGGCCCTCCTCTTGGCATTCAGAATGTCCTTGATGTCCTTTGTTACCCACGGTTTGTTATTTGGGTAACAATGGACCATCTTAGTTGGGACATTGCAGTCCACACAGAAGTTAATGTAGCCAGTGATGCACTCAGTGAGCCCGTCAATGTCCTCTCCATGAGGCTCACAGAGTGCATCCCAGTTTGTCACCTCAAAACATTCCTGCAGTGTCTCATAGGCCTCCCTGACCATCTCCTCACTGTCCTTGTGGTGCAGGCTGCCTTTTAACCAGAGGCACATAGCAGGGTTTGAGGTAAACCAGGTTGTGGTCTGACCTACCCAGAGGGGGGAGGGGGGAAGAGCTGTATGCATCCTTAACGTTAGCATACAGCAGGTCCAGTGTCCTCTCCTCTCTAGTAGGACAACTCACATACTGGGTGAAATTAGTCAGTGTTGTTGAAACACTGACATGGTTGAAGTCACCCGAGATTAATATGAGTGCACTCGGGTGTTGAGTCTGGAGATGTGCTATGGCGGTGTGAATGGCATTGCACGTCGATGCCGGGTTAGCAGAGGGGGGGATGTAAACAGCCACAACAATGGCATGTGAAAATTCACCTGGCAGATAATATGGCCGGAGTCCCACAGCTAACAGTTCAATGTCCGGGCTACAGATACTCTGCTTGATGGTAATGTGACCAGGGTTACACCATCTGTTGTTGACCAGAACAGCAAGCCCGCCGCCTTTCCGCTTACCGCTCCTGGCGTGATCCCTGCTGGCCCGAACAGTCTGAAAGCCGTCGATGGAAATGTTATGATCCGGGATATCCTGGTGTAAATTGCATGTCATCCAGGTTTTTATGTCCTTAAGGCATGCTGGAAGTTTAGCTATTAGGATTAGTTTCATCTGGCTTGATCGATAGATATAATTGGGTATCATCTGCATAACAATGAAAGTTTCCTAATAATTTTGCCTAAAGGAAGCATATATAAGGTGAATAGAATCAGTCCAAGCACAGAACCTTGTGGAACTCCGTGACTAACTTTGCCGTGCACGGAGGACTCACCGTTAACATGTACAAACTGCGATCGATCTGATAGCAAGGATTTAAACCAGCTTAGTGCGGCTCCTGTAATGCCAATTACATGTTCCAGTCTCTGTAATAGGATGTGATGGTTAATGGTGTCGAACACAGCACTAAGATCTAACCAGACAAGTACAGAGATAAGTCCATTGTCTGATGCAATTAAAAGGTTTTTTAATTTTCACCAGTGCTGTCTCTGTGCTATGATGCACTTTAAATCCTGACTGAAAATCCTCAAATAAACTATTGTTCTTTAAAAAGTCACACAACTGATTGGCGACTGCTTTCTCAAGGATCTTAGAGAGAAAGGGAAGGGTCTTATAACTAATAATGCTCATAATCAGTTATGTCTTGGTGAGCTCTTTGTAACACCAAACAAATATACACACAAGGTCAGTAATGTGCTGCATGACCTGATGTCAGTCACAGGAATTTGATTTCCCCACGTGGGTTGTACTGATAATGTAGAATCACCAAAACTGTCCAATGACAGTTGCCTTTCAATCCATATGACATCGTGTTCATTTGTTCATTACTTTTGTTTGTTTGTAAAAGGTCAGTCTGAATGAACCAGACCAGAGCTAAAAGGAAACCATGTTTCTTTGATCTGGACCATCTGAAATATAGACACAGGTGTGAAAGAGACCTCAAATGCACTGCTTCAAACTAGTCCATGCATTTGTTACTCCTAGGCTGGACTATTGCAATACCTTATTATCAGGCTGCCCGAATAAGTCCCATAAGACTCTCCAGTTGATCCAAAATGCTGCGGCACGTGTACTGACAAGAACTAGGAAAAGAGATCACATTTCTCCAATATTAGCTTCTCTGCACTGGCTCCCGGTAAAATCCAGAATAGAATTTAAAATCCTTCTACTCACCTACAAAGCTCTTAATGGTCAGGCACTATCATATCTTAAAGAGCTCATAATACATTATTACCCCATTAGAACACTGTACTCCCAGAATGCAGGGTTACTTGTGGTTCCTAGAGTCTCCAAAAGTAGAATGGGAAATGAATTTGCTGCTGCACTTTTATATTGAGTAACATTAACTGGTTCTCTCTTGGAAGTGAGAAAGCTCACATTTGTCTGTATTTTCAACAGCTCATTTGCTTCATTTTTTGCAGACGTGTTATCTATATATTTTATTCTTTCTCTCCATGCACTGTAGCAGCAGCTCATTCCTCCTCACCTCCTTCGTCTTTAACTGTCAACTATAAGGTCACATCACTCACATATATACAGCGTTGTATGCTTGCTCATGGTGGGATTTGTTGGGTCTCTGTAATTAATATTATAAAGAGTACGGTCTAGACCTGCTCTATAGGAAAAGCACAATGAGATAACTTCTGTTATGAATTGGCGTTATATAAATAAAATTTTATTTAATTGAATTGTTGTCTGGCATTACATTTGCAATGCAATGACAGACATTTACAGTGCTACTCACCAGTGATGTGGTAGCTGACTTGTCGGTTAACGGCAGAGCTGTCATCATCTCTGGTGTTCAGCACAGCCACGACTTCACCTGGTGGGTCGCTCTCCTGAATTGAACCAAAGTAGTGTTGCTCCAGGAACCTGGGCGGGTGGTCATTGATGTCTGACACTGCTACGGTCACCGTGGTTGTACTGGAAAGAGATAGGGTCTCTCCAAGGTCTGAGGCCACCACTGTGAATGTGTAGGATGGATTGGTCTCATGGTCCAAGTCCTTGCGTGTGGTTATCCAGCCTGTGTTGCTGTCAATGCTAAAGGTGCCAACCAATGTGTCTGAATCCCCTTCTGACTGGATCAGTGCCCCAAAATTGTATGTTACCTGACCATTGGCCCCTGAGTCTGGGTCTAGTGCTTGGATTTGAATGATTCTGGTTCCAACTGACATTCCCTCCATAACTGTGGCCTCATAAGAGTTGGCCTCAAAGACTGGTTTGTTGTCATTTAGATCCAACACTTTGACTTCAACATCAACAGAAGTCACAGAATCCAGCTTAGCCTGTTGTACAGTGGCACTGACTTTGAAGTGGTATCCTTTGATCACATCATGGTCCAAGGGCTTATCAAGCTTGATCACACCTGTATCCTTTTCCACCACAAACACCCCATCTTGGTTGTTTTCTCCGGTCTCTCCGTTAACCAGGGCAAAAGCAGCAGAGAGGGAGGCATATCCAGGAGGAGTGTTGAGGTGCACCGTCCCTATGGCTGAACCTATGGGGGTGTCCTCTGGAATGCTAAATAAGTATTGATGTTGGCTGAAGGAAGGAATGAAAGCATCTGGAGAAATAACATGGATGTAGACAGACACTAGAGAGTGCCGGACTGGATTTCCTCCATCTACAGCCTTCACAAAAAAAGATAATACAGAGTTCCTCAAGTGGCTGAAGCTGCCTTTAGTCACCATCCAACCATTGTCTGGGTCTATCTCCAAAATGTCTACGACAGGGACATGTGCCTCACTGTAAAGCGAATATGTCACTTTGGCATTAGTACCATCATCAGGATCATAAGCCTGAATCTGTGTCACCAAAAAACCTTTAGCCACATCAGATTTGACTGAAGCTCGGTACTCTGTAGCACGGAAGTGAGGTACATTGTCATTATCATCCAACAGATTAATTTGTACTGTACAATAGGAGACACGTCCACCTGAGTCCTGGGCTGCTACTGTCAGAACAATGTCCTTATTGGCTGGGTCCTCACGATCAAGCTTTTCTACAGTGGTGATCTGACCACTTGCATCAATGCTAAATCGGTCCATGCCTGCATCATTAATAAAGGTATAAATTATGTGACCAAACACTCCAGGGTCTACATCTGTCGCCCTCACCTGAAATGAAAAAAAAATGTCTTACATACATGCATATTTTTATAATTACAGTATCAGTGTTTTAGGAAATAAATGATTTCAATGAATGTTAATAGCTTACCTGTATAACTTTGGTTCCCACAGCAGAATTCTCTCTTAACTCTGCCTCATACATATTCTGTCCAAACACTGGACTATACAGGTTGGCTCCCAACACCTTAACATGAACCTGTGCAGTGCTGGTGAACACCCCATCAGACACTGAAACATTGAGGCTGTAGGCAGGCTCCATTCTTTGCTTATGATGGCTGGCCAATGTGATGATTCCTGTCTTTTTGTCCATCATAAAGTTCATTCTTTCATTTCCTGACAAAATGCTGTACTCCAACTTGTCAAAATCTGAGCTGTCAGCATCTGAGGCCTGGACACAGGTTACAAAGTGATCCCTAGGTGCTAACTCATTCACGTATGCTTCATAGAGCAGTTGGTTGAAAACTGGAGGATTGTCATTCATGTCATTTACCACAACTATGACTGATACTTCACTACTCAATGGTGGGAAGCCATTATCAGTGGCCCTGACAATGAAGTCATACTTGTGGACTAGTTCATGGTCGAGCATACGTGCTGTCAGGATTAATCCACTGCTACTATCAATGTGAAAGTAGTCTGTGCTGTTATGCACATCTGAGAAGATCTGGTAGCGGACAACATTGTTCTTCTCTGAGTCTTTGTCAGTGGCAATAACTTGAAGTGCTGGAGTTCCAATCATGGCTGTTTCAGACAAAACTACCCTGTACAACATTTTCTGGAAGATAGGCGGGTTATCATTTACATCCTGGACAACCACATCTACATCAACTTCAGCACGGGCTCCAGTCAGATAGTCTGTGGCTCTGATGGTCAGGTGGTAAGATAATGCTGCTTCATAGTCCAAAGAGTGGATGACACTTATGACTCCAGTATCAAAACCAATATCAAACTGAAGAGTTGGGTCTCCATCAACAATAGTGTAGATGATGTTCTGACCTTCAGGACTAGTGGCATTGATGCCGAGGATCGGTGTGTGCACAGCCACATCCTCATTCACAGAAACAGAATAAAATGATTTGTCAAAGACAGGCATGGCTTTGTTGACTACAGTGATGGGGAACTCTATAGTAGATGAGAGAGGTGGATAACCACCATCTCTGGCATATATTACCATCTGGTATTCCACATTGGACAAGTCAGACTCAAAAGCCCTCTTGAGGCTGAGACTACCTGTCTGCCGGTTGATCTCAAAGTGACCATGGTCATCTTTGAGGTAGTAAGACACCTCTCCGTTAATCCCTTTGTCACCGTCTATCGCCATAACCCTGAAAATGGGTGACCCTGGCTCAGCTTCTACTTGAACAGCTGCATAATAAGGAAGTCCAACAAACACAGGCGTATTATCATTTATGTCCTCAACTTGGACTCTAACCATAACTCTAGCCACGTGCAGACGGTCATGCTCCCTTCTCGCCTCGACAACCAGCTCATAGAACTCTTGCTCTTCACGGTCAAAGGGTATACCTGTGGTTTGGATCATGCCAGAACTTGGACGGATTCTGAAGCGTGTACCGGCATTTAACAAATTGTACTTCAATGGTTCATTGAGACGATTTCCCACAGCATTGACCACAGCAACTTTGGTGATATTTAATATATTCTCTTGAATAGATGAAGAGTAAAGGTTATGGGTGAAGCTGAGACCAGAGTCCAGAGCTTGTCGGACAAGAATGGTCACCAAAGCCGTACTGGAGAATTTCCCATCTGAAACTTTGACACTGAAGCGGAAACGTTCTTTGGAGAAGTTGTTGTGTTTGACTATGATGACTCCACTTGAAGGTTTGATGGCAAAGTGCTCCAGTACTCCATCAGTCAGAGAGTAGGTGAGCTCTGTAGAGACATCTTTGTCAGGGTCTATGGCTGAAACCTGCAAAGCTTCTACTCCCACATAGGTGGGGAGTAGCAGGACTGTTTCATAGGCATTCTGGGTGAAGTGAGGTGGTGAATCATTTGTGTCAATCACTTGTATTGTGACCTCAGTTGGACTGTCTGCTGTCAACTGTGGCCTGCCATTGTCCCTCACATGGACATGGAAGTGAAAAGTGGCAAGTGTCTCATGGTCTAGATTAGCAATGGTTCTGATGGAGCCAGTTCCTGAGTCCACTGTGAAGAACATTTTTGCAGTGTCCTCAACAATCTGGTAGACCAACAGAGCATTTTGGTTGTGGTCAGCATCAGTGGCCTTGATTACTAGAGGTGAGTCATCTGAGTTCAAGACCACACTGTTGACTGGTGCAGCCTCACTGATGCTGCCACGATAGTGAAGCTGCTGGAAAACTGGTGGGTTATCATTTTCATCCACTACCTGGATTAACAGAGTAGCATTGGAGGCCATGCCAGCCATATTGGTAGCCTGGACTATCAGGGTGTAAGACGCTGTAGTCTCATAGTCTAGAGGCTTTTGAGTAGTAATCACTCCACTGTACTGATTTATCTGATAAACCCGATCAGTATTGCCCTGTTTGATGTCATACGTGAGGGTGGACTGGCTGACTGCACTAACTGTGGTGACAGAGGTCCCAACCACCACATTCTCTGTGATCTCAGCCTGGTACTCAGGCTGAGGGAACTTTGGGCCGGCATTATCAGAGAGGGTGACAGCAATACGCACTATAGTGGTGGTGGACAGGGGAGGGGAGCCATTGTCAGTAACTCTGACAGTGAGAACATAATATCCTATGCTGGACAAGTCCAGGTCTCGTGCAACAGCGATGATACCCAAAACTGGTTCAATATGGAATGCATTTCCAGTGTTCCCTGTTGGAAAAAAAAAAGTTTTTTATCTATGTCGTAGTTATTTTAAGGGAAATTATTTATAAGGTATACAACATTTCAACATACAAGTGCAAGTATTTAGTTGTCAGAGGTGCCTACCTGCTTCAATGGAGTAGTGTAGCTCTGCATTCTTGCCTTTGTCTTTGTCCAGGGCAGTGACCTGGACCACAGCTGATCCCACTGCTGCTGACTCATAGACTGAGCCTTCATACAGAGCAGTGGTAAAGATGGGTACATGGTCATTTATATCTTCCACTTCTATTAGCACACGAGCCACGTTCTTTCTATATGGGAACTCTTGGTCCTTCACCTATGTACAACACAAACAAAAAAAATACCAACAAAAAAAATACCAAACAACAAAAACAAAACAAACAAATAAGTCATCCTTCATGGTCACTATGAACTCAATAAAATCATGTAACTGAAAAATCTTAAATGTGCCCATTGTCCCATGTGCTCATTGTCCAAAGTATAACACCAAAACAAAATACAAAATATCATCAGACCAGAACTCTCACTCCTTCACTTTCTTTACCGCATGTATTTCCCCAAATTCACATTTTTAATAATAGTAGTTTGCTGTTACTGATATGCAAAACAGTACCTGCTCTCTGGCTCTCCTGCTGCTCTACATATGAGACAGAGGAACACAAGACACAGAAATTATTTCCTCCTGAGAAATTTCTACTTTCAGAGGGCTCCTCTTGTTCTGATCACTTAAGTTCATTAACCAATAAGAGTATAATAACCACAGATATTCACCTGTGCCCTTAGTTATTGAAGTTTCTTGATTTTATGAAAGCCTTTTACAGTTTAACCGAAAACATTCCTTGATCCAGACAACGGGTAACTTAGTGAGGGACTTTTAATTAACCATGATGCACTGTTTGATTGTTTTTCTTAGAAAATCAATGTCTTTTTTATGTACACCACTGAAAATTTCATTATAAAATCTCTGCACTTTCCAGGTGTTTGTCAAATGAAACCAATCACCATTCTGATGTATTATCACAGTGTATCAGGTCCAAACAAGAGTGCTTTGCTTTAGACCTGTTTAAGTAAGGTGTCTAATTGATTGGAAAACAGATTAAAATTTAAACCCATTAAGATTTTTTCCTATAACTAGGGTTAAAATGTACAGAGCCCCAGAAGGATCACAGATAGAAAAAATATGTATATTGAGGCCACGTAATGCTAATGCTATTTTCAGCTTACATTCACAGAACACGTAACGTATGCGCAGCGGATGTGCTGCAGAAAGTCTCTTTTTACTGGCTACACCTGCACCGCACACATGTGGGGTAGGGTTGGCTGCTACATTACTTTATGGTGCGCTTTCGTTTTGGGGATTGTTTCTTCAGTTTTTGGACCCTGCACCGTGCTGTTTTTCACCGAGTTTGTGTAATATGGGTGGGTAACATCTACTGTACTACAGTAGGCTATGTAAGAGATAAAGTTACTGAACCACTGCCGTTGCTATTTATGTGATTAAGTGATTCATTAGATTAAATGAGTCAGTTTTTTTATTAAATCAACTTTCTTATATATAAATTGTTAATCCAGGTGCATGCCTCCCTTTGTGTGCAGCAAGCAGTAGAGCCAGCAGTTCTGTGATCAGTGAAAATGTTTTTTAAAGGCTAAATGCCAACAAATATGGATTGAAGCAAAATCTTTTGTTAGATAAAAACATTTTGTGAATTTTGGAAATAATTACATAAAATAAATTACGACTTTTGGACTTTACAACGCTCCTCTCCATGCCAAAATGGTGACAGAAAGTTAAAACTGAAAACCAGTGACACTGAAAAAAAACTGTCAGCGTAAAAATAAACTGAAAAGAGTGACACAGAACAATGTCATTAAAAAAACATCAGAATGCAAAAAATATCAATAAAATTAAATCATTTTTAATGTCTGTGTTTTATTTTTCAGTGAAACTTTTTTCAGTGCCAATACAACTTTTTCCAGTACAAATGTTTCAATGCCAATGTTTCCTTTTTCAGTTCCATTTTTTTTTCAATGCCAAATTTTCTTTTCAATGCCAAATTCAAGTGTCACTGTCCTGGCTCCATAGGTTAACACAGAAAAGTGGTTCGATGACATCATTCCGAATAATAATAAGCCATGCTCTCAGAAGCACATGGCTACTTATTATTAAGATTGACTGTCCCTTTGATGAAAGCATCAAAGGGAAAGGGACTTATTGATTGATTGATCAATAAGGCCCCAATCAGACAGAGTGCAGTTTTTGCAGTGAGAGGCGTCTTTTTTCAGTTGTTTTCCATAGGCAGTAAGCGTTTTGCATGTGCAGTTAGTTCCGTCATCTGACCCAACTAATTGTGTTCTGTCTGTCTGTTTCATTTCAGCACCACGGACAATGCCACAGTGCCATAATTGTTCAATTTCACAGTCATTATAGTCAAAATGTGTGCTTGCTTTGCTGTGGGGCTTAAAGTAAGGGAAATAAAAGAATGACAGAACAGATACCAATAAATATTACACCCTGGCTGCAGCCTTTTCCTCCCATCATTAAGGCTATGGAGCGAGATCTGTCTTTTTTGCATCGGCTGCTTAAGCCCCTTAAGCAGTTCTCTCTATATACACTTATCTCGTGGCCACGAGGTAATTAAAACGTGGGAACGAAGCCGTGTCTTGCAGCTATAATTGCCTGTTGCTCTTACCAGTATGGAAACCATCAGCAGGTTGAATGACGAAGGGGAGTGAATGACCTCATGATAAGACTATAATTCTATTAACACAACAATGCAGGCAAGACTGGACCCCCTCAGTGGAAACTGAAGTGTTCAAAGAGTGACAGCTGTTAGCACAAGATCCTAAATATAAGCCATTGGCAGAGACAGTGACATAGACTTACAATGACAGTGAGGATGTGTTGGGCACAGGCTTCGTGGTCCAGCCTCTGAGCAGAGTAGATGGTGCCCAGGGTGGGGTGGATGCGGAACAGATGCATGCTACTGGGGTCTATGGAGCTCTGCAGAGAGTAGGTCAGCCGGTGATGCTCATCGCGGTCCAATGCCAGAACCTGGACCACCTCAGTGTCAGGTGGTGTGTCTTCAGAAATAGTGACATCATAAGTTGGTTGGGAGAAGATGGGAGCGTTGTCATTGTTGTCCATAACAGTGATGTGAACCTGGAACATTGACAAAGAGAAAGGGAGGGGAGGGATAAAAGAAGACATCCTTGAGTAAGTTATATTATCTGCTCTTGATGAGTAGTTTGTCAAGCACAGTCGCTGACATTTTTCAGACTTTTTACGTTTGCAGTGAACATTTTGCAGATATGTTGAATATAAACATTTCCCCCTCATGTTTATAACAAGCCCTAGCGTGTCTGAACGACTACGAATTTTTCTTAACCCAGCTGACTTCTTTTTAGTCATGTTGCCATTTTTCAAGAGCTCAGCAATTAACTTGGTGAGTACAATATTTTTATCACTGATAGGGAGAAAGCTATGAAAATAAGACCCAGGTTATAAAATACCAGAGTAAAATTTTATTGTTGATCTTAGTGAGAAAATTCTTTTTCTGCATTTGACACACTGTTACCATGAGTGGTTATTGTACTTTTTTGCAGGTTTCTTCCTCCATGTGTCCCTACAACAGATTTCCAAATTAGTTTTTGTTCTGCATTTTTGATAAATGAAGAAAATAAACTCTTTAGCAAACTAAAGCTGATGAGGTGTGTGATTTATGTCACAGGCGTACACTAACCATAGTCCTTATTTTCTGCATGAGTAAAAACCCCTATATTAAAAAAAAGCATTGGAAATCTGCCAAAGGTCTCACAAAGTCATGTCTCAAAGGTGCTGATAGTTCTGGGCTTTAGAACTTTTGCATCTGGGAGCTGTGGACAGCTGTACCCCTGGGTCTGGGGACGGTTCTGAGATCAGCATCTTGGTAAATTGACAGGACTATCCCTATGGGCATCAGTATGTTTCAAACAAAGGACTTGTCAGATTGTCTAACAGCATGAAACCTTTCCGATGTCAACATTGGAGGGGGGGCTGCATTTAATAGTTTTTGTAACTTCAATCTCTTGAGCTCTCTTTTCTCATTCATTCAGCTACTTCTTCTGTCACTTTTCTTGTGAACAGCCGCGTGCAACACCATAAATGCATTTGAGGAAACTGTGCGCCATTATCTGCATTTGTTCAATTCATTGCGTTGACACTACAAAGACACACAAAGACAGTTCTTGGAGAGAAATCAGGGAGGCAGTGTGATGCAGCCAGGAGGAGGCTATAATGGCAAGCTTTTTACACTGCCTTTGAGTCTGGCCATTTGGAACAGGTGATGATAATAATAATAACAATAATATACTTAGCACCTTTCATACAAGCATGCAGCTCAAAGTGCTTTACAACAAAGAAATTACATTCACTAAGTGCTTCTCATAAAATAGACAGAATGAACATAAAAACAGGGGTAGAATGCCATAATTAATGGAAAATATAATCCATGTGATAATAATAATAAAAATAAGATACAAATAAAGATGAAAATAGAATACATATACTGAATACATAAGATGGAAAATAAAACCCACTGAATGATAATCATAAAAATAAAGTAAAAAATAGAATACATAGCAGCAGCCCTTTGTTGCATGTCACAAATATAGCATTTCAAAAGAAGTGCAGAAATGAATAAGTGCGAAGAAAGTGCAAAAAGAGTTTCCAGCCTGTATCAGGAAAGGCATATCTAGTGAAAGGCTAAAGTGAAGAGATAAGTTTTTAGCTTGCTTTTAAAAATATTTTGCGAGCTGGCTTCCTTGATATCTATAGGTAGTGTGTTCCACAGCTTAACTGACAACGATTGCATCCCAGATTTTCTTTGGGGACCTCCAATAAACCAGCAGTAGATGATGGCAGTGTTACCCCTCAAATTAACAAAGGAGTTAGAAATGTAGCTTGGTCCTAGCCCATTAAGGGCTTTGTATATAAGGAGGAGGACCATAAAATCAATTTTAAATGTTACAGGAAGCCAGTGCAGAGCAGCTAAAACTGGACTAATGTACTCTCTCCTCCTGGTTCTGGTTAATAGCCGAGCTGCAGAGTTTTGAATGAGCTGAAGTCTCTCTGTGATTTTAGCTATGTTTCTAAGGTGGAAAAATTATGTTTTCGTCGCCTTGTTAATGTGGGACTTCAATCTTAGATCTGAATCTAGGATAACACAAAAATTTGTAACTTCAGATTTAATCCAGGGAGTCAGTTTACTCAGATTATTAAACAGCATTTCTCTTTTTGTTTTAGGGCCAACTAGTAGGATTTCAGTTATGTCCTCATTTAAATTTAAGAAATTATCGTGTATCCATTTCTTTATTGCCAAAAAACAGGTAGTAATGGAGTTTATAGCTGCAGCATCATTTGGTTCAGCAGAGATGCATAGTTGCGTGTCATCCGTATAACTATGGAAACATACATTGTGCTCTCTAATGATGTCACCAATTGGCAGCATGAATAATGAGAATAGTAATGGACCAAGGCAGCTCACTTGTGCAACTCCAAAACAGATGTCATGTTTTCTCAGACACATGATCGTCAAGACTGACGTAAAACTTTTCATAGTCAATCGTATTGAACGCTCTGCTTAGGTCTAAGAGGACAAGAACTGAGACCTTATTTTCATCATATTTCAGTCTGAGGTTGCTGATTATTTTAGTAAGAGCAGTTTCAGTGCTGTGGTATTTTCCAGTTGAAACACTATCGAACACCCACTTAAAATGCTGTAGGTACAGGGTCAATACATGAGGTGGAGGAGTTACACTCTGCAAAAGTCTTGCAAAGCTCAGGATTTTTTTTACAGGGTTTGCTTGCAATGCAAGTTCTTCACAATTTGATGCAGAGAACTGTGGACAAGTGGGGGCAGTGTTGAGTAGGTGGTCAATAGTGGAGAATAATATTCTAGAATTTCCAGCATTTTCTGTAAAAATCTTGACAGACGTATTGCCTTATTATAGACAGTCATGGCTTCTACAGTTAAAACCAGATATTTACATACACTTCAGAAAAAAACACAACAACTTTTTGTTCTTTACTGTCATACATTAAATCAGAGTTTGTTAAATGTCAGAATCGAGCGAGGGAGAATTTTATGTATTTTTCTTATCACTTTCATCAAAGTCAGAAGTATACATACACTAAGTTTATTGTGTCTTTAAGCAAAAAGAAAACTCCAGGTGATTCCATTCTGAGCTTAAGAAGCTTCTGGTTAATTGATTCCATTTGAGTTAATAGGTGGCACACCTGTGGATGCATATAAAGGCACACCTCAAACATAGAGCCTCTTTCTTTGACATCATGGGAAAATCAAAAGAAATCAACCAAGACATCAGGAAAAGAATTGTGGACCTCCACAAGTGTGGCTCATCCTTAGGTGCAATTTCCAGATGCCTGAAGGTCCCACGTTCATCCGTTCAGACAATAATACGCAAGTATAAAAAACATGGGAATGTACAACCATCATACCGCTCAGGAAGGAGACGGATTCTGAGTCCCAGAGAGGAACGTTTTTTGGTGCGAAATGTGCAAATCAACCCCAGGACAACAGCAAAAGACCTTGTGAAGATGCTGGCTGAAACTGGTAAGACAGTGTCATTCTCCACAGTAAAACGAGTCCTGTACCACCATGAGCTGAAAGGTTACTCTGGGAGGAGAAAGCCATTACTTCAAAACCACCCTAAAAAAGCCAGACTACAGTTTGCAACTGCATGTGGGGACAAAAATCGTAATTTCTGGAGACATGTCCTGTGGTCTGACGAAACAAAAATTTAACTGTTCGGCCATAATGATTAACGGTATATTTGGAGGAAAAAGGGCAAAGCTTTGAAGCCTCAGAACACCATCCCAACTGTGAAGTATGGGGGTGGTAGTATAATGTTGTGGGGCTGCTTTGCTGCACAAGGGACTGGTGCACTTCACAAAATAGATGGCATCATGAGAAAAGAAAATTATGTGGATATATTGAAGCAACATCTGAAGACATCAGCCAGGAAGTTAAAGCTTGGGCGCAAATGGGTCTTCCAAATGGACAATGACCCCAAGCACACCTCCAAATTAGTTACAAAGTGGCTTAAGGACAACAAAGTCAAGGTATTGGAGTGGCCATCACAAAGCCCTGATCTCAATCCCATAGAAAATTTGTGGGCGGCACTGAAAAGGCGAGTGCGAGCAAGAAGGAGTAGGCCAAAATTCCAGCAAACTATTGTAGAAAGCTTGTGGAAGGATACCTAAAATGTTTGGCCCAAGTGAAAAAGTTTCGGGGCAATTCTACCAAATACTAAGGAAGTGTATGTATACTTCTGACTTTGATGAAAGTGATAAAAAAAATACATATAAATTCTCCCTCGCTCGATTCTGACATTTAACAAATGCAAAAAATGTTAATATTTATTGATCTAAAACAGAAAAAGTTTACTCTGATTTAATGATGACCGTAAAGAAAAAAAAGTTTTTGTGTTTTTTTCTTAAGTGTATGTAAATATCTGGTTTCAACTATATGTATATATTCCAGCATACTGTGAGCCTAGTTTTCCTCGACAGATTCTCTTAATCTCATTAACACAGTTATTGTTTAACCATGGGGAGATTCTGTCAATCGACCTCTTTTTAACCTCTAGTGGAGCAGCAGTATTTAAAGCAGATGACAAGGTGTTGAAATTTTCACCCATGTCATTTAAAGAGCAGTAAGCTGTATGGCTCAAATGACCTCATAATATTAGAGAACTTTGCTTCAGCCTCGCTATCCTGGAATCTCTTTTGAACCAGAAATTCCCTTTTAGTCTTTGGTAAGATTAGGTTGGCTTCAAAAAACACACAGTGATGGTCAGAAATAGGTAATTCAAATCCTGAAACATTGTCAATGTTTAACCCTGTTGTTATTACCCGCAGAATTCCCGCAGAAACAGCGATCAATATCTTGGCCAATATAATGTAATGATGAGCACTGACTGTTCTGCTTTGAGCTCAACAGCAAGCGATTCAAATAATGTAAATTCACCCAGGTCAATGTCATTACACACAAACTGTGTCGAGAAAATGGCTTCGCAGCCTTCCCTCCTCCTTTCCTGTTTTGTCTGACTGACTGATAAAAATTATAGTTTGGAGGACAAGCCTCTATCAGTGTTGCTACACCAGTAGTGTTGTTTAGCTAGGTCTCAACTAAAAACATTAAATGCAAATTCCTTTCAATTATCAGATCATTGATGAAGAAGGATTTGTTAGCCAATGATCTGATATTAAAAAGAGCTAAATTCAGCTGTGGGGATTCTGTGACAGGAAAGGAGTCTGGTTGTGGCATTGACATTGACATTGATTACTGAGACAGGTACCAGATGGTCTGTGATTGCTACGATGTGTTTGACCATGCGACCTGCTGTTTAAGATCACCAGTATGTTGAAGGAAGTGGCATGAGGTCTGTCTCATCTCTGATAGACACCTGAGTGATGATGTCTGAGGTTATTGCTGTTTAATAGTTCATCAATTTGACTGAGATTCAGCGTGGCAGCTTTAACTGGGGGGTGATGTGGAGCAAGGGTCAGGTGAGGGGGAAGAGAGACAGGCTGTCTACCTGTATGTGCTGTCCTTCGCACTTATCCATACATTCTTGTCTCGGTATGGCATCCCAAGAGCATCCAGTGATGTTTGAATGAACCCCATCAGGTTTAAAGCGGTCTTTACAGTTCCAAAAGATATTAAAATTGTCAATAAACTTTATCCCATGGATGAGACACACTGATGTCAGCCATGTATTCAGGCCAAGGAGTCAAAGGACCCAGCGTGGATAACTGGCTACAGCCTAATTAGCTCCCTGGCAGATGTGTCAGCCATAGTTAGATTTTCAATCTTTGCCATTCTTAAATGCTTGGTTATAGAGTCCCCAGTCAGAATAGTGTCTGGTAGAGTTGGGTGTGGATCTAGACAGGTAGACGCGTCCATGGCGTAGAGCAGGCGGTGGAGTGTAGGCCTGGACTGGCAGTGGGTCCGCGGTGTGGAGTTGGCGATGAGGTGTGTATACGGACTGACAGCGGACCCAGTAGCGTGGAGCAGGTTAGGTCCAAGAGGTCTGGCTCAAAGGTGTAGCTTACGGAGACAGGGAGTCAGGCGGCAAGGCGGTGTGGCTGGAGAGACGGGTAGACAGGCTGGTAGAAATCCGGAAGGAGACAGGCGCCGTGATCACCGGCACAGGATAATCAAGTGTACGGAGACAATCTGGCGCTGGTGGTGTGGGAGAGCCTAGTATTTAAGCTGTGGAGACTGATGGTTGATTGAAGACAGGTGTGCCAGTGATCAGCAGCAGGCGGGAAACCACGGAACCAGACCAGAAGACATACACACAAACACACACACACACACACACACGTCTAGAGACGAGCCGAGGACACACGTCATTAGGGAAGGCTGGTTTGGGAGCCTCCACAGCAATTGGTGTTGGGTCCCTGATTGGGACAGAGACATCTTCTGAATGCCTTGGGTGATGTGGAGCAGAGGGTCAGGTGAGGGGGGAGAGATACAATAAATAATAATAAATATCCGGGATCTGCTGTCTATAACTATAGCAGAAAAAACAAAGATATCAGCAAAAGAATGTAAGCAAAGCGGAGAACAAGCAGCAAAGCATCTGCACTGTAAGAAAGCAGGAACTGTATTGTTTAGGTAGACAGTTTGGCCTTTAGATGTGGTTGGCCAGCACATTGAATGACCTAATTCATATGACCTAATACTAAACACTTTAAGGCCCTGATACACTTCAAAACAATTGAGGACAGCAGGGCAGACAGTGGACACACAAGCAGTTCTGTTTACACAATATTGGGTGAATAGGTGGACGTGTTCACTCGGCTACAGTCTGCAGTTTAGTCCCTGCCCAAATTTTGCGCAGCACACAGGTGTCTCGCAAGATGTCTAGGTGAACCCACTCAGACATGGGCAGATGACTAAATTTACCCCTGCAGCTATGTGGACACAGAAAGTACAATTTGAGCTGTATTTACCATATAACCTGCAAAGAGTTTCCCCTTGGGGATCAATAAAGTATTTCTGATTCTGATTCTGAAGTCTTTGCCATTGTACTGACTACACCCCTGCCAAAATATACAAACTGAACTGAAAGATTACAAAGTACAAAATAGCAGCAGGAGCAGGAGTAGGACTTAGTGGGGGAGGAAAGTGGCAATGTGCAGTACACACACATCCAGAAAAAGGAGCCTGAGATTTGTACTGATTCCTATCCAGAGAAAACATAAAGAGAAGTGGAGGGAAACGGAGACAGGAGTTGAATGCTGCTAGGCGAAGAGTCTAAATTTAAACCCTGCTGCAGCAGTCAGCCTTCTGTTGCTCAACTATGGAGGCATTCCCTGGCGGCATTACGCCATGCTGACTCTCCATCTGGGAGCCTTCCTCCCATCTTACAGGTGTGTGTGTGTGCCTGTATCTGTATGTGTGTGTGAATAGGGAGTATGTATGTGACACTGTGAAAAAAACATTAAAACCAATATGTGAAGAAGATGTATCTAAATCCTCTGTTCAGACTGGATGAAAGGCAAAATTACAAAAAGCAGGCAACTTTATAACCTGAGAAACCAGTTGAAATCCTATCTTTGTGAAGATTTTAAGTCTTGACACTGTCACAGAGGTGTGGATTCAACTTTGTGGTTATTTTGGCGGTTGCACTTAACACCACCACAGACTATGGCCTCAACAATGACAACAGAGTTACATTAACACCTCTCTGACACAGAGAACATTATAGGCTTTATAAGATTTTTGTTTATTACAACTGCAGTCTTAGCCAAAGTTATTTGGAAGAGAAAATTAAGGAGAAGAGAATATTATTATGCAAACTGTCTGTTGTAAACATCCATCACATTTTACAGACCCACTTCCTGATTCAACTTTGACCTACTTACTTACATTGTTATGCAGACACAGTTTTCCTGTTCAGTGAGGGATTCTTAGCAACATGTTAGGTGTGCTATCTCCCAATGAAGTGATTTAGATTTGTTGGCTTGTTTCCAACCTGTCTGATCATCTGACTGGTTGTGTTTCTCAACCCTTCTGACTTTGTTTTATCAATGCCACCATGTTCCTATATCTCAGCAATGTTAGTACAATGTTGTTATTACCCATAGGATGGCCAATCCTTTAGAAACCTCATCCACTACAAAGAACTAGTTCCAGTAAAAATTATCTTCAAATTTTAAGTAAAAAAAGTTACATTTGGAAGGTGTGTTTCTAAAGGGCCTTTTTGCCTGAAATAGGCCTGTTAAGCAGCGTATCAAAGTCATATTGTCATTTTGTAAAATTAGGTTAGAAAGTTTAGAAAAAGTTTGGTGCAGTTTGTTGGGGGAGCTCTGACTGTGGAGCCTATGGAGGTAAAAAGGTAGATAGTTTGCTGGAAGTTGAGATATTATTAGAATTATTGCAAGGATTGCAAATGTGAAGCTCTTACAAATACTGTGACAGCATAGCTGCAGGAACATATATTGCATTGTTGTGCCCATACAACATTGTCAATCACATCTTGACACCTCGGACGATAAATTATAACTTAACTTATGTAAGTTAAAATAAGCTTTATGGGTTCACACAGGACACAAACAGCAGTCTCCTGGGAAAAAGTCCTATGTTTGACCCATGCCGGTCTCCTTCGTATGCGGATATTGTTACTCTTTATACTACCTCACCTGACTTCCTCCTTTGCTCCCGTCAAAATTAGAGGTTGCCGCCTAACAATAAACATAAATATGGGTCGTAAGAAGCTGCTTGCACAGACGACCCATACGGCCATTTTTTGGGGGGAGGACGGTCTGGACGATATGTTAGCCAAACAATTTGCCATTACAGTATCAAAACCATCAGGAAAGCTGTGACACACCATATATTTTCCATGTAGAACTATTCAGCTGTGAAACAGACTATCTGATTGCATTGATAATAGTATTGTAGACCTTAAGCCTGCTAAATGTTGTTAAATGATGTTGTAAATGATGATATAACACGGAGTAGAAGTTGAGTCCACCAGGGACTCAACAGGGAACAGGAGAAGTGGGGTCAAATGAAACAATGAAAAAAATCTTGTAACTATATAAATATTGTGAGGTCAAAACTCAAGCAACACTTGCAGCATAAAGAACAATTTTATTGTGAGTCCAACACATCAGAGAGAGATCTCCAGCTTCTGGCCTTCATCAGGGTCATCATACAATTTTTAACAAAACAAATATAAACTACTTCAACCATCCTGGGATGGTGCTGCTGCAATGGGGTCAAGGAGGGTCTAGGATACTTCTCACAGGTATGAATAACAGGAAAATGGTTGAATTTGTGTTCATTCTTCTGATCTTGAGATCATTCTTGGAGGGACTGACTAATGTCTTTGACATAATTCCATTCATGATTTGTGCTTGTTGTTATTTTAGACAACAATTAGAGACTTTAGACTTTCTCATTTGGTTGTGCTGGTGTGCTGCGTAAGTATGTGTGTGCTGTAAGTGTATTGTCTCATTCCGGTTGCCAGTGCTTGTGTGTTACTGGTAGCATGTTTTTGCTGCTCTAGCTCATCCTAGATAATTTTGTTAGATAACTTCATGACAGCATCTAATTATCTGCTACGTACACTGGTTCTGCTCAAGCACTCAAAGCTCTCTCCTTCTTTCAGGGACTTTCTTGCTAATCCCACAGTTTACAGGCTATTCAGTTTTGCTAGCTACCATTCTTTAGCTTAGCAGCTAGCAATGGCTTCTCTCTCTCCCTCTCCCTCTCCTGCTCTCTCTTCAGAATCAGAATCAGAATCAGAAATACTTTATTGATCCCCGAAGGGAAACTCTTTACTCTTACTCGGTATGTCAAATGCTTAGCTCTTCCTCTGCCTCCTTTAGTAATAATGGTACATGTAATAAATGTAGTTTATTTGTAGCGTTGAAGGCGAGGCTTAGTGAAATAGAAATGCGGATCCACACCATGGGAACTCAATTGTTAGCTGCTGTAGTTAGCCATCCCCCAGTAGCCAGTGCGACCATAGTCAAATGTATTCCTGGGGCCAGAGCGAGCAATGTTGAATCCTATTTAAAACTACTGGCTAAGGATAAGCGTAAATACAGTTAGATTGTTATTCACATCTGCGGTAACGACTTCCAATTACGCCAATCAGAGGTCACTAAAATTAAAGCTGACCCCCCTGCCTGCGTCCTGTTGAGGCTTCCGGTTGTGTTGCTGGGGAGCCAGGTGGGGGATCCTGTTGCTGTCATGGTACAGCTGTACCACTCCTAGTGTCTCTGTTGTCTGTTTGTCCACTGTTGGTTCCCCTCCTGTGTTTGTCTGTGTATGTGTGTGCTGGCGGGGCGTGGCCTCCGGTGAACCTCCACTCAGAATCTGACACACCTGCTACTCATCTGCTGCTACCCACCTGTTCTCCATCCACCAATCAAGACCATGCAGTACATCTACCCGGCTCTTCTCACCAGTCTTCGCCAGATCGTCAGTTTATACTAGTGGTATAATATCTCGGCCTCTAGTATTATAGAAAGTTTTCCTGCATGTTTTCTGAGTCCTCAACTAATCCTATGACTCCTGTGTTCAGGTTCACTCCTCAGACTGACACCTGCCTCTGATCTAATCACTGGCTCTTCAGAAGCTTCTCACCACAGGTTCACCTCTGCTCCACTTCAGCCTGCTGTCCTCGCTTCGCCTGCCTGATCTCACTAGCTACACTCCAGCCAGCCGTCCTCGCCTAGTCTCCCAGTGCTCAGACTGTTTGCCTCAGCCTGGGAATCATCCTTGCTTCATGGAGCTTCTCTCCACACACCTGGTTACTCTTTCAACTTGTTCGTACAATAAATCAAAGACTAACCACTTTAACTCTCTGTTTTCGAGTCGTGCTTTTGGGTCCAGAATCTCTGTGTATCATAACAGTTGCTGGCTTCTCCGTTGGCCCGGTCTGGCCTCACTCCCCATTGCTGTATAAATCAGAATCAGAATCAGATATAGAAATACTTTATTGATCCCCGTAGGGAAACTCTTTGTTAAATGTAATTATTATAATGGTTATTATATTATATTGTACTGCATATAGTGATTATTATAATATTATTGTTGGGATTCCACAGATGAATTCATCCATTTGGGTGATTGTTAACTGAACTTTTGTTAGGAGACTGCATTCTCTTTGGTCAGCGATCATTTGTCCTGTCTCTTTCTCCTGGAATCCTTCGCAGTGGAGGATTCCAGGATTCGTGGCTGTATCCCTCTCAGTGTGGCATGCTCAACAGCAGACCCACCTGAACGCTCTCCTCCTGGCTTCGCCGTGTAATCTGCTCGGAGCAGAAATACGCAGCAGAACCGAAGTCTCCTGATCTACCGCAGCGCTTCGAAGGCCTGTCAGATCTCTGCAATAAAGTTTAGCGCCAACGGCTATTGCACAAAGCCTGCTAGCTAACTTTAAGAAGGAAACAAAGCAAGTTAACGGCGAGCTGTTAACTCTGTAAGGACAACCAAAGGCGGAGTGACTGACTTCCTCTGATCTCTATAAGCGGACACCGCACAGCAAAAGACGCTTCCACAGCAGAACCACCATTCTTCCCAGCTTGGCTCGTCTACAGCAGAGTAACCACCAGTTAACAGCACCACCAAAGCTCTCTTTCCCTCCCACGGTTGGGTAACATAACAACTGGGTATAGCATAGAGTAATAGTGTATATAGCTAAGCAAAGGACTGTTTAACTTGTGATGTTACTGAGGTTTTGTTGTTGTGACGTGTTTATCTGTTTGGTTAATTTGGTAGCCACACGCTAAGTTGATGTTAGTTTATGTTATGCTCCACACAGACAGAGTCTTTGCATGCTAACTTACTCCTTTTAACTTGGCACCGTTCTCCTAAACAGATCATACACATACACCTCTAGTTTTGCCCTTAAACACAACCACACCCGGCGGAGAGTAACTTTAAAGCTCCCGCTTCACATGTTCCTTTGTTTTTGACCACGTGGGTTCATGCTTGTGCATGCGAGACATATGGAGGCAGAACAAAGAAACATACACACATTCTTTTTGGCGTGCACCCAGACCTGCGCACACACATACCCTGTGTTCTGTAGTTTAATATTTAGAGTTAAACATCACATCGTGTTTTTGCTTTGTTTATCTTTTAAATAAATGTGATTGTGTATAATTATGCTGGCTTCTTTAATGTTGCACAAGAGTGAGTAATTTGCCAGCCTCTTCTATGTTGAACTCCAAATCCTTCAACCTACTAGCAATCAATGGTAATTTGGTTATAGTTGTTAATTTAATTATTAAAGTTCCAAACTGATAGTTTAGTTTATTTTATGAGACACAATCGATTAATTAATTTCTCTTCTTTAAGAAGAGTGGTGCCCCCGAGGACTTTATTCATTAAAGTTATATATAATTATTTTTGATAATTCTGATAGCCTTAATTAATTGATCCCACCTACACAAGTGGGTGCCACCCCTTTAAACATTGTAAATCCCAACCTTATAATTATCATATTATTTTATATTATATTATTATTATAATGATATTGTCGTTACATCATAATTTATTATCACTACAACATTAACACTATGTCCCTCTTCTTTTTCTCTGCCATACATGCCTTACTCTACACACTTAACCTGTCCAGGATCATTAAACACGGATACACATGCACACACACACATTACCAACACATGCCCAATTTGATTTACCTAATCTCTACTCCCTCTCATCATATCTTCACATTCATCATTGTAGCTACTTTATTATTGTCTGTATGTCTGTCCATTATGTCTATTATATTTATGTCACTTTTTTTGTGTCACACTCTATTTTTACCAATTAAAAAAATATCTCTGTCATCTAAAGCTGTACTAGTGAATGATTTTTATATCAGATTATTCAATTCAATTAAATTTTATTTATATAGTACCAATTCATAACAGAAGTTATCTCATTGCCAGTGATAACCAGTACTGATTTATCTTCAAGCAAAGGAACCTTAGAAACAGCTATAAGACCTGATATATATATTAAGACTGCTTTTCTCCCATCGACCTTCTCCAACTAACTTCGACAATTTCTTCATATATGCCATCGACCTGTCTCTTAGACCCCATCCTAACTAGGCTGCTTAAAGAAGTTTTACCCTTAGTTAGCACTTCTTTACTAGATATGATTAGTCTGTCTTTATTAACAGGCTATGTGCCACAGTCTTTTAAAAAAACAGTAATTAAACCTCTTCTTAAACAGCCCACTCTTGATCCAGGGGTTTTAGCCAACTCTATCTAACCTTCCCTTTCAGGCAGTCACATCAGTTGTGTGACTTTCTACATAACAATAGTTTATTTGATTTTCGGTCAGGATTTAGAGTGCATCATATAGCACAGAGACAGCACTGGTGAAAATTACAAATTACCTTCTAATTGCATAAAACAATGGACTTGTTTCTGTACTTGTCTTGTTAGATCTTAGTGCTGCATTCGATACCATTGAGCATCACATCCTATTACAGACTGGAACATTTAACTAGCATTAAAGGAACCACACTAAGCTGGTTTAAATCCTATCTATCACCTCGATCTGAGTTAGTACGTGAACAATGAATCCTCCATGTACGCCAAAGTTAGTCACGGAGTTCCACAAGGTTCTGTGCTTGGACCAATTCTATTCATGCTTATATATGCAATATTATTAGGAAACACTCCATAAACTTTTATTGTTATTATGCAGATGCTACCCAATTATATCTATCGTTCAAGCCAGATGAAACTAATCAGTTAGCTAAACTTCAAGTATGCCTTAAGGACATAAAGACCTTGATGACCTGCAATTTTCTGATGTTAAACTCAGACAAAACTGAAGTTATTTTACTTGGCCCCTGAAACTCAATATCTAAAGATACAGTATACTTACTCTACATGGCATTGCCTTGGCCTCCAGCAACACTGTAATGAGTCTCTGACTCCCACATAAAACAAACTTCAAGGACTGCCATTTTTCACCTACGTAACATTGCGAAAATCAGGCACATCCTGTCTCAAAATGACGCCGAAAAAATAGTCCATGCATTTGCTACTTCTAGGCTGGATCATTGCAATCCCTTATTATCAGGCTGCCCCAATATGTCCCTTAAGACTCTTCACTTGATCCAGAATGCTGTGGCACGTGTACTAACAAGAACTAGGAAAAGAGATCATATTTCTCCAATATTAGCTTCTCTGCACTGGCTCCCGGTAAAATCCAGAATAGAATTTTTAATCCTTCTCCTCACCTACAAAGCTCTTAATGGTCAGGCACCATTGTATCTTAAAGAGCTCATAGTACCTTACTACCCCACAAGAACACTGTGCTCCCACAATGTAGGGTTACTTGTGGTTCATAGAGTCTCCAAAAGTAGAATGGGAGCCAGAGCCTTCATCTATCAAGCTGCTCTCCTGTTGAATCAAGTCCCAGTTTGGGTTCGGGAAGCAGACACCATCTCCACATTTAAGAGTAGGCTTAAGACTTTCCTCTTTGATAAAGCTTATAGTTAGGGCTGGCTCAGGTGAGTCCTGAACTGTCCCTTATTTATGCTACTATAGGCCTAGACTGCCGGGAGACTTCTCATGACGCACCTCTCTCTTCCCTCCTCCCCTATCCACCAGTATACATTCTTATCTCATTAATACACGTTACTAACTCAATATCTTCACTCTCTGTCCTTGGAAATGAAAAGATTAACTGTGTGTGTTGTCTGTGTAAGAGAATAATAGGCATCTCACTCATTCCAACTCCGATTACTACTGTGCAGACTGTCTCCAAATGACGTCAAAAGCATAAGATGGCTGCTCCCGTATTCGGGATATTTTGGTTTCTTTACAGTCCATGGGGAGGAAGTGGAGACGCGTCGTCCATCTATTTATACATATAGACAGACAGACAGACAGACAGACAGACAGACAGACAGATAGATAGATAGATAGATAGATAGATAGATAGATAGATAGATAGATAGATAGATAGATAGATAGATAGAGTCTATGGTTCAGCCTCTCAGTCGTCTTATCGCTGAAGATAATCCTTGTGATTTGTTCAGTAAACTTGAGTGAAACAGACTTTACTGTTCATTTTCTTGTGTTCATCTTTTCCCTGCTCAGATGGTACAGGATGCTAGTGTATCATTTCTACTGAAGGGCCAAAAAGCTCATTCTCTGTTCAGAGGAATCCCTGTGATCCAGTCATTTTGATTCATGGATGGTGTTTTAAGACAGTATTTTTGAATGAGGGGACCAGGCCACAAGTGGGGCTGGATAAAATTGGGTTAATATGTCTATTAGTTATCATATTGCTCAAATAACAAATAAAGTTGTTTAATGCTTTTTTCATCTTTTTCCACATTCCTACCCTCTACTTACCCACTGGAGCAGTAACATGGACATATGTTCTTCCTATGTGGCATGTGGTTCATTAGCAAGTTCCAAAAACAGTTACAAGGTATAACTGTATACGACCAAACGGTGAAAGGTTGCTGAAATAAAGGTTATGCGGTACCTGCGAGTATGCAGTGTTAGTGCCGTCTGTGGCCTGCACCGTCAGGTTGTAGAAGGAGTGCTGTTCAGCATCCAGAGGCTTGGCGATGATGATGGTGCCCACAGCCTTCTCTACGTCAAACACACTGTCGCTGTTCCCACCTGCTCCACAAGAGGAAGGTCAGACAGGAGGAGGGAGGTGCACACAGTGTCAATCATACAGACATACTCTGAAAGCACACCAGTAATGATGGATATGTGAATATACACACACACACAAACCAGACAGTTTTATTCATGCACCAATGGTTTTCAGTCATGTGCAATCATGTGCTGAAATGTCCTGACATTCATTTAAATATAACATATACAGTAGTAAATTTATTGTTTTGCATACAACCTGTATTCTCTCAGACAGGGAACTGAGCGGCTACAGTGGTCATATACTGTAGACTGAACAGCACATGACTGGAGACCACTGCTGCACACACACTCTTCATTGATTTGCCTTGGCATGTGTGATGGTGTAGAGGAGGGAGGGATGGCTGTTGACAGGATTAAGTCCCCCCCCACACACACACACAGAACAGCTCCACATGCTCCTGCAAACCAACATTTGAAAGCACAAGATCACATCAACAAAATGAAACACGAGCACTGGCCATGCAAGCAGCACCAACAACACAAACCCTCTGTGTGTGTGTTCCTATTACTGTCTACACAGTACACATGGTAAATGGATTTGAAACATATGGAACATACAGGTTCAACATATGTGTTCGTGTGTGTTTGACCAGGTGGCATTCATTACATCATTAGCACCCTAAAGGCCAAAAGATCCTCCCAGCCCACTGATGTTATTTCGTAGGTAAAACCAGTGTACAACCCAGTGACCAACCTACCAATCATTCTGGATTTGATTTCTTTGTGGAACGGAAGCACAACGCCACTCATACTACTTTTTACTTCGTAAAATAACTTCTTCTCTCTTGACATGTGAAAATAACAGTCCAATCAGAACTGACTGTGCACGCCAGCAAGCCTCAGGCTGGTGAGAGACAAGAGACTGCCTGTCTCTGTATATCTGAATGTGTTAACACACCGCAACAAACATGTTAAATGCATTTCCTCATTTGTAAAACACATACATTAAAGATTATTTCATTTTATTTTTTATATTTTTTGCATTCTGATGTGTTTTTCAATGACACTGTTTCTTCAGTGTCACTGGTTTTCAGTTTCAACTTTCTGTCACTGTTTTGGCATGGAGGGGAGGGGTCTGAGGAGAGGGGGCAAGGAGAGTGTGCATAAAATATCAAAATAACAAACAAACTTTTTTTCTATCTGTGTTTTATTTTTCAGTGAAACTTTTGTCAGTGCCAATACTTGTTTCAGTGCCAATACAACTTTTTCTAATACAAATGTTTCAATGCCAATGTTTCCTTTTTCAGTTCCGGTTTTGGTTACAATGCCAAATTGTATTTTCGATGCCAAATTTTAAAGTCACTGTCCTGGCTCCATAACCACCCACATTGAATTAAAAGCTTAATTTAGTCAGAGCTGGACTGGGTGTCCTGTGTATGTTATAGAAAAAGTCTGCTGTCTACATGCCTGAGTGGATGTCTATGTTGGTGTGTGTCTGTGATGTGTGTGCGTGCGTGTGGAGCAGACTCAAAGGGATTCCTCGGTGGCTTCTCTGTCTAATAAATCCATGACCTCAGCACAGCATCTACTAAGACCTCAGCCCACCACCACTCAGCCAAGGCTTGGGCCACGACCTTTTGTGTTTACATGTATGGTTTATGTGTGTGTGTTCCCAGCAACATGTGCCTTTATGTCCACTGTTTGTCTGTTTGTCAAGCCCATTTGAGGAAGCCAGTTCAGTGATATTTTCCCCCATATAGTCCCCCACATTTAGACCTACACAAGCCTGTCCCCACTTGTCATCAGAACTGTAGTCTCAGGATGAGTGGCATTGTCTTGATGTTGTAATACTGTAATGAATGAGATAAACATTCACAGTAAGGTTTGGGGTTTAATAGCATTTTACTGGTTCTAAATATTGCATTAAATCCATTTATTGAATCAGAATCCTTCAAAGTAAATCTTTGAGTTTTAGTTAAATTCTGTGACCAGTTTTAGTTGGTTGCACGGGCAGAAACACTACATATTTGGCAGCCTAATTAATGTTCAAAACTTCATCCTTAAATATTTGCAAATTATAATAAAAAAGGTGCAAGCAAAGATAAAAGATTTGATAATAGATTTGTAATCCTAAGATTATTATAGGACTATTAGTGATGTTACTAGGTACGCGTCCTGCGTCTGACGCATTAAAATCCGAAAGGATGCATTAAACGCACCGTTGATGCGTTCAGGGGACGCACCATAATTTTTCCCTGATAATGTTACATTGTGAACAACAAATTTGTGTTGAAATCATAGAAATAAACAAAAGAAACCTCGCTGTGAGTAAACCTGTTTCTTATAGTCTGCGCATATACTGTATCTCTCAAGCACCAAAAGGGAAGCAGCAAACTAGGTAGTTACTTGGTAACAACCGAGAAAATTCCTCAAATACCGTCTCATACACACACGATAGACGTGTTATGAGTCGGTTGTTTTGTTCGACGTGTATCTGATCCACCAACCAGCACCTATTTTAGTGAGAAATCTTAATTTTTCTAACATTCGCCTCTCATTCACACGGTCTTCTCCCACTAAAATACCGCAGCTAAACAATGGAGGCTGGTAGTGACTCGAGTTGAGGTGACAAAATCCAAAATGTAAAGTACAGAAATTATGTAAGTATGGAAATACAGTTTATCTTTATGGATTATATTGATGCCGAACTAACAAGAAGACTGTCGACATATGACGCCTTTTAACTTGTGTTTCTAGACTTGGCTAGGCTATGTGTTTTAGCAGACACATAGGGAATTGTTAATATGTCATATTTCTTAAAGGGAGTTTTTCCCTGGAGCATGCAGGAAGCTTCAGTTTAATTCAAACTGCTTTGAATTACAAGGCTTTTTTCCCCTAATTTTCCATTTTCCATTTTTACAGGCTTATGGCAGAGTCAGTACATACCTTAGCAATTATATCGTTATTTTCAAGTTAGGCTACTCGGAAATGGCATTTATTTGCATGTCAGTGGTATTATACATGTTCTAGGATAGTTTATGAAAAAAATAGTTTTACACAATTTTTTTGGCTATGTGTCAAAACACAAATAGTGTGAAAAAAGGCTAATATTAATGGATTTTGTTACTCTTATTGTTAGTGGTAACAAAGTTTAGCAATGGATGATGCAAACAGGAAGTATAAGTTGCCATAGAGGCAGAGAGCTAGTGACCTTGAGGCCTGTTTTTTGTTTTTTTTGCCTACATTTGTGTACTTTTTGTGAATCTGCACCATGAAAACTGCATTAGTTACTAGCAGTTCCTGCTTGCACTGTAACCATGGATGTATAGACAATTATCAACTTAATTACTTTAATACTGACGAACATTTCTAAATATGATGATTATTAGCTATGAGCGGAGAAGAACTTTTTATGCAAATTATGTCTATCTGGTTCAAAGGGTTAAACATCCAGCTGATACAGAACTAACAGTGACCCACAGTAAAATGGTCATTAAACTGTGAACTACAACTTTAATTAAAGTGTTCCAATGTACAGTTTCAATGAACACTATTTTCCGTGGCTATATAAAGACTAAAGATGTGTACATGTTTGTCTTTCAAGGGCGACTGTGGCTTGGTGGTAGAGTGGATCGTCTACCAATCGGCGGTTCGATCCTGGCTTTCCCCGGCCCACATGTCAAAGTGTCCTTGGGCAAGACACTGGACCCTAAATTGCTCCTGAGGGCTGTGCCTTCGGTGTGTTAGTGTGTGTGAATGGGGTGAATGTGATATGTAGTGTGAAGCGCTTTGAGTGGTCAGAAGACTAGAAAGGCGCTATACAAATACAGTCCATTTACCATTTACCATGTATGCGCTGTATATCTTAACTGGTGAGTGTGGGTGTGTATAGATACTGGAGACCAGACTGAGGCTAGTCTGTGATGCAGTCTGAGCTCCGCTGTCTGTGTGTCTGTCTGGCTCAGTCTGCTGGGTGGAGCACAAGCAGATTCTGCTATAAATGGAGCACTACTGTGTGTTTAGAGTATGTGGTGTGTGGATGCATATGTTCTGTATGTATTCTGCAATTTAAATCTGGGCGTGTATATAATTCTGTATGTGTATGAGTGGAATATTTAAGCACTATTTCTATCACACATATGCTTTACCTTCTCTAATGTTTGTTTCTCAGGTAACCTGCTTAGCGTCCATTAGTCTAACAGAACAGATATGCTTACATTTTTACAAATGTAACAACCCATACCGACTCTCAGAGACATACGCATCAAGACGTGACTCCCTGAATTTTTATACACTCCAAATTCAAGTTGTTGTTTTTTTTCTCTGGTGGCTCAGCAAAGTGCAATCTCCACACATATCTCAGAGTTGGTGGGGAATAAACAGACACTCCAGCATCATGTGCTGTTGATGTTGCGTATATAGTGTGAATTTAGGGTTACCCTCCAACCTTTTTTACTTCTTTAACCTACAACATAAACCACTCTCCTTGTTGTCTTCTATTGATCTTTTAATTTTTCTCACTTTTTATCATTTTCCTGTCTATCGGGACCCATCGGGAGTCTGAGCACATCAAAAACAATTTTAACCTCCTTTTTGCCGTTTTAAAGAACTGTGGAAAGTCTGTTTTTATATCAGGTACCATCCCCACGGTCGGTCGTGGAGCTGGCCGTTTTAGTAGAATCCTCAGCCTTCACACTTGGTTCCAGTCCACCAGCAGCACTCACAACATGGGCTTTATTGGTAATTTGAACTTGTTCTGGGATCGTCTCTCTCTGTTCAAAAGACACAGGATCCATCCCAACAGGCGGGGTAGCCAAATGCTATCGGCTAACCTGCAGCATGCAGTGCAGTCCCTTCCATGTGTTACCCCCGAATCCCCCCTCTTCCTCTACAGCACAACCTCAGCATCCTGATTCCCGTGAGAGCTCTTCCCACAGGTCCCTCCTGTCATTTAATACCAATTCCTACCAGGTCCCACCACTATCCCCAACCTCTGCACCCCACTCAGCTCCCCTAAACGCGACTGGTATACCTACTGCTATAACCACCATCATTTAAGACCCACTGCAGCACATGCAATTGCACACCCCTCTTCTCTTAACAATTTAAGGCCAACTTCCATTTTTACCAAAAGTTTTAGAAAAAGTGGTTTCAACCCAACTTTTAGCTTTTATCTGTCATAATAACTTTGAGAAGTTTCAGTCAGGTTTTATAGCTTTACATAGCAAAGGTGCAATTTCAGTCCAATCGTATTTTCTATCTACGTGCTTCCACTTGGACAAATCATTTAACGTCACAACGTCTCTTTTCATTGCTATGGAGTAGCATATATATTACCTACCTGATGACCTAAAAAGCCTAGCTGCTGTTTTAGATTGTCTCAGTGATGTCAACTGTTGGATGGCACAACATTTTCTTAAACTCAATAACTCAAAATAAGAAATCATATTGTTCAATCCCCCAAACCCCATCAGTCTCATTGAGAATGGCCTTGGTCCCCTGTCTGCAAATGTGAAGCCCACTGCCAGACATTTGGGTGTACTATTTTATTCAGATCTAAACCACAGATAAAAAAGTTGTCCAGTCCTGCTTCCTCCAAATGATAACCATCTCCAGAATTAAACCAATGCTCTCACACTCTAACCTGGAAACAGTCTTCTCTCGACTTGACCACTGTAACTCCCTCCTTTCTGGCATAAACCAAAAGTCACTCTCTCACCTCCAACTGGTTCATAATGCAGCAGCTAGGTTTCTCACTGGTTTTAACAGATGCCATCACATCACCCCAATCCTGGCTCCTCTCCATTGGCTCCCTGTTCGATTTAGAATTGATTTTAAGATTTTACTGATCACTTTTAAAGCACGTCTGGGTGAGTCAGCTCGCAGCCTTAGATCCTCAGGTGGGGCCCTGCTGGCGGTTCTAAAGTAGGGGATAAATCTAAATTATTATTATTATTAATATTAACACTACAATTACATTTCTACTATTTTAAAAATTCTAGGTGGTATTTGCATTGTGCCTCCTTCTCCCCCTTGTTGTTTTTATTGTTTATATCTCTTGTTTTAATTTTTCACTTGACTTTGTCTTGCCTTTGTTTGCCCTTACTGTTTGGCCTTCAGTTGGTATACTGCCTTCATGGTATCCTGCTTTTGCTTTGCTCTGTTTGTCAAAGCACTTTGCAAACTCTGTTTTTAAAAGGTGCTATAAAAATAAACTTATTATTATTATTATATTAACTCCTCATTTAATTTCTTTTGACTCTGACCTCTCCCCACATCTGCTTCAAGTCACACTTTCTATATTCACACAGTTCAAACTTTCACTTTTCATGTGCTGGGTATGAGGTATTGCATGCAAGCAGCTGGGTATTGGGTACTGGAAACTGACTGCTGAGTTTAAAGTGTTGCGTGCTGGTTGTTGTGGGGTGGGCTTTGTGTGCTGGTTGCTGGGCGCTGGGTGTTTGGTGCTCCTGCTGGATGTAGGGAGCTGGAGGCTGTGTTGTGCTTCTTCAGCCCCAAACCTGCTGCCCAATAGTCATTAGGTTAGCTAATGGTTCAGCAGATAGTGGGAGATGTGTATGCATGAGTTAATTCCATATAGAATTTGTGTACAGGTGCTGCTAACAGCAGGTCATTAGACAGAGCTGTCACTGAGGTAACCTGGGGATTGTTGCCATGGGAGCAGATAAAAAGGTTGTGATACCTTTTTACCAAACCTTCAACCCTTCAATTAACCTTGGCTGCAATGTAGTCCATTAATGTGAAACACACACACTGACACATGATAAACACTAACACATACACAAACACACACGTCCACTTAGGCTGAGCTTCTGTGTGGTTCCCCTCAGCCAACCACCTCCAACTAACCAATCATAAGAATATGTCAGCAGCACCGATGAGAAGCACAGGGGTGGACAATGAGCGTTTACAAAAAAGACAACGAAAAGGAAAAGGAAAGGAAAAAGAAAGAAAGTAGAGAGGAGACAGCAAAGAGTGGTAGTGGAAGTTGGAAGTGAGATACCTTCTGAGGAACAGTTCCTGCCACAAGCGCTCTGCAGAATATAGAACATCTCACGGAAAGACCTGGGACCTTCCAGGCATGAAGCATTGAGGAGAAAGAGGAGAGAGAAGGTGAGACAGGAAGGACAGACAGGCCTGAGGGAGGAAGACAGGAGGACAGAAGGATGAAGTGATGAGCAAAGGAGGAGACAGACTGATAAGACAGCAACTGCTTCTGTTTAGCTGAACCTCTATCAAAGTATTTGTACATGGGATGGAGTCTACTGAAAAATAACTTTTTTGGTTTAGTACTGCCACAATGACTCATGGATTTTGACTACACTGGTGCTGATATTTGTGGATTACAGCTGCTTGCTCTAACCTTAAACAAGTAATTTATTTATGTAAAAGGATGAGCGAGCTAGAGCATGAGCATTTCACTGTACTTGTACATGTGACAATAAAGTTGAACTAATTGTAGTTGTAGAGCTTGTAGATGATTTGATTAATTGTATACACTATGATTTGAGCTTTTTCTCCATACATGCACCACCGAGACAGTACTCTGACTCATGATATATGAGGTTTTGATACCTTTAACTAGTATACATATAAACTTGTTCTTTAAACTCCTAAAATTGCACTTCTGTAAATATGTATTTAATTAATCACTTATTAATGTGATTGTTTTGCATTTATTATTCGGAAATACAAATGTATAAATATAGCCACAAGCTTAAATTTTCTAGTTCAATCATTTTCAAGGTAAACATAAGCAAATTGTTATAATGACCTACTGTATTTTGTAGTAACTTGCAAGTGCCACAAGATGGCATGCGGTACATTTGAGAACCGTATGGGAATTTTCCACAACATGGTCCTGCACATATTTAACAATAAAAGCCTTGTTAGGAAATGA
The DNA here is from genome assembly GCA_027580175.1 of Siniperca scherzeri. Classification (NCBI taxonomy): domain Eukaryota; kingdom Metazoa; phylum Chordata; class Actinopteri; order Centrarchiformes; family Sinipercidae; genus Siniperca; species Siniperca scherzeri. The sequence goes on from CM050848.1 coordinate 32,090,775, forward strand.
ATTGATTCTGCTCACTGACACGCTAGAGGGCTTTAAATTTGAAAAGGATACAGTTTTTATTAACATCATAATGAATTAAAAACAGGGCAAATAGGAGCAGATCAGAAAACAAGGAGGCTTCACATTAAAATATGACCAAATGTACTATATATATATAAATTTGCGTGGCATAACACGAAATTGTGGAATATCAGAAATTGTTTGTTTTCTTCATTCTATTTGTGAAAACGCAAAAAAACCAAAACAATCCTTGTATGTAAAAACCTACTTGGCAATAAACCCGATTCTGACATTGAGTTGTAGATCAGGTTGTAAATTTCAAGTCAATTGGAGTCATGGTGTGGGGGGGCCGGCCTTTCAAAGTTTTCATTTTTTTGACTGTTAATTATAGCGCCACCCTCATGCCGATTGGGATCATATTTTGTCTAGCATTTGCACATCATTTCCAGTTATGGTGCCAAGTTTCATATCTCTTAGCTTGTTCCAGCTCATGGCAAATTGAGCTATGGCATAAAAGTAAGTATGTAAACTTTATTTGTATAGCACTTTTCACAGACATAAGACACAAAGTGCTTTACAAAAACATTAACATACAATCACAGATGAAGTGACCACCCGAGCCACATGAAGCCACAGAAAAGTGCAAACTAAAGACAGTACATAAAAAAAATACATAATAAATACACAGTACATAGTAAAAATATGCAATAAATACATAAGATGGCGTGTACAAGAATCTCTAATTTAGCAGTTGAAACTACAGATCTTTTACTTTTACGTTTACTAATACTTCTAATTTGGAAAAAACAAGATCTAGTCAGCTGCTTAACATGGGTGTCGAACGATGAAGATTGATCAAATATTACCCCGATTATTATGATATGATTTTTATGTTAAAAATTATACCTGTATTATCGTGAATGATGTAATATGGCACACCCCTATTACCTTATCAACAAAGAAGGTAAGGAACATGTTACAATCATTGATTGAAAAACATGGTAATGAGGAGAGTGGCGGTGAAACAATGATTCTCCAGTTGATCCAGAATGCTGCGGCATGTGTATTGACAAGAACTATGAAAAGAGATCATATTTCTCCAATATTAGCTTCTCTGCTCTGGCTACCTGTAAAACCCAGAATAGAATTTAAAATCCTTCTCCTCACCTTCAGAAGTTCAATGAGATAACTTCTGTTATGAATTGGCGCTATATAAATAAAATTTAATTGAATTTAATTAAATCCTAGGATTTCTTTTTGAAGAAGAAATTAAATTTGCTAAGTATGCAGTCTGGGCTTCTTTTACTAATGAATTAAAAGAATATCAGAGATCTTTGAGATATAGGTGATACACCTCTAGCCCACTGGCTTTCCATAGCCATTCAGTCCTGCAACACTTCCGTCTCAGGCAGCGGACAGTGTCTGTCAACCACGGAGAAGTGTTGCAGATAGCCCTAGTGCTAATCTTGAAAGGTGCCGCTTTGTTCAGCGACGTGGAACAATGCTCATTAAAAGACTGTGTAAATGTCTCTACATCGTTAAAATTTGCAAAAATATCACAGTTAAAATGTGTTGATCACTGATCAGTAGGTCCTCACAACGGATATGATCAATATCTAGTCCCAGAGAGAAAACGAGGTCCAAGGTATGACCACCCATGTGAGTGGCATCGGAGACATGTTGCTTGAAAT
>CM050848.1:32097465-32357465 GCA_027580175.1 Siniperca scherzeri
GTGACTGGATTCTGTTCAGGGAGGTTGCTGTGGTCCTCTCTCAGAGCCACCAGCCACTGTGCATCGCTGTTATGTGATGCCTCCTATATACTTTTCCAGTACTGTTCAGTTTCCAGCCTTGGTGGGTGTGCTCTGCTGTTATTACCCTGCCATTGAGCGTGAGGTTGAGTTGCGAACAGCCGGTTTATTCTTCTGGCTTCATTATCTCTCGTGTACCTCTTTAGGCGGCTGGCCAAGGCTTGGAGCCGTTGTTTGGCAGTTTCGAGTGCTTCAGGTATGGGCATCTGGTTGTACTTCTTAGGTACTTGCTTTCTCATTGCACCTCTCTCTCATGGCTCACTTCTCTCTGTTCACTCGATTTTTGCCTCCAGCCTTCGTTTCCATGGTGGGTACTGTTTCTCATGGCTCCCATGGTTGCTCTTTTAGCCAAGCATCTCGAGGATCACTGCTGCTGAGGCGTATATCAGCTCATTGGTTTCAGTGATGGTTATGGTAGGGATCACACTCAATGCTGCATTCACATCTTCTAGGAGACTTTCTGATGGTACTTCACTTAGCCGTTGTAATTGCCGTAATTGTATATATATACACATATATACATACATACATACATATATATACACATATATATATATACACACACATATATATACATATATACACACACACACACATATATATATACATATATATACACATATATATATATACACACACATATATATACATATATACACATATATACACACACACACACATATATATATATATATATACACACATATATATATACATATATACACATATACACACACACACACACACATATATATATATATATATATACACATATATATATACATATATATACACACACACACATATATATATATATATACATATATATATATACACACATATATATACATAGACACACACATACACATATAATTATATAAATAACACAAAATATCTTAAAGGGAAAGTCCCTTTTAAAAAAGTCTCAGGATAACAAGCATGAAGATACTTTTGTTTACTTTTGTTTTTGTTAAGTTTTATCCTGAATTCATTTCACATCAGTTCTCTATAGAATGGCAACTGTTTTCATTGCTTTACCTCTTACAGGGCATACAGACCTGACAGCTGGAAAAGCTGTCGCCATGGTGACTGGGATGGGCAGAGCATAACAGATCATGCAGCGAGGCCACAGTACCTGAGCTGCATCTCATATTACACCAACACACACCGACACTGTCAGCCCAACACACCATGCACAGAGCCTGGGCACACCCTACCTCACACTACACAAAGCCCTGCACTGGTTGACAAAGGATCGGCCTCACCTATAGGGGGATTTTACCTGTAATGTCAAACCACAAGGGTGCAGAGCTCTGCTGCAGGGACACCACACCCACAATCTCTGCCACCTTGTCATTCTCCATGATGGTGAAATTGTAGACTGGCTCATCGAAGATCAGTGGGAAAGTCGGGGATGGAGGTCGACGGATCCACTCGATGTGCAGGCGAGCTGTGGAGGATTTCTGAGGACGGCCGTTGTCTGTCGCTTTGATCTGAAGAGAGAAGCACAGAAGTTAGATTGTAAAGTAGGGAAAAGGCTCACACAAAAGAGTCAGTCACACATTAAACAGTGAACAAAGATGTATATATATCTGAGTATTCAAATTCCTGTTGAGATGCAAATGTGAAGTGAAATTTGGCAACCCCAACCCCAAAGTAATATGTCAATATTGGGGAATTAAGTAAAACACTGGATTGCATCGAATGCCAACGTTTTTAAACATTTTTGCTATCTACAATATCTGCATATGGCAGCTACAGTATGGTTAACGTTAGGGAAAGATTGTGGTTATGGTTAATAAACGTTAAAATTAAGGAAGGATACTGGGCTGAATTTGGAGGTGGCCTGAATGCATACAGAGTCAACAGGTGTGTGTGTGAATGATTAGTTTCTTTCAACTGATGAGCAGTTGGCACCTGCCATCACTGTGTGAATGTGATATGTAGTTAAAGCGCTTTGAGTAGTCAGAAAGGCGCTATATAAGTATAGTCCATTTACCATAGTATGTACCCCACCCCCAGTTCCTCCCAGTCTCTGTGCAATGTTCAAGTACAAAACTGAAATAATGTCTTAAAACTAGATTGTGACGGTCTTTTTAAGACAGTGCCTCAAGATCAGGTAATAAAGCAAGACCCACCTTAAGGCCCTTATATTGATATTGTGCTTTAGTGGTGTGTATTCCCAAACTAATTTTCAGTTAAATTATCACAAAGCAGCTGACAGAGTAAGCCTGCAGATTTCAGTGCCCCTGGAGTTCTGGGGCCTTTGGGCAGGTGCTCGCTTGGTAATCCAACCTTGGGTGGAGCAGGTTTAAATAAAAGACCTGCCACATGTTGAAATATAAAATGCTAAATGTAAACCCATTAAAATGCAAATTTAAATAGTTCTAAATCAATAAAAAAAAAACCCCAGACAGAATCACCAAGTTTTCGAGATATCCTGACATACCATAACATACAAACGGAAAACATAACATCCGTGTCAGAGGAAACAAGAAGTTGTGGCATCAGACAGGTTTTTCTCATGAATTGAGCCATTTCAATACCAAGTTTAAGACTCAAACACAACATCCATCCATGACTAAGACTTTGAGTTAAGAGAATTAAACTAAAAATGTCCTAAAACTTGTTAGCAGACATGCTTAATAATTGATGAAGGTTCACGTACAGTCAGGATGTCGTAGCTCCCAGCAGTGAAGGCCTTGCGTGAAGATACAACTGCAGTCTTGGGGTCGATGAAGAACTTCCCATCCTCGTTGCCGTCCACGATGCTGTAGGAGAGATCGCTGTTGGGCCCGTCATCACGGTCGTAGGCGAATACCCGATAGATGGACTCGCCCTTCTTTCTCCGCTCTCTCTCTGGAAGTTTGACCTGGTAGACCTTCTCAGGAAATGTAGGCTTGTTGTCGTTTTCATCCAGTACCTGAACCATCACCCACACTGTACTCTGCCTGGGACTAGGACCACCATCTGACACCAACACCTGCAGCAGCAGAATAGAGTGAGAGATTCAACACAAATTTATCCACACAAAATGTGTTCCAAATGAGGGACTGGATCCTTCAAAGATGCGACCCATGAAGGAGTGTCCCTTGGAGGACTCGAGGGCTGGGTTGAACCTGTTCGTCATTCACAAATTAGGCACTCTAACCTCACAGAGAACTGAAAAATGGGGCATTCAGGTACTCCTCTTTAACTTGTAACATAGCAAATTATCTTGACTTTTGACCATCTTTTACTTTGTAAAACACATTCACTATTCAAAAGTAACCAGCACCTGTCTGTGTTAATTCTATTTGCTGCTATTCTCTGAGAAAAATAATCTGTCTTCCTGTGTATTGACAGCTACTTTATTATGCTTCTGTATGTCTAAAATGATAAAGAAGGCGATCTCTGAGAGGTGGTGCTAGCCAATATGAGCTACGAAGCAGGCTTTTCTGTGTTAAATATATATTAATTGAAGTGCAATCACTTTTCAGCTTGTCACAGATTTACGATGCAGCAGTTAATTTCCCCTGTGCTCATGACTGGCTTCATTTAAGAATACCATCTGTCATTTTTGAAAATGCCAGACATGAGGAGCTGCAGTGATTGTGAAGAAAGAATTATCCCTAAACCAGCTAGCTAGCTAGCTGACTATGGTAGGCAAAAGGAGGTGGAGAGAACATAATCACAAAAAATAAGAGAGCTGAGGATGAAAGAGTAGATGTATTTATCTGCGTTAACCATTATGCCCTTCACTCTGTGAAATGTCTTTTGGCATATCAGCCATCAGCCCCTTAAAAAAGCAACTTCAGAGGCCATGAAAAACCACAGCCAAAATCAGTTAATTTTATCTTATCATTTGATTAATGAATGAAATTTAACACAGATAATTGGTGGCAACACAGTCGTCTGTGCTCTAACTGAAGAGAAAACCCCCCCCATTAAATCCATTCTTAAATGTAGTCCTGTGTCAGCCGATGATTCATCACACAGCTGCTCACCCTCTGTCCTTGAGAACTCAGAGACAACAAGTTTTGTTAGTGCTGAAATGACAATGAATTACAACTTTGATACTTTGATCAATCATTTCACTGATATATCAAGTAAAAAATAACAGATAGTTACAAGTTCCAGCTTTGTCTGCTACATATCATTATCAACTAAACTTGGGTTCCTTGTCAGACAAAATAGGCAAAGATATCAGTTTAAGTTTTTGGTGTGCATATGTCTCTTCTAATTAATTGCGATTAATCAAAATAAGATACTGGCAATAAAAACTAATGACCAGTTAGTTAGTTATAAAATCTATTTAAATCAGTGAAAAAGATAATGACTGCATTGTTGTAATCAACCCAACAAATGGCTCAGCTTCCGTTCATAACCGATGTTGAAAAGTGAAAAGTGCCTTTGAAAATGTCTGTAGAAAATCTGCTCACAGGAAAGTCCAGACATGTCAAATGTGCTGTTTGTGTAACACCTCTAAGTATCCATAGAAAGGGAAACATTTACAGTTTACATTGCTGTCTCTATTTGTTGTAGAGCTAAAACTAGCAGTCATACCTCAAGCACTCTACTGCAGGGTTTTTCCTGGAATATTTGGCGAGGTTTTAGCCAGCACCAAAGGAAAGTCAGCAGCACCAAAATGATAAGAATTCATAATAAAAATAGCAAATCAAATCCTCTCCGAATGTGTTTAATAGCAATTTATCAAACAGCTGTTGAACAAGCAGAACATAAACTTAAAAACGACGTCTTTGACTTCCAACAGTCAACTCCCCTCTCATCCACAGCCGCTATATATTTTACACATGTGGCTGGCACTGGATATGCCAGCTAAGCAGCTTGTTTTGACTGGGCCTGAACACTCCGCTGTGAAGCTAGTGCGGGAGAGAGGACTTCCTGTGATTTCTCATAAAATAAAAGCCGGGACTCACACACTCTCTCTCTCTCCCTCTCTCACCCTCTCCCTCCATGGGGCCAACTTCGAATCGTGTGTTTACAAACAGCAGTTGACAAATCCTCAGTGGTGGAAGAAGTACTCAGATATTTTACTTAAGTAAAAGTAGCAATACCAAAGTGTAACAATACTCTGTTACAAGTAAAAGTCCTGCATTCAAAGTCTTACTTAAGTAAAAGTACAAAAGTATTAGCATCAAAATATAGGCTACTTACATCAGAATCAGAAATACTTTATTGATCCCCGAGGGGAAACTCTTTTGTTACAGCTGCTCAATCACGTCAGTGCACACAGGAATAGAAGTTCTAAGCAAATCAAAATATAATACACTATAATACAGGCAAGATAAATTAAGTACAAAGCGGATATAAGTATAACATTAAAATAAATGTAGTGGATTTACCGGTTGATGATAAGTTTGTATGGTATAATAATACAATATAACTATAAGTAATAAGTAATAGTGCATGTACTGTCAAGTTAAGTGTAGTTTAGATTATTATGAGACGGTAGATATTGCACAGCAGTAATAGAAGTATGAATAAATATATTAAAGTACATAAAGTAAAAGTACTCATGCAGAATGGCCCATTTCAGAATAATATATATTATATCACTGGATTATAATTAGTGAGGCATTAATGTATAAGTATCACCAAGGTTGCAGTTGGTAAAGGTGAGGCTAATTTCAACTACTTTGTATAATGCCAGGTAGCTTAATCCATAATGAATCTGAATATGCAAAGTAACTAGTAACTAATGTTGTCAAATAAATGTAGTGGAGTAAAAAGTACAATATTGGCTTCCAAAATGTAGTGGAGTAGAAGTATAAAGTAGCATAAAATGGACTACTTAAGTAAAGTACAAGCACCTTAAGTACAAGTACAGTACTTGAGTAAATGTACTTAGTTACATTCCACCACGGCAAATACTACTCATGTCTTTAAAGACTAACTCATTCACACAATTCCATTGAGAAATAACAGGAAAATGCATAGATTTCTGTCAAATAAGGTGACAGACTCATTACATTTACTGTACGTGGACCGATCATGCTTACTGTTGTGCGTAGTCATAGTCAGGAAAAACCCTGTACTGTGAAAACGGAACTCTGATTAATAATTAAATAATAACTACAAACAAAATTACCCTAAATAGCTAGTAAAGGTTAAAGGGTTTTGGAGTTCTGAATAGTAGAGGTTGGCTGCATTCACTCTTGTGCAACATTAAATAGACCAGCATGTATCTTTAATTTATTTAAAAGATAAAAGTAAAACACACAATATAATCTAACTAAAGGTACTTAACCATAGAGCAAAAAGGAGTGTGTGTGTTTGTGTGTATGAGTGAGAGATTGTGTGTGTGAGTGCGTGCTCATATGTGTGCATGTTGGGCTACAAATAATGTGTGTATGTTTCTTTGTTTGGCCTCTGTATGTTCCACATGCAAGAGCATGAACACACTTGTTAGCTCAGAAACAAAGAAAGTATGTGAAGCGGGAGCTTTGAGTTTCCTCTCCGCATGTGTGGCTATGTTTAGGGCCAAATTGGAGTGTGTGTGGTTTGTGTAGGATAATGGTGCCGGGTTAGAAAAGAGGATGGTTAGTTTGCATGCAAGACATAGTTGTTACTGGATGTAACAAGTTCTATGAGTACGTGCGCAAAGCATAACTAACATCAACTTAGCATGTGGCTACCAAATAATGTAACTATGAAAACACAATACCAATAAACCTCAGTGAAAAACCAAATCAATACATGTAACATTACACTGACAAAAGTTAAGCAGTCCTGTGCTTAGCTGTGTCCATGGCTGCGCTAGGTTATGTTATGCCCAGTCAACGTTACCAGTCCATGAAGGAAGAGGGGTTGCCTTGGTGAGATGCTCCAGCTGGGAAAAACTGTTGTTCCGATGTCGAATGATGCAGTGTTTGCTGTGCCGTGTTTCAATTGTGCAGGTCGGAGGAAACCGGTCGCTTCTTTGTTCTCCTTACTTCATTGCTCCTGTTGCTTGTAAAGTTAGCTGGCAGACTTTGTGTAGTAGTGTCTAGCTTTGTGTAGCTGTGGGGGCTAACTAAGCTTGTTTGCAGGGATATTAGGCAGGCTCTTGCGTGGCTGCTGTAAGGAAAATAGTTCAGTTCGGCGTGTCTGCTCCGAGCAGACTATACGGCGGAGGAGACCTCTGTCCCCAGGTTCGAAAGGTAAACCGTTGAGAGTGGAAAGAGAGAGAACAAAGGTGTGCTGGAGTTTTTGTTACCCGGTCAGGTGGATAGTTCAGGAGATATCTGGTTACAGAAAGTGACCGGAGGAGAGGTGTGACTGTAAACATACTGACTAATGTTTCAAAATAAGTCATACAAAGAACAAATTAATCTATGGAGTCCAGTGGTACCTAGAAAATACTGCAAAATAGCAAACAAAAAGAATGTCAGAAGAAAATGATGTCACAATTTATACTTTAGATTGATGTATCAATGATGATACATTTTGTGTTGTTCTAGCCTTGTCATTTATTTATACAAGTCTTTGTGCACTGACTAAAATCTGCAAATACAGGAGAAGCTCCACAGCACCACTAATGGGGATGATAAAGACTACAAGGCTACCAGTTATAATTACGACTGATCCACCAGACAGAGGCTCTTCTAGTGTGGTGATAGAGACTGTTGTGGGAAATTTGACAAATTTAGAGAACACAATTGGTCTATTTTATATTCCAAAAGCCATTGCATGCTGGCCACTTGTTCAATGGTGAGTCTGGATCCTTGTCAGCCCATTATGTCTGGCAAAATTGTTAAAGTAGTCTTTACCAGATGTGTGTCTTGAGGTGGTCATCAGTCACTGCTAAATCTATCACTGCACAGACTGTCACAGACATTTAAACACGTTATAAATGGAAGTTATAAATAGAAGTTATAAATGGAGCATTTACCATTAACCTGGTGCAAATTGTCCATTGTGTGTCACATTAACAAAAACTCAGATATCATGGAACTTGCCTGAGTTTAAAACTAGAGTGTACTACTTTTTGACAGTTCCAGTGCACTGTCCTGGTGGTGAACTCTGTAACACTAGAGCTGGGAACTGGTGATGACTCTATGGTGAATCATCTGTAGACATCTCAATTGGGGAAGAGGTGCAGGTTTAACATACTACCCCTTAGTCCTCTGAAGGCTGCATGGGTTGCATTCCCCCAAGGGAGCAGACCTGGGACAAAAACTCAAGTGCTCACTAGTCTAATCCCTAGTCCTGTAGTATGGTCATAAAACTTAACTATAAACCTGTAGACGTGTGGAACCCTAGAATCCTTGAAATCTTAGGCATATTTTTGACAATAAAGACAAATTCAACATCTAACATGCAGTGTGCATACAGCCAACATATATACACACACAGCATGCACAAAACAGGCTCTTCACACACTAAATTCTATGAGTCAGGAGAAAGCCAGTGGCACAATTTATCTCCAATCAGGGTAAAGCAGAGTTGAGACATGTTCACATTATTGTCTAATAGAGATCAATGCACACACACTGTCTTCAGACTACTTCTATTACCAAGCTAATGCAAACCTCACTGAGAACAACAAAGACCAGAGGAACAGTGCTCTCTCTCTCTATGTATGTGTGTGTGCAGAGGATTAGAGAAGATGGGAGAGCCGATTTGTTCTCATTTAAATCCTGGCAGCCTCTGGATGGAGCACAAATTCATGGGTTTAACGCACACTGGGCATTGTCAAGAAAGAAAGGAGTGTCGATGCACCATTGCTGTGAGTCCTCTGTTAAGCAACAGTCGTAGGGCTGGGTATTGTTTGAAATTTTGATACTTATTTCAATGTGATACCTGAGCTTTGAGACTAATATCAAAACAACACTTTTTTTGATACCTTGCTTTGAGAAATATAACATGTTTCTCTTTTATATTTAACAAAATATGCCAGTATTCTTAAATATTTAGCAAAATCATCTTAACTCAATCTTCATACAGAGTGATACTCTTATGATGCCCGTGTTTTTTCATTTGTCATGGAGTTGGTTGTCATACACCAATCCAGTCTTCCTCTCATGTCTTCAGTATACCAGCAGAGATCTTACGTTGTTGAATTGTGGTAGGTGTGACTCCATGTGACTTGAAGACTCTGGTTATATGTTCTTTCTGGTGACTGAACTGAACCAACTCCATGACCACTGAGCAACTGGAGTCTTCCTTGATGAAGACTGTGAGATGCAGTTGAAAGATCGGGAAAAAGCTAGTAAGTGATGCTCAAGTTTACATCATTTTGTCAAACTACTGTTTCAAAAGGTCATATATGAACTTGCATGTACAAAATCTCAAATGTTTAATGTTGTCCTAACACAACCAACTGTATGAGAACATAACATACAGTTGAAACCAGATATTTACATACAATTCAGAAAAAAAAAAAACACAAAAACTTTTTTTTCTTTACTGTCATACATTAAATCAGAGTAAACTTTTTCTGTTTTAGATCAATAAATATTAACATTTTTTTTTGCATTTGTTAAATGTCAGAATCGAGCGAGGGAAAATTTTTATGTTTTTTTTTTGTTTTTTTTTAAATCACTTTCATCAAAGTCAGAAGTATACATACACTTCCTTAGTATTTGGTAGAACTGCCCCGAAACTGTTTCACTTGGGCCAAACATTTTGGGTATCATTCCACAAGCTTTCTACAATAGTTTGCTGGAATTTTGGCCCACTCCTCTTGACAGAACTGGTGTAACTGGGTCAGGTTTGTAGGCCTTCTTGCTCGTACTCGCCTTTTCAGTGCCGCCCACAAATTTTCTATGGGATTGAGATCAGGGCTTTGTGATGGCCACTCCAATACCTTGACTTTGTTGTCCTTAAGCCACTTTGTAACTAATTTGGAGGTGTGCTTGGGGTCATTGTCCATTTGGAAGACCCATTTGCGCCCAAGCTTTAACTTCCTGGCTGATGTCTTCAGATGTTGCTTCAATATATCCACATAATTTTCTTTTCTCATGATGCCATCTATTTTGTGAAGTGCACCAGTCCCTTCTGCAGCAAAGCAGCCCACAACATTATACTACCACCCCATACTTCACAGTTGGGATGGTGTTCTGAGGCTTCAAAGCTTTGCCCTTTTTCCTCCAAATATACCGTTAATCATTATGGCCGAACAGTTAAATTTTTGTTTCACAGACCACAGGACATGTCTCCAGAAATTACGATTTTTGTCCCCACATGCAGTTGCAAACTGTAGTCTGGCTTTTTTAGGGTGGTTTTGAAGTAATGGCTTTCTCCTCCCAGAGTAACCTTTCAGCTCATGGTGGTACAGGACTCGTTTTACTGTGGAGAATGACACTGTCTTACCAGTTTCAGCCAGCATCTTCACAAGGTCTTTTGCTGTTGTCCTGGGGTTGATTTGCACATTTCGCACCAAAAAACGTTCCTCTCTGGGACTCAGAATCCGTCTCCTTCCTGAGCGGTATGATGGTTGTACATTCCCATGTTTTTTATACTTGCGTATTATTGTCTGAATGGATGAACGTGGGACCTTCAGGCATCTGGAAATTGCACCTAAGGATGAGCCACACTTGTGGAGGTCCACAATTCTTTTCCTGATGTCTTGGTTGATTTCTTTTGATTTTCCCATGATGTCAAAGAAAGAGGCTCTATGTTTGAGGTGTGCCTTTATATGCATCCACAGGTGTGCCACCTATTAACTCAAATGGAATCAATTAACCAGAAGCTTCTTAAGCTCAGAATGGAATCACCTGGAGTTTTCTTTTTGCTTAAAGACACAATAAACTTAGTGTATGTATACTTCTGACTTTGATGAAAGTGATAAGAAAAATACATAAAATTCTCCCTCGCTCGATTCTGACATTTAACAAACTCTGATTTAATGTATGACAGTAAAGAACAAAAAGTTGTTGTGTTTTTTTCTGAAGTGTATGTAAATATCTGGTTTCAACTGTAACATATAAAAACTGCACAAATTTGGCAAAATAATTAGGGGTGTAAGCCTATTGTGTTTGTGCTGTCTTAATATTATTATTTGTCTTATGCTGCGCCGTAAATTGCTGTGAGCTGGAATGAGCTAGAAACATGAAACTTTGCCCTATAACTGGAAATGATGTGCATGTGCTTCCACAGAAATATGAGCCCAATCGGGCCACATGGTGGCACTGTCATTTAGGCCCAAAAATTCAATTTTGAACTGGCCACGAACCTCACACTGTCCAAATGACTTGAAATTTCTCTCACAAGTCCAGCTCAATGTGCTCTACAAAAAAGCTTCCTGGACCACTAAAGTCCCCCAACTAGATTTTCCACCATTTTGATTTTTTTGAAAAACACATTTTTGACATCTCCTAAACCGTAGGTCCGATTGCTACCAGATTTTCGGTGGACGAAGCTTATCAAAAGTTGTATGAGGCTTGTTGATATCTTATTTAGTTTTTCAGATATTGACCAATGAACTTCAAAACGGGCGTGGCTAAGCACATAAATAGACCACAGTCAACAACTATTGGGTCAATCATCACAAACTTCTCTTCTTATGTCCACATAAGTACCTGAAACATACCCATACAAAGTTTCATTAAAATCGACCACTAGAGGGTGCTACAAGGGCAAAAAATGTGCGTGGCATAACACGAATCAGACTACAAATCAGAAATTGTTTGTTTTCTTCATTCTATTTGTGAAAATGCAAAAAAGGGAGAATATTTTTTTTCATGTCTAGGCCACATTTGACCAGGTCCAGATCAAAATCTTTAAACTTCTAACAGTCTGTGTTGGCTTGAACCCCGGAATTGCTGCTTGCGGTTATATTATAGAATTATAATAGAAATCAGCAACTACCTGATCAAAGAATAAGTAAGAATAAGACCGCAAATCTGAATGGCCATTTAATACCAACTTTCAGTACATGACATACTAGAGGACATATTTTGGTCAGTACCAAAAATTTATTCTTTTCGATATCCAGCCCTAAACATAACATAACATAACAACATAAGACACCTGATCTTGTTGAACTTGGTGCTGGCACATGTTCAAAACACAGCAGACTTGTTAAATGACAGAAATACTCTCTGAGAATGGAACAAAATAGAAAGAGTATGCCATGCAATTTCTTTATTTCTATGTATTATCAATGATTTATATCTTTATAATATGCTTTGCTTCAAAGCAAAGATTTGTTGTTTCCTGGTCCAGCAGAGGCAAAACCCTTCAGAGCTGTGTCCATCATCTACCAGCTGCTGCCCCTGGCACACTGATATTTTCAATCTTTGTCCTCTATCACCTACTGTGTGTCAAGCCGATTACTTCGCACATCCGCCTTACACACATACACTATGTTCTTACCTCTAAAACGTGTTCTGTTTGTTGTTCACGGTCCAGTTTCCTGGAAGTGGTAGTGATCAGACCTGAGACCCAAAATATAGAAAAAACAATTAGAAAGGAGACTGAACACACACACACACACACACACACACACACACACACTGCTGTGCCAGTACGCCAAATTAGCAAACTGACATAGTAATTAGTTGTGGGTGTCAGACACGATGGCTGACTTGTTCTAATTACGTCGAATGAGAGAAGGGTAGAGAAAGAAAGAGAAGGAGAAACAGATGTGGTTATTAGTTATTATGCATTGTTGTCATTTTGTGTTTTTTTTTACTGCCCTGACTGGCTGTTAGGTGGGGTTGGGCCTACCTTGCTACTTGATTCAAAAAGAGAGTTTAAAAAAAGGAAGCGAGGGGAGGTGAATGGAGAGTATCTGAAACAAGCTTAATGATGAAAAGTGCTATGCCTGATAACTAAATTCATGTTTAAAGGTACTAAATGGGTGTACAGTATGTCTATTAAAAGGAACAGTCCAAGATTTGGGAAATGTGCATGTTTTCCATTAAACCCACCATAAGACGATAAAATAGATATCAGTTTGATCTCTGTATGTCCAATACAGGTGGTTAGATGTGTTTGCTCTTGCACTTTAAAATATTTTGGTCTATTTTGTTACTCCGCAGAACATTTCCAAGACTGGACAGCTGCATCAAAGAAATTCAAGGTTTTCCAAGATATGTGGGGATCTTGACATTTCATCTGAACCAAAGAAGCAAACTATTACTATAGGTGTGAACACTCCCAAAGCCAAACTTGATTGTTGTGTTGTATGCTCATGAGTCATCTTCAAAAGTATTCAATCAGTTTAGTCATCAATCACATATCACAAGCATAGTTATCCAAACATGTCATTATCGTCTGACGTAGAAAGCTTAGATGTAAATAATTTACATTTTGTATAATTTCTGATGATTGCTGGTGATGAAATTAAAGCTGGAGTGAAGTCAAAAAGGAAGGAGGGATTCAGAGTTTGAAAAACAGAAATGTGAAACTAAAAAAGGGAAATAAATATATTTACAGCAGAGCAACGAAAAATACTCAGATCTGATTTTCTCTGATGTTTATAGTTCTGATTATTTTCAGGATACAGCACGGTTCTGGTGTAGCATCCTACTCACAGTTCTAAATTAAAAGTCCCAGCTGGAAGGCTACTGGTTTCAGCTGGTACAAGACTACAACTTCTCTAACTAGAGTAGATGCTTCGTAGAAAAGGTTTCAGTCGTAGTCATCTGGACACTGTTTTCAGAATCAAGACCTTTCGGCTCCCATTCGGAAGTATTTCTCAATTGTGAAAATGGTCTGAGAACTCAGAAATTTAAGCTACTCTGTGTTGCTTAAGCTCTCTTCCTGAGTGTCTCCTGTTTAAAGAAAACAGGAACATCGTGCTGTCTAAAGATCCTTTGTAGTTTTTCAGACAGTCCAGATACATAAGGGATGGAGACACCGTTCCTTCTTGGTTCTGTTTCCCTTTTGTCCTGTTTTTTGGCTCTTTTAACTTTGTTGAGAGCCCAAGTAGGATAACCACAGGCTGAGAGAGCATTCTCAAGCCAATCATATGCTAATCAGGTACTTAACAGTGATGAGGGAGGTGCAGCCAGAAAACAATAGGCCTGATTACTGGGCCATCATGGAAACAAAAGAAGGTCAGTTTCAGGTGAAACTAGGCAGGGTAAACAGCAGACACTCAGGAAGACTCCTCCCTGAGGGAAGGGCTTAAGAAACACAGAGTAGCTTACATTTCTGAGTTCTCAGACCATTTTCACAATTGAGAATGACTTCCGGATGGGAGCCGAAACGTCTTGATTCTGAAAACAGTTGACTACGATTGGAACCTGAAAGGTTTCTGGAGTATTCTAGACACCATAATTTGTCTGTGTAGATTGTGGATTGTATCTTTGGAAGCCCGCATAGCAATTATGCACCACTGATGTGATACCTCAGGTGAGAATTTTGGATGACATTTATTTTACTTTGTATATTTGGACATTGTTCCCAAGGGGGAAAAAAAACCTTTCATGGCCCCATGACCTTTCCTCTCACAAGACTCGCAGACAAACCTTTAGCCACGCTATTGGTAGGGTTCTAGGTATAGAAGGTTCTGACCAACATTTTGTTATTGTAGTATGTAATATCGGAAAACACATATGGTGGTATTAGAGAAGATAAACTAACTGGTATGTTGTCAATTATGTCTTCTGTTAACATTAAGTTACAGTTAGTTATAGTTACACAGTAGACATGGGTTGATAGAGCTGTGCTTAAGATGATAGAAAGTCCTCTAAAGTTTGACCCCAAGCATCAGAGCCAGGGTCCAACTTGTTGATAATATTGATCAATACTGACACCCTCTATAGTTATCAATTAGCTGTGGACTGTTCCAGTCATAAATGGAAGCTTAACAATCAGAGAAAAACGGCATTGAAGAGGTATTAAAGAGAACACAACTGTTTTATGCTACATTAGCCAGGCAGAGTGACATGCTGTTACGCTACCTGAACTCGTAGACATCATGTCGCTAATGAAAGTGTCCTCCAGCCCTCTGGACAAAATCCCAACTAGGTTTTTATTGGAAGTTATGGATTGTATTGCGCCCCTTTTACAAATTATTTTTAACAGCTCGCTGTCTACTGGCTGCATCCCTGATTACTTTAAAACAGCTTGTGTCCAGCCAGTCCTAAAAAAACCTGGGGTTGATCCCACCCTCCTGGATAACTATCGCCCAATCTCCAAATTGCCTTTTATTTAGAAGATTCTCGAAAAACTTGTATCCAAGCAGCTTCTTGCTGCTGTGGAAAACAATACCTTTGAAAAGTTCCAATCTGGCTTTCGTCAACACCACAGCACTGAGACAGCCCTTCTCAAAGTCACCAATGACCTTTTAATGAATGCAGACGCAGGCATGTGTTCAATTCTTGTGCTGCTGTACTTAAGTGCTGCCTTTGACACAACTGATCATGGCATTCTTTTAGATAGACTGAGGCACTGGGTGGGTATATCTGGCACTACACTAGACTGGTTCTCATCTTATCTGTCCAATAGGAAATTCTGTGTCAGCATTAATAACTTCATGTCATCCTTTTCCCATATCAAGTACGGTGTGCCTCAAGGTTCAATTCTGGGACCTATTCTGTTCTCCTTATATTATGCGGATGACACACAGTTGTACCTCCCTGTCAAGCCCACTGACCTTAGTACGCTGAGTTCACTGCAGGACTGCCTGTCTGACATAAAAAATTGGATGTCGATAAATTTTCTTCAGCTCAACTCAAACAAAACTGAAATCTTTGTTATTGGGCCCCAACACATCACTAAACAAATACTGCCATCTACTGGTAACCTGTCAAAACATATCAAGCCTGTTGCAAGAAATCTTGGTGTCCTGTTTGATAGCAATTTATGTTTTGAGCAACATTTAATTAAGCTTGTCCAATCATGTTTTTATCACCTCAGAAACATTGCAAAAATCCGATCTATTTTAAATCTTAGTGATGCAGAAACTGTTGTACATGCTTTTATCTCCTCACGCCTTGATTATTGTAACAGCCTGTTCACTTGTCTTAATCAAAAAACTTTGACACGACTGCAGACTGTACAAAACTCAGCTGCTAGGCTGTTAACCAGGACCAAGAAGTACGACCACATAACACCTGTTTTAGCCTCTTTACATTGGCTCCCTGTTTGTTTTAGGATTGATTTTAAGATCTTATTGATTACTTTTAAGGCTCTTCATGGCCTGGCTCCAGACTATATTTTAGACCTTGTAATCCCTTATGAACCTTCACGTAGTTTGAGATCTTCGGGCAGGGGTCTCCTGTCTGTTCCTGAGTCCAGGTTGAAAACTAAGGGGGACAGAGCTTTTGCTATCAGGGCCCCGAGCATCTGGAAAACTTGCCTGAAAAAATTAGGTTGTCTGAGTCAGTGTCTTCGTTTAAGTCTCTTCTCAAAACACATTTTTATCTGAAAGCATATCCTGATTTTACCTGAACTGGCTGTTTATTTTATTGTTTATTTTATTGCTTTTGTGAATTTTATTCACTGTGGTATTTTATTTATCTTGTTGTGAAGCACTTTGTACTTTGTTTTGATAAGTGCTCTATAAATAAAGTTTTATTATATTATTATTATGCTAAAAAGCCAGGAGTCGCTGACTCCAGTTTCTGCTTCTGTAAGTGCCAATTCATTAGCTTTAACAAGGAAGGAAATGTGACAGCACAGATGACAATACACACATACAAAAACCCACAACATTAAACCCACAGAATATTAACACCCAGTAATAGACACACTAATAGAAACATTCTTTCAATAACACACAAACCCAAAAATACACACCCACACAAGACACACAGAAATGCATGTACTTCTATAATTAGATGCTGAAGAAAATATCACAAAACTTGAGTATATTCAAACACAAATTAATTATTTTTACAACACACACATACACCATCTTTTGTTTCCCCATCAGAAACCTAATTAACAAAGACCAATCACTTTTACACAAACACACACAAAAAACAATCACAGCATTACATGTTGTGTCATTGCATGTTATGAGTGTGTAAGTTACAAATGGTTGTAAAGTGAAGTCTCAGCAGCAGTATTGTCTGCATTAGCATTTCATTAACTGGAGTCCTGATCAACACTAATTAGGAGGAATCACAATAATGAGAGCACTCACTTCACTAATCTGCTTGCTTACCTCTCTGGTTTGTCAGTGATGGTTTGCTGCTGAAGACACACATAAGCAAAATGATATAAGGGCACTTTACAGACAATGTCTCAGCTGACATGTCCATGTGGGCCCCACATAGGATAGTGAGAGGTTGGCATTTGAATATTTATTTATTTTGGCAACACAAATGGGGTAAACCAAATGACACCCATAAAAATATGTCCAAGTTGGTTGTCAATGGGGTCAAAGTGGGTTTGAGTTAAGAACAAGTCATGGCCATGTAAGCA
Organism: Siniperca scherzeri; assembly: GCA_027580175.1. NCBI lineage: Eukaryota > Metazoa > Chordata > Actinopteri > Centrarchiformes > Sinipercidae > Siniperca > Siniperca scherzeri. The sequence goes on from CM050848.1 coordinate 32,114,851, forward strand.
ATCATCCTCAGGCCCTCCACATGAGCTGTAACTTGCTGGCATTTTTTCCTCCATCATAATCAAAAATCCTGGGAGAGCAATGCCAACATACTATAAGTGGACCACCAATGGAGCCCATGGGGCCAGGAAACAACTGCTTACAAGGGCCCAACTTGTATCCACCTTGGGCCCATTACTAACCCACATGGACAGACAAATATAGGGTCTTTATATTTTTTATTGCCCCCCTCTGGGTTACCCAAATGGGGCTCTAATGCCAACCTAACTATATTTAGCTTCACTTAACTTCAGCTTTGTTTATATCATCAGAAACATATAGTCAATGTTGGACTGCAATTATGTCATGACTGCCACTTCATCCTCACATTCATCTATTTCTTTTATCTGTTCAATCATCTCTGCAGACATTTCAGTTCCTGCCATTCCTCTCTTGCCTACCAGCCTTCCTCATTGTGTTCCTTTGCCAATCATCTGATCCTCTTTCTGCCTGTATACCTGCCCCTCATTACTCTATATTTACAGTACCTCCAGTGTAGCATGTAGTAATTTGCCAGATCTTCTATTGTGCATTCTCACTGTACATACCACTCCAGTCCTTTTTTCCTGTATCTGCCGGCCTGCCTGCCTTTAGTGACTTTGACCTCTGCTAGTTTTTGTGGACCTAGCCCACCTGCATAATCCGTTTGGGCCTATGCTGACTGCTACTTGTTGCTGACCTGTATCCTAAGTAAAGACTTAGACTAAGTAAATTTTGCTTTTGCCTAACTGCTCCTGCATGTTGAGTCTGCTTATGCACAGGTCCACATTCTGTATTGTGTCAGATTGGCGTATTTCTACAAGCCTGTCTGTTAGGCCACTGCTGCTGTCTCTGGGCAACTCCTGGTCAAGAGCAATTTAAACAACCAAACCAAAACCAACACTTACAATGTGTTTTTGTGGGAGAAATTCGGGGGTGAATAAGGGGTTTATGGGTGTAATAGAATTTATGACACTTTGACTAAATTATGGTTTCACAAATAGGCCTCAGGCCCTGTAATTATGTTGTTTTGGGTTATGGGGCACTAGATGTTCCTATCATGAGATAGAAGTGTCCCAGAAGACTCTGTTCTTCTTATACTGATAACTTGGGATGGAGACAGCCTCTTTCTTTGTCTCATCTTTAGATGATGTAACCTGTAAACCACCACCCATTGTTCTGCTATAAGAAGTGTACCTTTTAGATGTAAACTAAGCATTGTGGTGGCTGTGCCCATGTGTACATGCTGCCTCAGTGCTTCTGTGTCGACAGATCTGTTTCCAATAAATCCATATATTCGTGTAACGACAATTGGGGCTCATTGAGTTATTATTTTATTCAACTGAGGACAAGTACTCAGTACAAGTCCTTCTTCAACAAATTGGCATTGTCGGCAGGATTCCAACACAGACGGACACTGGGTAAGTAAAACTGAATTTTTCTTTTCCTTTTCTTACCCTATGTGCCTCTTGACGGAATTAATCACATTATTCATATCATTGGACTATAAGGCATTTAAGATCAGAATAAGGTCCCTAACCTTATTATCAGTGTCAGGGGATCAAAGTCCTGGCTGATCTCTCTGAGAGCGTTGCTAAGAACGAATGTGTCATTCTACGAGCAGAAAATAGAAAACGAATGAAAACTGTACTGAAATTGAACATACCAGTTTTGTGGATGGCTGTAATTATTTCGCTGGCTAACAACTACATTGAGCTCAAAAGGAATACCTTCCACACTTCTAGTGCGCATAAGCACAAAACCTAGTCTAACAGAAATACTGGGGGGCAAAAAGAAGGTGTGATTAAGGGAGTACAGGTGAGGACCCTATAGTAAGCCATGATTATAGAATCCACATCCCAAATGTCCAAATTTAAAACTCACGAAGCCTCGAGTTGTATTGAATATATGAGTTGTGTTTGTCAATGCGTTGTCTTTTGTCACTGATGCTGCTTTTAACCATTTTCAGGAACATAGGAGAGTGCCTTCATCCTTCACCTCTGATTTGTAAGTAAAAGAAGGCATCTATATTGGGGTCCAACAGGTCTAAGACTCAAAAGCAGAAAGAATTTAAAAGTCTAAACCCTCCTAAACACATACAGAGAGTAAGGGAAGTACTTAGGGAGAGACAGAAAGTCAAAAATACACTAATTCAATCAGGTATTCTACTCCTGCTGATATTATTGCAAAACAAATAGAAGAGTATTTTGTCATGTCCCTCACTGTGCAAAGTAAACAACCTGTGCATTCTTCGGAAACGTAGTGGTGCCTTCTTTTTTCCTTCATGTGTGTTTGTTTTACTTATTGTTGCTCATTTTGTGTAAGTATCTGAGTTTTGTACTGTTTTCTGTTTAATTGTAGGAAGGCTTTATTGAGAAAGATGGTTATATATATATATATGTGCTATATAGCGTCTATATAGCACATTCTGAAAACTTATGTTGCCCAACGCATATCGGCTGCTTCAGATCAGGTTACAATGCGACCAGTCTGTCTAACTCTATTATTTTATTCAAAGAGCCCTGCTTCACTACATAGCTCCCATTGATTGACTTTGATATTTATTGCACATGATTGTGAGACACTAGTGATACAGATAGAGGTGGAAGAATTATTCAAAACTTGACTTAAGTAAAAGTACAAAAGTACTAGCTTTTAACACACTTAAAGTACCATAAGTACACAATATTAATGGCCCATTTCAGAATTTTATATATATATATATATATATATATGTATAAATATAAATAAGATTATAATTATTGTTGCTTTAATATGTTCTTCACTTTAACGTTGCAGCTAGTAAAGGTGTAATTCATTTTAACTACTTCATATACTGCTGGGCAGTTTCCTGAGAATCAATAAAGTTTTATCTTTAATTTTAATTATACATCATCATTTATTTGCTGACTATATCTTGTATCAATAATCAGAATCTGCAAGTAACTAAAGTTGTTTAATAAATGTAGTGGAGGCGCATGCTTTGCCCCCTAAAACATCGGCTTAACGAGCTAAGTTGTAGGCACTAACACATGCCTGTATTTTAGCTGAGAGCCAAACTGCCACCATTTTTCACTGATTCGATATATATATTTTAGTTACATGGCATCATTTAGTAAAACTATCCAACATTCAGCTCTTGTTATCCAACGTATTTAAATCCATTTTCTTGTCTTCACAATTAGCTATTGTAAAGTGTGCTGGTGATACTGAATCGGCTAATTAGTAGATTAATATTCTGAAAGCAACATGTTATCTTACAGTGCTGCTAAACAAGCCCTGCTGAACTCATCTCAAGTCCTTCCTCCATGTGTTAGTCTAGGTTGCACACGGTTTCACACATGTAGGAAAAGGGGGGGTAAATGGGATAAATAAGGTTATTCGTTCATGGTTTGCGCCAGGCATCACACAAATCTCAATAGTAGACAGATGCATATCAAACCAGAAGAAAAAACAGCCTTGTGAAGCATAACCGGTTGGAACTGCCATCTGGTCCCTTTGTAATAAGGCCCAGAACAATAATGGCAGAATGTCTAAAATAGTCATTTTAAACTGATGCAATTCAGTAAAGAGAGTAAAGAGATCCTTATCTCATTCCTCTTTGTCAGAGTACTATTGCAAATATCTGGGATCCTAAATATTCCGTCCACCTTCTACACAAGTGAATCTGCGCGCAGCTGTGGAAGGTTCAAAAACACCCAAAGATCCAGAAAGTCTACCTTCCCTTAGGATAGCTCGTAATCAACTCCTGGGGTGAGAAGAGACTGCTTGTGGGATTGTGGGGGGAAACTGTGTGATATGAAGCTCTAACGAAAGTTCAGTCAGGAAGGCTACACTTCTGCATGTTTAGGCTGTAGTTAATTCTCATACCATCCTTCCATTCAATCCTCTCACGCATATTTCCTGCTGTCATTATCCGGGGCTGTCAAATCGGGATATCAGCTGTTCCATCAGCTGGTCACATCTATCCAATAACACAGCGATACACCTTCATTGTTAACCTATCACCTTACTACTATCAGTTGATATATATGATTCTCTCTCTGCATTCAGTACGTTCATGGAACTGTTGTGTGCATTTGTCACAGTGGGGGTTGTTTTGTGTGTGTTCCTAGGGCTGTCACCTTTCCTCATGATGTCAGACTCGGAGATGGATCTGATTGATGCTGATTTATTTGAATCGGCTGCTTCCCCATCGGCTTCTCAGCACAGCGCTCGGATTGCTTCTCGCCAAGCAGCTACAAGCATTGGCTGATGTGGTTTGCAAAACACCAGTCCAGGTTGAGTCTCTCACAACCTCTGGCCCTATAACAGCTCCTGGTCGCAAACGTGAAAAGAAAACCCATCATTCAGCTCCTCAAGCTAAGTGTACTGCCAGCTCTGCTCTTCCTGACCATCATGCTGCCTTTCACCCATCAGAAAATGCCCTCACAGCAACCCTTCAGTCTCTAGTAAATTCTATTCAAGCAATACATGCTCGCCTCCAGTCTCTGGAGAACACCCAAGCCTCATCATCTTCCTCGGCAACGCTCACTGTCACTCAAATCCCACTGATTCATGCACTACTGCCCTAGCCATGCCAAAACATTCCCTGGCTTCTGCTGTCTCTGCTCCCATGCTAGGTAAGCCGTGTGTTCCTTCTGGAGCTAACATTTCTCCTTGTTTAAGGTCAAACATTTTGCATGGAAAAGACATCAACCTCCTCAGTTTAATTATCCCATCTCCAGAATGTGAGAAAAATTTCCACCAGTGAAAATTTCACAGCTGTGATTAAATCTGCCGATCCCAGATTGTCAAGAGACATGGCAATAGATTAATTTGTAGTTGCTTTTGGCATTTATCGCGATGTGATATGCTCTGTCTACCCAGAGCATAGACAAGAACTGGCTTCTTCTTCTTTAGCTCTCATCGGTGACCTTAACTTGATGTACGGGAAAAATATTTTTCTCCAGCAAAGCAGCACTTTACATCTCGCAAACAAACATCTACTTGAACTGGTCCGTTCTGGACACTAAACTGTTGGTCATGATAGTGGGTGGTTCCCAAGCGATGTCATGCATTACTTGCAGCAATATGGGTCATTCAGCTCTCTCTGCCCCCTGGTACCATTTTTTACGGGGGCCCGTAAACTACAAATGAACAATCCCCCTCTGAGAGAGTGATAATCAACAGCCGTAGCTGCAAGGTGCATACCTTTAACAATCAGCCCATATGTAACAATTTCAAGGAAAGTGTGTGCACTTACCACAATTGCATTTTCCTCCACATTTGCAGCAACTACATGTAACCCTTTTGCCAACCAGCTTGTTATTAACAAGGAATAACTACAGTATACAGACTCCTTTAACTTCCAAATTTAACACTGGCAGAAGAGACATCCCGATGTATAAAACCTTTGTCTAGGGTAAAAGTATGATTCTAGCTTCAAATTAAATGAAAGGATTCTCAGGTATAATAATTTATAATTAGTTAAAAACAGGTACCTCTAAATGTAATTACATTGTGGTTATTTTCCTTTTTACAGTGTTGATTTTACAGTGTACAAATGCGAGACTCACACATTGGATACGTTTTATGCTTTTGTATTTAAAAAAAAGGTTCAGTTTTAATTCAAATGTATACACTATAAGAAATTCCCCGACATAAATTATTTACCAGAGTCATTCCCACCACGAGTGCACTCGATTTTGAGTCAGCAAGCTTGCGTTTCTTTGGCGCGAATTGGAGCTCAAATCCCTTTGTAATAGTGTTGAATAATCCTACCAGTCTGCAGTTCACCATTACGGCCAAAAAAAGGAAGGAAGCACATCGATGAGATAGGCACACGGAATCCGCTCTCCTGGCTGTCGTCCTCAACGCAGGTGAGTGCGGGTGTTCGTCTGGTGATCACGCCGTCTCTCTCTCCCGACTGGTTCCGAGGTGAATTAGCAAAGACACGGTGCTAGCAACTTTAGCTTAGCTCTTCCAGCTCATTCTTTAGAAAACTATTTAAACTCGCCCCAGGCTGCACGAGTCGTCTGCGAGTCCTCCGCAGTCCTCCGAAACAAGGGGAAGTTTTCCAAGTGTGCTGAAGCGCGACTTTTAAACACTTTTTCTAGGTTTTGCAAGCTAGTGTAATGTGCGGCAACGGTCACTGCTGCTCCGTCCTTCCCGCTTCTCGGGTGGTGTTTTTTCCCTCTCTCTACGCTCTAGTGTTGCGTCATTACGTACACTCCAGTAAATCAAATAATAACAAAACAAACATTACTGGGTTTCTTTCCTATTGAATAAACTATGAATTCTTATTCTATTTATAAACTTTTAACACTATGCAAATGCATAGTGTATACTGTATAATAAACAATGAAATTATTCATCACAAATGAAATTACAATGCCTCAATGCAATTATAATAATGAAATGATATACATTCTCGTAAATAATAAAACACAAAATACCCTGATATACTAAATAATCAGGTTATTACACTCTCCCTCACCAAAAAGGCATGTCCACATGACTTGGCATAACATGGCGAGATAAACTCAAACTAAGTAATGAAAGGGGAACTAATCCACTTGTAAAGGCATGAAACATATTTCACAGTAAGATTGGGACTACCTGGTGTGTCATAGGTAAGTCTGGACGGAACTTTACTGAGTCTCTGAGATTTTCTTGTCTCACCGTCAGTCTGCAAGTCAATCTGTTCTGAACCTACAGTCTGAGTGTCTTGAGTCTCTGTCTCAGTATGAATTGTTTCTTGCAAGTCTGAATGTTCAACTATGTCAGATCTAGTCTCTTCTGTATCAGCTTCTTGTTTTTCAGGAATGTTTTGCAAACCTTCAGCCTGAACTTCCAGTTGAATATCGAGATCTAGACTGAACGGTTCTGGCGGTTCATTGTCTGATTGGGCATTTTGAACACTGAATGGCAAATCATACCAAACTCCAAGTTCTTCATCTTCTGAATCAGTGTATTCATCTTTGTTTTCTTGTTCCGACATTTCAGGATTCTCAACTGAACTTTTGTCTTTTTGTTTGTTACGTCTTCTTCTCGGTTTTCTCTTTGGAACAGGATCTTGGTTTTGTACTTGATTTAGACATATTTTCTGTCCCAGAGGCAAAATGTGGTTTCGATGAAGGATTTTGATTGGATCATTTCCATCTTCTGGTTTCAGCCGAAACACAGGTAAGTTTGACATCTGGCTTTCCACCACATAAGGTGTTGAAACCCAACGGTCTGCCAGCTTATGTTTTCCTTGCAAACCCAGGTTGCGTATGAGAACTCTGTCTCCTGGTAGAAGTTGTGTAAACTTGATCTTTTTGTCATATCTTTGTTTGTTCCCTTTGTTCTGTTTGCCAGTGGCACACTCTGCGAGTTCATAGGCTGCTTTTAGTTCTTTCCTCATTTCTGTGACATACTTGAGGTAGGTTTCTTTGGTTGTATTGTCACTGGATGTTCCAAAACACAAATCCACAGGCATTCTTGCTTGGCGTCCAAACATTAAATAGTAGGGCGAGAAACCAGTGGCTTCATTTGGCGTGCAATTATAAGCGTGGACCAAATGTGCAATGTGCTGGCTCCATTTTCTCTTCTTGTCTGACTCAAGGGTTCCAAGCATGTCTAGCAAGGTTCTGTTAAATCTTTCAGGTTGGGGATCCCCTTGAGGATGATATGGAGTCGTTCTTGATTTGTCGACACCAAGGGAACTCAACAACTCGTGAATGAGACGACTCTCAAAATCTCGTCCCTGATCACTATGCATGCGTCTTGGCAAACCATAATGGACAAAGTATTTCTCAAGCAGAACTTTGGCCACAGTCACAGCTTTTTGATCTTTAGTAGGGAAGGCTTGAGCATAGCGAGTGTAGTGATCAGTTATGACCAGGACATTCTCTGTGTTACTTGAGTCCAGTTCGATGGACAAGAAATCCATACATACTAAATCCAGTGGGCCATCACTTTGCATGTGACACAGAGGCGACTCTCTTTGGAAGTGTTTTCTCTTTATGCACCTTACACAGTTCTTACAATGTTCTTCAACATCTAATTTCATCTTTGTCCAATAGAATCTCTCTTTGATGAGTCCATAGGTCTTGTCAATGCCAAGATGACCAGAATCATCATGAAGTGCTTTCATGACTGTTTTTCTGAACTTGTCAGGCAAGATGAGTTGTGAGCGACGGTTTTGGCCAGGTGGAACAGTGACTCTATACATGACATCTTGTTGCAACTTTAGTCTGTCCCACTCTCTTAGTAGTAGTGAGGTGATTGGGGTTTTTGACTTGACATGGGTTGTGTTTCTTTCTTTTAGAGCTTTCCATATCTCAGAGAGACTAGGATCTTCTTGTTGAGACGTTGAGATTTCAAAGGGACTTAAGATGGGCATTCCCTTAAGACTGACAGTCGATAGATTACAGTAGGCTTTAGGTATGGCGTTCATGGAAAAGCCTAAGTGATCAACTGCTCTTTCTGGACAGGTGTTTTTCTTGTTTATGGTTGAGGTTTGACACATGGCTCTGACACCATCTGCTGAGATGTCCGTCCATTGTGTGGATCTTTGATCTTGGCTGAGGTGTGGGCGCCTTGACAGGCGTCAGCATCAATATTCTGAACTCCTGATCTGTACTTTAGACTGAAGTCATATGTTGACAGAGCCGCGAGCCAACGATGCCCTGTTGCGTCTAACTTGGCGGACGTCAACACATATGTCAAAGGGTTATTGTCGGTTCTAACTTCAAACTTAACGCCATAGAGATAATCATGCAGTTTATCAACAACAGCCCACTTTAACGCAAGGTACTCCAATTTATGAGCAGGATAATGACGTTCCGATGGAGTTAAACTGCGACTGATGAAAGCAACAGGTCTTAGCCCTTCACCTTGGTCTTGATACAGAACTCCCCCGAGTCCTTCTCGACTGGCGTCAACATGTAGCACATAGGGTAACTGTGGGTCAGCAAAGGCTAGAACTGGAGCATTTGTGAGTCTTTGCTTCAACTCTTTGAAAGCAGCCTCGCATTTGTCATCCCAGCGACTACCAAATGGCTGTGACGGGTTGAGGTAGGCTTCAACCTGCTTTTTCTTGGATCTTTTGGCATTAGGTGGGTATCCAGACAAGAGTTGATTCAGTGGGAAAGCAACTTTCGAGTAGTCTTTCACAAAGCATCTATAATATCCACAGAACCCAAGGAAGGACCTTAAAGCAGTTACAGTAGTTGGTCTTGGCCATGTGGTGACCGCTTCAGTTTTCTTTGGGTCTGTCGACACTCCCTCTTGCGATACAATGTGGCCAACATAGGACACAGACAGTTGACAAAACTGGCATTTGTCTAACGACAGCTTGAGACCCTCTTCTTTTAGGCGGTCGAGCACTTTTAGTAGTCTCTGTTCATGCTCTTCAAGTGTTGCACCAAAAACGATAAGGTCATCCAAGTAGACCAAAACTTCCAGCAAGTTCATGTCCCCAACAGTTCTTTCCATGATTCGCTGAAAAGTTGCAGGAGCACCTGACACTCCTTGTGGCATTCTTTCGAATTGGTAAAAACCAAGAGGACAAATAAAAGCGGTCTTTTCCTTATCGGTTTCACTCATTGGCACTTGGTAGTATCCACTTCTGAGATCTAGGACGCTAAACCACTTGCTTCCATTGAGACATGCCAATGCGTCTTCAATCTTGGGCACTGTGTACTGGTCAGGATAGTGCGCCTGTTTAATGTACGATAGTCCACACACATACGGATCTTTCCATTTTCTTTCGTCGACCACTATAGGTGGCCTTGTCACGGACTACATGACTCAGTGATTATGCCAGTTTCTTTCAGGTCTGACAGGTGTTGTCTGAGCGCTTCAAGATCAGCAGGCGGCAGGCGACGGGATCTTTCCCTGAATGGCTTGTCTTCAGTAGTTTTGATTGCATGTTGGGTACTTTTACTACATCCAACATCGAACTCATGTGTTGAAAATACATCACTGCGCTCCAAAGGCGCCCATCCGAGATCAGTATGCCCACGCCAAATCGTCGTGGTGCAAAGACTTATTGAAAATCCACACTTCTACTCCAATAAATGCCCCAACTCTCGCATCAAAACTGTCTTCTCATCCTGATTCTGTATTTGTTGATCATTTGATCATCTTTTCGGTTTAAAATGGGAATCCAAACTGTATTTTGCAGTGCGCCTCACATTCATCTGTAAAAGCAGTCCTTTCATTTTTAATCAAGTTTCCGAGGCTCTTTGCTGGATTATTTTAAACAGAGTCTGAGTTTCCTCCTTTCTCCACCTTCGACGACTTTCTTGTGATTGACACTCTGCATGACAAATCTGGCTCCTCACTGTCCAATTGAAACACCGGTTCAATCAATCAGGCGTTCCCAGGCATATATTCGTCCAATTTTTCACAGATGCAGCACCCTCTGTGGGTTTTGGAGAGTATTTTCAAGGCCAGTGGTTCACCAGCAAATGGCCTTATCCCTTCCCCAAGCTCGAGTCCTCCTCTGCACTTCATAAATCTATCTCATCGCAGTAGCATGTCACTTGTGGGGGAAGTTTTGGCAACGCAAACACATCTTAGTGCAATGTGATGAAATCATGCCTTTCATGACATGCATCACATGGCTATCAGTCACGCATAATTTCATAATCACAGCCCATCATGTGCCAGGTCATGCTAATGTCATTGCTGATTCTTTATCCCATTTCAACTTCCAGGTATTCAAGAGCCTTTACCCAGAAGCCAGCCCAACGCCCAAAGCAATTCCCCCTCTAGAATCATTAGCCCTGCATTAAATCAGCTTTTCTTGCAGTTATATTTATAATCTGCCTTTTTTATATGAGAGGGTCTAGCTGCATCTACCCTGAAATCCTATGATTTTGCTTGAAAAACCTTTGCCTTGTTCTGGGTTTCTCCGAATTTAACACTACACGTTACAATTGGTGCTGTTTGTACATCTATTTGTCATTGCATGGATGTGCGACACTACAAGCCACAGTATATAAGAGGTTTTGTTGCTGGTATCCAGTTCAATGCTAGATGTTTTGATCCATCTTTCCCCATCCTATTTTACAATCCAGCCATTAAATTGTTATTTAAAGGCATTTCAAAAGTTTCCCCCCTAACATTGATAATAGACTCGCCATTACACTTTCTTTTTAAGGAGCAAATTCACCACTTTTTCAAATTCATTTGAAAAATTTCAAATGAATTTCATTTATTACCTTCTCGGATCTAACTTTTAACCCAGATTTCTTTAGTCTTTTCCTCGAACACTCTAATGCTGGAGGTGCTTGTGCTGTTCTCTTTTCTGTCCTTTTAAATCCATTTGTAAATATTTAAAAAACAGATCTGTCTCCGACCCTTGCACCCGTGTCTTTCTAACCCCTGATAATAATTCCATGTCCAAATCTTGGTTTAGCCATCATTTAGAGCAGACTCTTCTGAGATGTAACGTACACTCAAAGCATTATTCAGGTAATTCATTTAGAATAGGTGTTGCAACCTCTGCAGCTATGCAAGGTCTATCAACAGCTTCCTTTCAACAACTGGTCATCCTCTGCTTATGCCTCCTACGTGCACTCTGATGCAACTGCAATCACTGAAGCTCAAAGATCCCTAAAGCCTTAATAGTTATGGTAAGCTATTGCATATAACTGGTGGTCGGTGGTTTGTGTTGTCTCACCTTTATTTTGCTGCACTCCTAATGACTAATTCTCAGGTCACTGTTGACCCCTCTGGCTAATTCCATTAAATGCTGAATTTCTGTTTTCTATGCCCATTAATAAAGGTCACTGCTATCCATTTGCCATACTGGCCAAAGCTATACATTGCATGCAGGGCATTGCGCCCCCTAGCCATTTTTGGCCATAGCTTTATATTTCAAGCAGGCCATTGCACCCCCTAGTCATTTGTTGGAGTTCACAATGGTTAAAGCGGTACCAAACTGTGTAGGTGCAATCAATTCAATTTGGCTATCAAAATTATCAAAGATAATCATAAATAACTTTAATGAATAATATAAAATAAATTCATGAATGACTATGTGCTAACCCTAGCCAACATTCTGTCAAACTTTCACTTATAGATTTTACAGACATGCCAGAACCTAGAAAAAGGGGCTATCTATCCTTTTGAGCCAACAGATGTTGTGTTTGTGTTTGTTGTGGTTGTAACACTTCTTCTCTTAGATGGAGAGGTCCATGCCAAGTGCTGCTAAACCACGAGAACCGTCCTAAGGGGGGAAGGAATGCCAGAGCGGATCTATGCCACACAATGAGAGATCCAGTCGAGGGAAGCGAGTGCACGGACGGTGCCAACAAGCAGTTGTGGCCAGAGGGAAACGTTGCCTACTGTCAAATATGAAAACTTGGGCTGTGTTATTAGGATTGATAGCTTGTGCTACGTACACCCTGTATGTAAGATGTTTGCCTCTGTACAAGTCTAACTCATGTAACATCTCAGGTCAGCAGCTGTCCTGCACCATAGACTGCAACTAATTAACAGTTAGATAAGAGAAAGTGGGGGAAGGTACAGTGGATATGATAATCCCATGGTGACATACAGAGGTGAGTTGGGTTGACAAAGAGTGGGAAGAAATGTATGCACATGTGTTTGCAGGCCGGAGCCGGCACCCTGTTGATATGGGTTGTTTGATCAGTGCATGGGGGACTCGCATATCCTCACTAACCAGCCGCTCTGATCACACCTGAGAATGGATTGCAGCGGCCTGTGAAGATCAAGAGGAATGGGAAGTGTGAACTTAGGAATTTACACATTTTGCAATGTGTACCAAGAGGAGCTCAGGACATATAACCAACTACTTTTGTATTGCTGCTTCAGACATAGCGGGGAGATCGCCTGGAGAGGTCTCGGTGCTGTGTCTCCAGATATATCTGTATTTGTCTGTATTTGTCTGTATTGTTAGATTGTTTGTATTATTTGTAATATTTGTGAGGATATAAATACTAGTTAAAGACAATTGTAGGTCTCGTGTGGATCCCTTCTCATCAACCAACTCGGAGAGAGGTTTTCTTACCTCGACACTACCTATAGGATGACCGCATGAGAGGCTCCCCAATGAACGGATGCTTTCACAATGCTCAGAGTGCTTTGACTGAAGCACCACTGGGACATAAGACAGATCGCACAGAAGAAAACACTGCTTGCTGCTGGCCATCAGAACATGGCCCCCAGCGAGAGAAACACAGCTTCCATGACACTACTAAATCTGGCTATGCACTTGATGCTGGGCTATGCAAACAACAGAAATCTGACTGACTGTTGGGTGTGTCAACAACTACCAACTTCAACTCACTCTCCAATGTTAACTCCAATTCCTTTCACTGCAGTCGAATGGAAAATGTATGACTGGTATGATTTGGCTGGAGAGTTCTATGAAACTAACAAAGATTATTATTTTCCAGGACATCACTCATCTCCGATCCCAGACTCACAGAGAGAAATAGTTGATTTTGTCATATCAGTATTATTGACCTCCAGGTGTCAGTATCTCTCGTGTTCATAAGGTACTGAGTTTCCACTCACAATACAGAGCTGCTAATCTATGACAGGACCAGATAACTGTGAAACAACAAGTGTAGCTTCTATGCTAAAAGTAATTTGAATTGAGCATGTTCATGTTACGGAACAGACAGGCAGGGGACACCGAGATGGACAAGAATGTTCTTTATTTGATAACAGCCCGAAAGAGTAGGTATGGAGAGAAGGAAGTCTGTAGGAGGGAGAATGCACTGGAGACAGGAGAGCGCTGGGGACTGGAGAAACACTTGGAGAAGAGAGATATAAGTGTTATTACAAGTGGCATGGAGAGTCCTAAATTCGAACGAGGTCGGACACATACTGAGGTGAGTGCAGGGCTTATATACTAGCTGTGATTGGGAACTAATGGGGAGCAGGAGTGTAATAAATGTAACGTCTTAATCGCCCATTTATAAATGTGTTTAAATGATACACTGTCGCTGATGTAGTCCAGGAATCAGAATCAGAAATACTTTATTGATCCCCGTAGGGAAACTCTTTGTTACAGTAGCTTGCCTTTACGTCAGTGCACACAGGAGAAGTACTAGAAAACGATATGATACACTATAAACACTATAAAACAGGTCAGAAAATAAATTAAGTATCATGTCGGTATAAGTATAAGATAAACTAAGTGTCGAGTACCAAGTGGGTTTACTGGTTGATGATGAAGTACAGTATAAAATACAATGTAACTAAATATGTAATAAGTAATAGTAATAAGCGGAGGTGCATGTACTGTCGAGAGCAATAGAGGTATATAGTATCAGTAACAATAAATAAGAAAACTAACATGGGAAACCTAATATTGCTCGGGAGTAGTACACAGAATATTGCACAATTATTATTAATTATGGCGGAGATGTATGATCAATGTCCAGTTTAGTGACCTAGGGTCAAACAGACTAACCCTTAGAGGGAGGAGTTAAATAGTTTGATGGCCACAGGCAGGAATGACTTCCTGTGGCGCTCTGTGGTGCTTTTTGGTGGGATGAGTCTTCCGCGGTACAAGGTTTAGCTTAATTGCATTGAGTCCATGGATTTGATCCAGTAGGTGACCTAATGGGACTATTGGGGCCACAGGGATCCTCTATTGTGCGTTTTGTTTTGATAAAACAATGAAAATGATAAGTGCCCGAGTATCCACTGTTATTAAATAAAGTGTTAAAAAGACTACTACTAACATTATGGCTAAGCCAATCATAATTTTTATTCCCCTGATCACAATAAAACCCTACCTACCGCTCATCTTGTAAGGCACAATTATTCAGATGATGATTCAGATTCTGCTAATAAAGATTATCACCTAGTTGAGCTGTTCTCCATTAGACAGTAGTTTGATAAAGGAAATCTAAAATAGAAAGTTTGATCTATGAAAAACCCTTAGTTATTGGTAAATGAATTGGGAGCTGAGGGAGAAAGAAAGTGTTTGTAATCCATTGAATATAAATCACCTGAAGTTGACCGTACGTCACGGTTAATAATCAGGATTTGATATTGTGTTATCAATTACATGTGTTTGGATTGATCTTTAGTGTTAAGAGTAAACCATTTAAGAGTTAAAGTGTTTTGATTACTGTAAATGAAGAAAGAATTCATCTTTGATGAGAATGATAATTACTGTGAAAATCACGAGTGGAAAAATTTCTTTCTAAAACTGGATAATGATTATTAATAATGATAATGATGATAATGAAATACTGAAATAATGATAATGATTTATTGTTTGTTTGTTTATTTTATCTTTCATTCTTTTTTGTCTTCCTCTGGGTGAGAAGGTTAGAAGTTCCAGACCACAGCGGCTGATCTGTACAGTTGAGTGTTAAGATTGTCCTTGGCATGGGCATAAGAGGACCCCTTACTTTCATTGTTTTATTATTTTTTCATTCTATTTTTATACTGTATTTCTTTTATTTTGATCATCTCTTTCGATCGTCTCATCTTTATGATGATGTAACCTGTAAACCACCACCCACCGTTCTGCTATAAGAAGTGTACCTTCTGGATGTAAACTAAGTATTGTGTTGGCTGTGCCCATGTGTACATGCTACCTCAAAGCTTCTCTGTCGACAGATCTGTTTGTAATAAATCCATATATTTGTGTAACAACAACTGGGGCTCATAGAGTTATTCTTTTATTCAATTTAGGACATCTCTTCAGTACAAGTTTTTCTTCAACAGTTTTATATATGACCAACCCAAACTGTCCACCGGCTGTCTGGCAGTTTTGGTTTATTTATAAATGAAATGTTTGCGTCCAAATACCAAGCGGGGGTAAGGGGGCAACTGCCCAATGCCCTAGGGGCCCAATAGCAAACTTTTGCCTTGGAGCACCCTAACAAGTTAATCCAGCCATATGTGTGTCGGACTGTACTCTGACTGAAAGAAACTAGTAGATCAGGAACCATAAAAATCAATTCATTGAATTCATTAAATACATTAAAAATCTCTCCTCTTTGGTGCCCATTCTGGCTGGCCATTGCCTATTCTGTCTATGGGTGCTCCCAGTGGGGATATAGGAAGTGTATGACTATGAAGCAGGATTTTGCTGAAAAAGAACAGCCTTTTAATAATAAAGAAATCAAGGCTTAATGCTGGTCATTTAGTCAGGATAAGTAACCCTGCTTAACACCGAAAGAGCCTGTCTTCCCTACAAAAAGCTTACCTCATGGTAATCCACACGCGCGCGCACACACACACGCACACACACACACACAGAGCCCTCTCTCTCCTCCTCTGTACCCTGGCAGCCAAAAGCTTAATTGCTGCAATAAGATTGGGAATGAGAAAGAGGATAAGAGACCCGAGGAAGAAATAACAGGGGTGGTAATCGAATTGACAAATAATGCCAAAAATGGAGGACAAGAAGTGGGAAGAAGCCTGGAAGATGCACGCCACCAAATGTTTTAATCACTGTGGAAGGAATTAAAGTCAGTCAGAGCAACACTTGAGTGTGTTCCTCCACACCCACTATCACTATGTACATTACCTTCTACCATTCCTATATGATTAACTTTCTACAGAGGTACTCTAATCTGCCACAATCAAGGCAAATTGAGCACCCTGCCCCCTGCATACGGGGGGAGGAGGTAGAGAGGGTGGAGAACGTCACATTTCTGGGAGTCTACATCACGGCAGACCTCACGTGGTCTATAAACATCTCTCACCATGTGAAGAAGGCCCAGCAGAGACTATACTTCCTTAGGAAGTTAAAACAGTCCCACCTCCCACAGCAGCTTGCTGGTGAACTTTTATTGTGTCATCATCGAGAGCCTCCTCAGCTACTGCTGCAGAGTGTGGTATGGCAGCTGCACTGGGGAAGACCGGCAGGAACGGTGGTGAAGTCAGCGAGTCATTGGGACTGCACTACAATAACGCCATCCGACTCATCCAAACACACACACACACACACACACATTCATTATGACCCTAGATGCAACTACCTTACCACCATTGTACTCGTTTTTAACGCTTGTCTTTGTATATATTTTGCTAATATTTTTATTTGCTTTTATTTATTGAACTTTTATGCTGCACACTGCTGAAGAGCTGCTAACAGTTTTTCATTGTTCTGAGCACAATGACAATAAAGATATATTCTATTTGGACTGTAGCCAGTCTCTCATTGTAGGAAATAGAATGCAAACCTAACAAAAATTACTTGGGCTCATAGTTTGAATGTGTGTTAACTGGCAGCCAAAAGCTTAATTGTTGTTGTGAGACTGAGAATTCTATGGAATGACAAACAGGACAGTAGATCTGGAATGATGGGGAAAGAGGTTCTGCGATCTATGACAGAACACAAACTTGGATCTCTTGCATGAAAGTCAGATGTTCTACATGGCCACCACTCCAACCTCCACACCCTTACTTTCCCACTTGCTACATAAATACTACTTCCTGCATTTCCTGGCACTGAACATCGGCATTGGGTATAAATCCTGTGGAATCATCCAGCATGGACGTAATTCGTACTGGGCTGCATGAGCTATTTTGATCAATTTAATTGGTGGAGACACACCTACATAAACCTCTTTAAAATCACACAAACCCCTTTAATTAATGATTTGATGGTTTGTTTAACTTTCATTTTATATTCTTCAACCACTAGACACATCTAAATGTACAGAACAAATCAAGGAAGGTGGAGTGAATGAATATATAATTGTTCCCAACATCTGCCATCTGCTGTATGAAGGCCTTCAGTTTCAGTTGATTAATTCCCTTTACAGCCATCTGAAGGCTGCAGGTATGTGTTCCATCTGCACTCTCTAATCTGAGTGACACATATTGTCAAAGTGCAGCCAGATGCACTGTGGTTACTTTGATTCAATCTTAAATGACAAGCCCCAGGCTGTTGCAAAATAACAGTAGTAAAATTATTAGGCAGGAGGGTTAAAACAGTGACATATTCAGGATGCATGGGACAGACACAGTTCACTCAGCTAGATGAAAAACTGTTGATACTTTTAAACCTATCCCCTCTTTACATCACTAAAACTCCTTAGGATCTGATATGTATTGTATATGTTCAGTCCATTCTCAAGAGCTGAGTTTTAGACTAAAGTTTCCAAAACTGAGCTTACAAGATGTAGCAATGATTATAGTGATAATACAGGATCATCAGCAAAACTGTGGAACTCTTTTACAAATGAATCACAATGGTGGAACATGTCAACAGAGTTAGACTGAGCAAAGTACACGAGAATGTTTGAAAATAAACACTTTCAAAATATCAGTCAGCTGATAACAGGTGGTGTACATGGTCGTATATGGGGGCAGATCTGCAAGGACATCAAAACTAGACCAGATCAAAACCGCTCAAATCATCGATTAGAAAGCGGTCATTGAGCAGAAGTCAGTGGACGCCCAGAGAAAGATCAAGGAGGACATTCACATCTGACATCAGAGACTGTTTAACACCATTGATCGACTTGTAAACCCTGCTCCTTTAACTGTTTCGGCCTCTTCTGTTGAAGATTGTGATAAATTTTAAGCTTACTTTGTTGAGAAGGTTAAGGGTATTAAAGTCTCTATAATGTCCCCTGCCTCATGTATAAATTCTCCAGACACCTCCCCCACATTGTTGAGTGAATTTACCCCTATTTCTCTGATTCTCTGAATCTGCTTGATATTGTGTCACACATGCACTTATCCTCCTGTGGTCTTGACAATCTACCCCCCAGATTTTTCAGAGGTATTAGAAGCCACTGCCCCTTGTCTTCTCTCTATTGTAAATGAGTCTCTGTCCTCCGTTTTTTCCCTAGACTAATTCAAACAAGCCTCTTTTAAAGAAACTTGGCTTGGAGGTGCCTTGGTAGCTCACCTGGTAGAGCGTCCGCCCATGTAAAAGACTGTGTCCTTACCGCAGCGGTACGGGTTCGAATTCAACCCATGGCCCTTTACTGCATGTCATCCCCCCTCTCTCTCTCCCACATTTCCTGTCTCTCTTCAGCTGTTCCTATCAAATAAAGGCAAAAAGCCTCCAAAAAAAAGAAAAAAGAAACTTCACAATTACAGCCCAATCTCTAAATTACCCTTTGTCTCAAAAATCATTGTGCAGTGTCAGTGTCCAGTGTCCTTTTCTACGATGGAACACTCCTGGACGAATGAGGGACTACACCATCTTGTATTGAAGAATTTTGGGCAGAAATCCTTGGATAGTCAAAGAAGCCATTTTGTGAAAAAAGAAAACCCCTCTTTAAACAGAAATGGTGGTCTGAGATTCAATTTGCCAACGGTTTACCATAGTGTATTAACACCTTGGTCAGGACAATCATATGCTAATCAGGTACTTAACAGTGATGAGGGAGGTGCAGCCAGAAAACAATAGGCCTGGTTACTGGGCCATCATGGAAACAAAAGAAGGTCAGTTTCAGGTGAAACTAGGCAGAGTAAACAGCACTCAGGAAGACTCCTTCCTGAGGGCAGGGCTTAAGCAACACAGAATAGCTTAAATTTCTGAGTTCCCAGACCATCTCCACAATTGAGAATGACTTCTGGATGGGAGCTGAAATGTCTTGATTCTGAAAACAGTGTCCAGATGACTACGACTGAAACCTTTTCTACGATCAAAAATCATTGAAAAGGCTGTTGCTAAACAACTACTGGAAATAGTGGAAGCTAATAACATTTTCCGGTTTTCGCCAGCTGCATAGCTGTAAGTCACTAACGATATTCTTATGAATGCAGATTCTGGCCATCGCTCCATTTTAGTATTGTTAGACTTGTCCACCACCTTTGACACCGTCAATCATACCATCTTGCAGGATAGACTAAAGCACTGGGTTGGCATAGATGGAACTGCCCTTACAGAGAGATCTTTAAGGGTGACTATTGATGATTTTGTCTCATTGTCGGCTCGTATGTCATGTGGGGTTCCACAAGATACAATCCTTGGTCCCATCTTGTTCAGCTTGTATATGCTCCCCATTGGTCATATTATTCGTCAGTTTAAGATCGTTGCCTACCATTGTTATGCAGACGACAACTAGCTTTATGTATCATTTAAATCTGACTACCCTTTAAAAATCTGGATACTCTACACTGTTGCCTTACTGCTATCATAGATTGGATGTCACTGAATTTTTTGCAGCTGAATACGGGCAAAACAGAAACCTTGGTCATTGACCAAGTTTCAAAGAGCATTAGTCCATGCCTCAGGTATTTAGCCAGGACTATAACACCATCTGCTAGAAATCTTTATGTTGTGTTCAAAATCAGAATTTTGACAATCACATTAAGAAATTGGTTCAGTCTTGCATTTTGCAATTCAGAAATATTGACAAAATCAATTCAGTATTGTCTAAGAACATTGTAGAGCAAATCATACATGCTTTTATCTCTTCCCGCCTTACTGTAACTCCTTATTTTCTATTTAAGTGAGTCTGCAATTGCTTGACTTCAAATGGTTCAGAATGCGGCAGCCAGGCTTCTGACAAACATTAAACAAAGAGCAAATTACCCCCATTCTGGCCCACTAACATTGGCTTCCTGTAAGCTTCAGAATTCAGTTTAAGATTCTCCTGATCACATTCAAAGCCCTCTCTGGCATTGTTCCCGCTTATATTTCTTAACTTGTAACCTAATACTCTGCACTAAGATTACTAAGATCTGCGGACCAATTGCTCTTAAATGTCCCACGGTCAAGGCTCAAAACAAAGGGGGACCATGCTTTTTAGCGTTTTAGCTCCAACACTGTGGAATTGCTTCCCCCTCACTGTGAGGTCAGCTGAGTCTGTACCGCATTTTCAAAAACTTTTAAAAACCCACTTGTATAGGCTGGTGTTTTTATAAGTTTGCTGCTTATAATCCCTATTGGTTTCATTTGTCTTTTAATTTTGTTTTATCTGTAAGTATCTGTTTCCATTTTATAAATTGTAGTTTTCACTTGCTGTTTTATGCTGTGTACTATTATGCATTTCTGAGTACTTATGCATTGCTTGTTATATTGCTTTTATTGTTGAGTATGTTTTCGTGTTTTCATGCTGTGTACTACTATGCATTTTTATTAACATCTCCCCCAATATACAACCACCTCATATGAGCCAAATCCCATACCTCAACTACATGAAATGTAGTTGAAAGCTCCATAAGAAGTGAATAAGTGAACCTTGTTAATTATCCCAGTCATCTAGAGGATTAAGGAGATTTAATTCGTAACGAGTCGAAGAGAAAGAGAGAGAGACAGAGAGCTTTACAGTAGTGGGATAAAAATGTCAGATTGGGCATTTGAACTTCCTGGAAAACTGCAGCTTCCTGTAAAATTTTACATGTAATTTAATATTAGGTGACTATGAAAAAATTATCTTTGTCTGAAAACTTTTTCACCGTTAAGTATTATTTTTGGAGAGTAAAAACTCTAAACACATTTAATGAAGAGCTGAACAAGTTGATTCAAAATATATATCATACTTTCAGACAGTGTGGAATAAATTGAATTTGCTACTTAAGGGTAAAAAAAGAAGGGAAAATCTAATCTATCAAGGTCTATTTATAGTCTGAAGACCCGCTTTGCTATAAGAGTAGCATAGCTCCTTTAAGGAATAGCTCAGTGTGTTTCTAGAATTTGTCTTAAACAAAGTGCAAAAGCCTCAGTAAAATAAGCTGTAAGAGTAGCTTCACAGCCACAGCCTGTCAACTACTGCTGTAGTTACAATGACATAACATCCAAATGGACTGTGCTGTGCTTCCCACACTGAGGATCACTATGACACCACAGAAAGAGAATGAGGTTAGAATTAGAGAAGAAGAGAATGAACAGAGAGCGAAAGAGACAATCAGGCAGATGGACAGAGGAAATAAACATAACGAAAATGTGTAAATCAGAGAGGAAGAGTGATACAGGTTTATGGATGATCTGCAGTCCCTCATTAATGTTTCATAAGGACAAAATCAAATATTCAACATCTGCCATCGAGACAGAGACAGACACGTGGCTAAAAAAACTGCTTTCAAGAGAAGACAGGAGAAAGTCAGAGGGAAATCAGTGTATGAGAGCATGACAGAAAGTGAGAACATGAAAGCAAAGTAAAAGAATATCTTAAAGGCATAAAGAGAGAAAGAGGAGTAGTTGCTTGAGACAAATGGGTGGAATATTATCAAATTCAAAGAAAAGGGATCTTGACTAAAGAAAAGATAAATATAGCAGCAGCCAATTATATCTCCCTCTCTCCACCATAAGCCTTTTCTGCAGAATAAACTGTGTGGGGCAGTGTGCAGAGGGGATGTGTGTGCTCAAGTTCCCAGACAATGTTGCAGCAGCTGTTGTTGTTTCTCCCAGCATCCGCCCTCTCCACCTTCTCTTCACTTCTTCTGCTTCATCCCACACGCACACTATACAGATACTATTTGTGTCATTTCCCTCAACACTAGTGCTGCACCAAGTTCCTCCAATTAGATGTATGTACTGTAGCGTTATCATCACCCAATGAAATGCCAGTAATGAGGAAACGTCATGAACCCCAGAAAACTGGAACTGTTGACAACATTGAAATTATTGTAAACTTATTTGATATTTTTGATTGGAATCAGGACGGTTAACATCATATGTGCAAATGGGAGGAATAATAATAAATACTAAACTGATCCTAAACAGCGCAAAACAACAGTTATAGTGCAGAACAACAGCTCTGGTGAAGTCCTCCTCACTCTGATGAAGTTCTCCAGCTCTCTCTGTACAGTTTACGGTCATTTTTGCCCTCATCTCTCAATCTATCTTCTCATCCAAATGTAGAATTTTTCTTTTCTTTCCTTCCTTTTTTTGTTTTTTGTTGATGGAAATTTTAATAGATTAGAGATCAAAGGTTAGTTTTTATGTAGTTTTAATCTTGTTTTCATAATTGGCACAAAAGTCAGCAAATATTTTGCATCATAGTGTTTGCTGACAAAATGAACACTGTCCATCACTGAATCAAAGTTCTAGCTTACAGCCCAGTCACTGAAGCAGCCTGAAACAAGCTGCACCTTCAAAACTGTCATCCGTCATGTTAGCTTTCTCCCTGGAAATCATCATCTACACATTAAGACTAGTTGTTTTCAGTCTGCATTCTGCTCAACCTGAGATACAGCAGTGCCTTTTTCACTCACACAGACACAGACACACACCATTACTCACCATTTCGGGTGTTGATTGTGAAGAAGTTCTGTGGGTTTCCGCTGATGATGCGGTAGTTGAGCCTGTCAGCAGCGGCGTGGGGCGTGGCGTCAGGGTCCTGGGCCTGGATCTGAATCACAGAAACATCCCGAGGAGAGTTCTCGGGCACTGAGGGCCGGTACAGCGGCTCTGAGGTCAGCGGGGCATTGTCGTTAACATCCTCCACCTGGACAAACACCTCGATAGTGGTGAACTGGGGAACCACACCGTGGTCGCTGGCATACACCGTTAGCCAATAGGAGTCCTTGGTCTCGCGGTCCAGCATATCGGTGGTGTAGATCACCCCTGGTGGAGGAAGAGAAAAAGAGAACAAATATCAGAAATCAGTATCAGAAATACTTTATTGATCCCCGAGGGGAAACTCTTCTGTCACAGCAGTTCACCTTTACGTCAGTGCACACAGGAATAGAAGTACTAGCAAAATACTGTTTATTTATTTCTTTTTAATTATCCAGACATGGCTTTACTGTACAGCTAGTGCAAGAAAACAATCCCATAAAAAGTAATGTCAAGACTGTTTTTTACTGCAGCAGCACAGCCAATTACTATTTTTAGCCAGAATAAAGAGAGCTTTCACTGTGTCATTTCCTTCTAATGTCAGAAGTCCTCAACACAACAAGGACTGAAATAGTGAGGGAAGACAGAGAGACTGCCACCTTAATGCATCAACACGTCATATGGCCTGTATATATCCACAGTTTTCACTATTAGCACAATGCTCTTTAACATGTTCAAAAGCTACCTGCTTTTGACATGAAAAGGTATGTCCTTGTTTCTCTGAAAAACCCATAGAACACACTGTCAACAGGTTCCACAGGGACTATTTCTTTGGTAGAAAGTAGTTCCTAAGTGAGGACTGTGATTAGCCATAGTAACCACAGGAGTCTTTCTCAAAAGTCATGTTACTTAAAAAATGTTTCAATGCTGTGAGCACTACAAACTAAATTCAGACCCAATACTTATCTGTGTTTTTGCTTCCACCCAGTACATCACAAAATCTGAACATATAAAACCAAAACTATCAGTGCAGATACATTCTACTGGAATGAAGTGGGAATTATTAATATAGTTTTTATTTTTTTTACTTTTTTGTAATTTGGATGGTTGTTCTTGCTGCTCCAAGAAACTTTGCTTTGGTGCTGCTCACTTTTTGCTAGAATTGTATACGTAGCTGACGTGCGCCTCCTAAAAAAATGTAACTACACACTGGGGCTACAGTGGCTACAGATATACTACGCAAGAATGGTGATTTGGCAGCAGCAGACAACGTAAATTAAGCTGAAAAAAGGCTCCGTTATCTTCTCCTTTTCAATAACACACATCTAGCAAAGGCATCTCCACTGCAAACCTTGCCAAGAAGAGGCCCAGAGAATGGAGAACTGCCTCTTCCGTAACCGCCAGGGACCCTGCCCAGTGCAGTGCCAGACCGGCCAGCCAAAGAACCACGAAGGCTACCTGTGTCCGCTCAGACGGGAACTGATCTGGGTGTAATAGGAACGTGAGGCAGCACTTCGTGAGGAACTCTTCGCAGTTCTCTACTGAGCCGGAGAAATTCCCCGGCTGTAGAAACTCGTCCACAGCTATAAAAGGACTAGGGAGGCTGAGGATATAGCGTTTGGCCAAACCACTCAGGTGAAGTAATGGGTTTCTGGCCGTCATCCTTGTTGATCCGTCATCCAGTCTTCTGTTACGGACAGAACAACCGGAGACAACGGTGAATAGACTGAGTGAGTTTATTTAAACACACAGGGAATACGAGTGGCTGAGAGGGGTTAATGATACCGTCCCTTGTTACGCTGATGGCAGAAGTGTTCGGGAGTGAATCTGGAGAAACACACACTGGAGACTGGAGACACACTGGGGCCGGAGTTGGAGCGACGCACTCAGGAAACCGGAGATACACAGGAGCCGGGGCTGGAGCGACACACTCGGGGAACTAGAGATCTCAGGAGTCGGGATCGGGGTTCGGGGTAGCGGTGGTTTCGACGGAGCGATGAGGTATAGTCCGTGGAGTATGGGTGGTTGGAGTAGAAGCTCTGTCTTTCATACTAACGAGACCGGACCCAGACTGAGGTGAGGAGTGGGAATTTATGGAGGAGTAGAGTGGCTGATTACGTACAGGTGTGTGATGAGTAACAGGTGCTGGGGATTAGTATTCAGGTGAGGAGGTGCGGTGTGGTTAGTGTAGTGGCTGGTGAGACCATGACAGGTTGTAACAGAACCCCCCTCTCCACGGCCAGCTCCTGAGGGCCGAAAACCCCCCCTCCCCCCGACACTGCGGCCTGTCTCTAGGGAGCAAGCCGCTCCGGGGAGCTGATCAGGGTCCGGTGTGTCGGGTAGGCGACCTGGGACCGGGCTGGAGGCAGACGCGGCCTCGGGCGGTCGACCAGGAGCTTGGGCCGGGCTGGAGACAGGCGCGGCCTCTGGCGGTCGACCAGGAGCTTGGGCCGGGCTGGAGACCGGGGAGGAGACTGGAGAGGAGACCTCCGGGCTGGAGACCGGAGAAGAGACTGGAGAGGGGACCTCCGGGCTGGAGACCGGAGAAGAGACTGGAGAGGGGACCTCCGGGCTGGAGACCGGAGCGGACTCTGGCTGGCTGCTGTCCTCCGGGCTGGAGACCGGAGCGGACTCTGGCAGGCTGCTGACCTCCGGGCTGGAGGCCGGGGCTGAGCCTGGGGATTCAGGCGGCTGGCGGACCTCCGGGCTGGAGGCCGACGGCGAAGGCTGGGACCCTCTGGAGACGGACGGCGAAGGCTGGGACCCTCTGGAGACGGGCGGCGGCGGCTGGGACCCTCTGGAGACGGGCGGCGGCGGCTGAGCCTCAGGGCTGGAGGCGGGCGGCGGCGGCTGAGCCTCAGGGCTGGAGGTAGGCGGCGGCTGGCAGACGGGTTGGGGATTAGTGGATGACCATAGGTTTGGCGGGCCAAACTCCTGGCAGAACCTTGCCAAGAAGAGGCCCAGAGAATGGAGAACTGCCTCTTCCGTAACCGCCAGGGACCCTGCCCAGTGCAGTGCCGGACCGGCCAGCCGAAGAACAACGAAGGCTACCTGTGTCCGCTCAGACGGGAACTGATCTGGGTGTAATAGGAACGTGAGGCAGCACTTCGTGAGGAACTCTTCGCAGATCTCTACTAAGCCGGGGAAATTCTTCGGCTGTAGAAACTCGTCCACAGCTATAAAAGGACTAGGGAGGCTGAGGATATAGCGTTTGGCCAAACCACTCAGGTGAAGTAATGGGTTTCTGGCCGTCATCCTTGTTGATCCGTCATCCAGTCTTCTGTTACGGACAGAACAACCGGAGACAACGGTGAATAGACTGAGTGAGTTTATTTACACAGGGAATACGAGTGGCTGAGAGGGGTTAATGATACCGTCCCTTGTTACGCTGATGGCAGAAGTGTTCGGGAGTGAATCTGGAGAAACACACACTGGAGACTGGAGACACACTGGGGCCGGAGTTGGAGCGACGCACTCAGGAAACCGGAGATACACAGGAGCCGGGGCTGGAGCGACACACTCGGGGAACTAGAGATCTCAGGAGTCGGGATCGGGGTTCGGGGTTCGGAGTAGCGGTGGTTTCGACGGAGCGATGAGGTAGAGTCCGTGGAGTATGGGTGGCAGGAGTAGAAGCTCTGTCTTTCATACTAACGAGACCGGACCCAGACTGAGGTGAGGAGTGGGAATTTATGGAGGAGTAGAGTGGCTGATTACGTACAGGTGTGTGATGAGTAACAGGTGCTGGGGATTAGTATTCAGGTGAGGAGGTGCGGTGTGGTTAGTGAAGTGGCTGGTGAGACCATGACAGGTTGTAACAGATACGCCTGTTTAGTATTGCAGTGGTGATATCAACAGGAGAAATCTGACGGTGAACTATAAATCGGAGTCTACACTGTATGTATCTACCGCAGCACTCTTCTTAACTCCTTGCGTGAACAGCTTACGCAGAAGCATTATAAATTAAGCTTAAGAAATTGGCTGCCTTGCCATTGAAAATAATTAATAATAGTTCATTAAATAATAGTGCCTTAGAAATCTGGAGGTTCTGAGCACCCTCCACTGCTTGATTCCTCAGTCCTCACCTCAGTAGCCAATCTCTACAGGTATAGCTTACCAGACAATGTGTTTTTCTGCCATATAATGTTGGAACTGTGAGCTATAGAGCCCACCTGTCACTGGCAAGAGAAGAAGGTGTAGCCAGGATGAGCTGAGGCAGTTTGTCATCATGCAGCTCAGTCAAAGGTTGCTGTGTGTGGCCTGAGCATTTGTACATGTCTGATCTGTGTGTGTGTGTGTGTGTGTGTGTGTGTGTGTGTGTCTGTGTGTGACTGTGTTGAGTGCTCTTTATAAGCCAACTTAAGCAGTAATATTTACTTGCCATATCGTCTAAGTGGCTGATTACTCTCTTCAGAAAGAAGCTTTTATCCATGTGGAATCCTCCTGGGCTTTCACATGAGTGTTGCTGGCTAATGCTAACACACACACACACACACACACACACACACACACACACAGAGGTATCTTTAGCATGTTAGTGAAAAGCCACTCCATTTGCTCCCATGCTTTTGTGGATAAGCTCATAAGATATTCAGCCTGAGTATTGCTGAAGCAGCTTCCAGGATGACTCTGGATGACCTGTATGGGGAACCAGTGAGTGTGTGTGTGTGTGTGTGTGAGTGTTTGTGTGTGCATGTGTGTGTCTGTGTTAAGAGAGGGTAATGGTGGCAACCTGTTCTATTTGTTTGAGTGGAGGTGCTACTGAGGGATTTACCCTGTGTTCAGCAGTGGTGAGGAGAAACATCAAGTACAATAAGAGCACTTGAAGAGTAACTTATCACTAAATCCACTTTTTAGTAAATTATATGCATAGACACTTCATTACACTTTCAGCTGATTCTGGCCAGTCTATATTATTCACTATAATGGCAGTTATTTGCCTTTTTCCAGAGAAATGGAATAATCATGTCTTCTAGACCAAGGTGGTATGGGATCCATTTTGATGGGTGACAAATTGATTCTGATTTACCTATACACAGTGGTTATGCTGTTAATTTTGCTTTTAATTTTTAAATGTTATACATTTAAATTATTGTAGGTTTACATTTAACTTCTTCACTTAAAGCTGCTCTGGGGCAAGACTTTATCTGAAAATTCTAAATTTCTTGTGATATTGCAATAGAATCCCTGAGACCCAAGACAATGGGTATGCTGTATACCTACAGTAGTGTAAGTGTTTTGGTAATCATGACAACATGTTAGATATGACCAAACTTTGCATTAGAGATAACTAGCTCAAATAACATCACTTCATTATTTACAGTGAGTTCTGAAGCAGAACAGAGTCCTTCAAACTGACACTGCTATCTTCTATAACAGCAGCTCTGTACATTGAGACCAATAAATGAGATGACTATGATAAAATACCAAACTAAAAGAGCTCAGCCTTCTTCAGCCCTGACTCTAGCTGCAGTAAGGTGTAAGGTGCTTGAGCCTGAATGGCCTGAGGGTTGCTGGGTACCTGGGGAAGTGCATTTCAGCAAGCCAGACAAAGTGAGTCTCAGGCTTAATTGGGAATTAGGAGAAGATTAATTAAGGCAGTGATTAGCATTAGCACTAATCCAAGGGAGTGGAGGCCTTTGTAATTCACTAGGTAGGCACTGCCTTTTATCGCTGCCTACTCCAAAGTCCACATGCCTTTTAAAGCTGGAGGCAAATGCATCCAATTTGCAGTATTGCTTCATGTAAACACTGACTACTGTGTGAGTGTGTGTGTCTGTGTGCATTAGGAATGCATACACCATTAGAATCGTCTCAGTAATAAGCCTTTAATGACGTCCAAATGAGTTAGTCTGTGAGGTGCGTACCAGCCAATCATAACTACTATGTCTCATCTGCTTTCGCATCTTTTGCTTCATTATTC
The DNA here is from genome assembly GCA_027580175.1 of Siniperca scherzeri. NCBI lineage: Eukaryota > Metazoa > Chordata > Actinopteri > Centrarchiformes > Sinipercidae > Siniperca > Siniperca scherzeri. The sequence goes on from CM050848.1 coordinate 32,143,951, forward strand.
CCTCAAAGCTGTGCATGTTTTAATGTACATGACCGTGGTTTAGTGATGAAGCCTACATTTTCACAAACATCACTATATCTGTATAAGTTGAGACAATAAAATGTTAACTCTAATAACATCCCTTATACTACCATTTATTCACTCACTTTCAAGTGTTATATTTAACTATGCCATTCATATTTAAGATATCCACCCCTGTACCCAGGTGTTAACCCAACAGAGTGGCCCCTGGGCCCTTCTGGCCCAGTTGATCATCCATCCTTGGTTTCACTTTGTAATTGCATGAGAGATTCAGCTGGGTTGTAAGATTATTGTCCTCAACCAGAAGACTTTTCTTTCCTTACTATACTCTGCTGACAAGGTCAAACTAAACCTTTTCTTCTGAAAATTTCAACCTCACCACACTATTTACCTGACAGCAAAACAGCAATCCCTTGTGGAGATAGAAAATAAAGAGTGAGTAGGTAAGTGAAAGAGTACAGTGAAAGTGTCAGATGGAAGAGTGTATGGACTTTTGAAGGGTTTGAAGTCAGAGCATTCATCTCCAGAGATTACGGCTTCAGTCTACAGGAAAGAAAACAGAGGCTGAGAAACATACAAACACTGAGTTGAACAATACCCCACAAAGTCTGAGACGTGGCTGATCTCACTGCAAACACACCTACGTATGTACAAACCTGAAAATGACAATGGAAGAATATACAGATTGAAAATCCTATGAACACAGAGAGATAGTCAGTGATAGACACCACTAAGAGTCAGCCATACTAGCAACCTTGTGAGGCTGTACTAAGACAGCATGCTGTACTAAGCAAACATGCTCACAATGACAATGCTAATGCTAATATTTACCATGTTCATTATCATAGTTTTGCATGTCAGCATGTTAACATTTGATAATTAGCACTAAACGCAAAGTACAGCTGAGGCTGATGAGAATGTCATTAGTTTTGCAGGTGCTTGGTCATAAACCAAGTAAATGAAAGTAATAAAGTATTGGACAAAATGAAATTTTGACCTGATGAAAAGTTAAGGGATCCCTAAAGTTATTACTATTCATCCTGAGGAGGACATTCATTTTTCATGAATTTGGCAATCCATCCAAAAGTTGCCAAGACATTTCACTCAAAACCACAAATGTGAACCTCATGGTGGCGCTAGAGGAAGTCAGGGGATCACCAAAGTCAGTAGGATCCATCCACTGGGGGCCATGAATGTCTGTACAAAATTGTTTGTATATTTCAGTCTGGACCATAGTGGTGGACCAACCAACTAATATTGCCATTGAAACATATGTGATGTTGCATTAAGGAACATACAAAAACAAATGAGTTTGGGTTTACTGCTCACCATTTTTGTCACTGGAGCCAAAAAAAATCCTCATTTAAGAAAAGGGACAGAGCAAGTGTAATATGTTGTACAAGCAATCCCCAACCACCATAATGACAGTGACAGGCTGAGACATTTGTCAGTAAAACAAGCACACCCCAAACCAGCCTATTTCCCTTTGAGCCATAATACACCTAGTTAGCTCAATATGTTTTATTCTCTACACCTAATACTGAGATCAGACTACACAATGTTTTTATCTTTTGAGATGGTCACTGTGTTGAATTAGTTGATCATTGAGTCATAAATGATTGCTGTGATCTGGCCAAGACATGGTTGCTGGGACTCCAAAGATGAATTAATTCATTTGGGTGATTGCACTTTTGTTAGGATACTGCATTCTCTTTTGTCCCACAATCCTGAGAGCCACCTGAGACCCGGATGTCACCAGGTCAATAAAAGGTCAGCAATGATTTGTGCTCACCAGCAGACACCCACCTGATCTCTCTCCTCCTGGCTTCGCCCTGTAATCTGCTCGGAGCAGAAACACGCAGCAGAACCAAAGTCTCCTGATCTACCAAAGCGCTGCAAAGGCCTCTGCAACAAAGTTTAGCGCCAACGGCTGCCACACACAAAGCCTGCCATCTAACTTCACATGCTAACAGGAGCACGAAGCAAGTTAACGCCGAGCTGTTATCTCTGTAAGGACAACCACAGACTGAATGACCGGCTTCCTCTGATCTCTACAAGCGGACACTGCACAGCAAAAGACGCTTTCACAGCAGAACCACAATTCTTCCCAGCTTGACTCGTCTACAAAAAACTGAGCGCCAGCTAATAGCAGCACCAAAGCCTTTCCCTCCCATGGATGGGTAACGTAACAACTGGGTATAGCATAGAGTAACAGTGTATATAGCTAAGCAAAGGACTGTTTAACTTTTGTACATGACATTACTGATGTATTTTTCTGAGGTTTTGTTGTTGTGACATGTTTATCTGTTAACCACACACTAACACTGATTAGTTATTAGTTATGGTGGTTGTAGATCTACGAAGGGCCAAGGCACCAGTGACCCCGGTTTCCATCCATGGGGTCAGTGTGGACATTGTAGAGGATTACAAGTACCTGGTAGTACACATGGACAATAAACTGGACTGGGCTAAGAACACTCTAGCTCTTTACAGGAAGGGCCAGAGCTGCCTCTATTTTGTGATGAGGCCGAGGTCCTTCAACATCTGCCGGACAATGCTGAGGATGTTTTTTGAGTCTGTGGTGGCCAGTGCTATCCTGTATGCTGTTGCATGCTGGGGCAGCAGGTTGAGGGTAGCGGACGCTAACAAGCTCAACAAACTGATCCGTAAGGCCAGTGACATTGTGGGGGTGGAGCTGGACTCTCTGTCAGTGGTGTCAGAGTGGAGGCTGCTGGCCAAACTACATGCCATCTTGGACAGTGTCTCCCACCCACTCCATGGCCGTGCTGGTCAAACAAAGGAGTACCTTCAGCACTCATCCCCCCAAAAAGCACCACAGAGCGCCACAGGAAGTCATTCCTGCCTGTGGCCATCAAACTCTTTAACTCCTCCCTCTAAGTGTTAGTCTATATGATCCTAAGTCATTAAACTGGACATTGATCATTAACATCTCTGCAATACTTGACATAATTGTGCAATATTCTGTGTTAATACTGCTGTGCAATATACTCTTTTCAGTTTAAAGTTTCCTATTTATTGATATTTATTCATACTTCTATTACTGCTGTGCAAAGTCCTCAGTCTCATAATCATCTTAATAAGCTACACTTAACTTGACAGTTCAAGCAGTAATGGGATAAAAATGTATACAGATGGAGAACAAGAGAAGGAGAGAGGAACGAGGTACGACCTACAGCAGCATAACCAAGGGATGGTTCAGGACTCACCCAAGCCAGCCCTAACTATAAGCTTTATCAAAGAGGAAAGTCTTTGTAATACTTCTTTGCTAATGAGTAGTGCTTTAGTACAGAAAAGTCATTCTGGACAAACATTCAGGTTATAGAGGGATGGGTTCAGCCTGTTTCACAGAGAAACAGTCTCTCGCTATCCACCACAGGCAGCTTTTTATATCTGCTACCTCATTCATCATTCAGAAAAGGCTAGAGGAGAGGTGGAAGCTGAGGTGATAGAGAGAAAAAGAAAGAAAGGAGGCAGACAGACAGAAAAAGTGAGAGCAGCAGCTCCAGCATTAAACTTCAACAAACAGTGCAGGCCCTACATCAGTAAAGATCCTTCTGTGGAGTTTGGCAAGGTAATGGAGGAGCCAGGAGTGACTGGATGGAAAGGGAGGGCTATAGATGTGAGAGGTCAGGAGGTCAGATTGAGAGGAGGCTATTAGTGAGAAATGAGCAGCAGGAAGCTGTTATCAGACTCCTGTTAAACTGACCTCTCTGAGGGTTATAATGAGTCCTCAGCTAGTCCTTTAGCTATGAGCAGGGATTAGCACCTGAGACCCCATAGGTAAAACCTTCATTAGCCGACTAGCATTAGAGCGATAAAGTGCTGGGCCACAATGTGGGCAGAGTAGCAGTCTCCATCAGTATGAGGAACAGGAACACAGCAGGTGAGTGAAGGTAAAGCTTAGCACATGAATAATTCTCCTGGTGCTCTGCAAAAATGTAGGGTGCCTTCAGAAGGGCAACAATGAAAAAAGAACAACAAAACTCAAAGGGCTCACATATGCAACTGAAAATTAGAGTGTGCAAATGTGAAAAATTATTTCGGCACAGTGGTGCAAGTGACTCAGACACCCGGAATGATAAAATACACAGATTGGTTATAAACTCTGCCGCTTATCTGCTATCTAATCTTTTCTCTCTGTTTACTCTTATTAGCACAGAGCAGTGTACAAAACATTCAGGTAGCAACTTCTCAACTCCTAGCCGAAACTGACTGTCACTTTCACCAGTTAAAATGACAAACATTGCTCGCGATAGGTCATATCAGCTGTCACTAATTAAATTACTAAATTCTGTGAGTAACTTAACAACATGCAAAAATGAAACTTTTCCAAAGATCATTTGTGAGTGAAGAACCTCCACTCTGTAACACCAATGTACAATCAGTGGACTGAGTGTTTCTGTAGTTCCAACAAACCCAACAGAGTGAGATGTCTTCTCTAGTAAAATTATCTAGCTGATCGTGTCACATTCTGCAGTTTTCATTCATAATCAATAATTGAAACTGATCAACCTATTAGTGCTGCATCAGGACCTGAAAAATATGGTGTGAAAGTCAGTAGGCAACATTTTGAATGAAGGAGTAATCCTGCATTAGCTGATTTGGTAGTGATTTACCATGTAGGAAATGGAAAACAAGGGAATCATAGATGGTGGAATTTCTGTTCTTTCCTGCCCTGGCCATTCTTCACCTAATGCACCACTGCCACTGTATTTGACTTGCACACACAGTTGAGAATCACACTGAAACAATTGCTAGGGCTTAGGAGATGGTTTAGAATGCAAGGCTGGTGTAGTCTTGATAGAGAAATCTTTCCAGAAGTTTACTGATGACAGGCAGGCTGCTAAAAAAAACTGGACCCATCAGTCAGGGGAATGTGAAAGTGTGGGAACAGAGTGGGGCTGGCCATTGTACCTCAATAATTTATGATCACAAAGTATCAAAACCTCAAGTCTGGTCAAATTATTATTCTTGTTTCTTTGTTAGTTTGAGATATTCTCTCATTTAAATCATCATTTTGGTAATTTTGTACTGTAGTTTCTTTAGATTAAGTTATTTTATGGTTGCTTTTTGTTAAATCTAAATTAAACAGTTATAAAATCCTCAGATTCAGCATGAGCAGCACTTTATTTACACAAATTTCACTGTTCAATCATTTTGACACCACAGACAGCGTGGAGTCTGTCAAGAAAAGGAAGAAAGCTATGCAAACAATCAGTCCATAACAATGTTTAAGTAATCTTACTGGACTTGGTGATAGCTGCAAAGATCTCAGCTGATGAAAAATGTTGGTATCTGCAGCACTACTATGATCCTTTGGACTACGTCACCTAAGACCTTTGATTGTGGAAATTCACTTAAGATATACCTGTACCTTAAAGTCACTTTCAGAATCATTCTGGCTTCAATATGAATGTAAGAACAAGTCCGGACACACGCCAGTGTTATATTAGACAACATAAAATGAGGTGACATACAACAGAACATCTAACTCCATTTAAAGTATGTCAAAATACTCTGCTATGATTCATTTTATGAAGAGTGTAGAGGTTCAATCTGGGTTTGCCCTTTTCCAGTAGAATGTGCATCTTGCTAAATTTAGAGAGGAGATGCAGCCTGAGATAGGATTAAATGATGGATCTGTGTACCATGACATGAAGAGAAGGTAATGACTGAGTGGGTTCTATCACAGCCAGGTTAATGGTGCCTTTAAAAGGAGTCTTACTTTGTCATGTATTAAAAAGAAGCCTCACTGTTCTGATCTGCTGGTAGGCTTTTAATTTGAAACAAGAACATTATTACTGGCCGATACATCATTACCAATATGCGTTATGGCCAAACCTAACAAAAAAATGTAAGAAACCAGAATTATCCTTTAACACAGGTACTGTTCTTTTAATTCAAGAAAACCAACCTGTCACGGATACGCCAGGCTCCACCGTCTGTTAATCACCCACACCTGCTCGTTATCACACTCCTGCTTCCCATCAGCACCTAATCACAGATAATCACACATAAAAGGCCCTGCACTCAGCTCAGCCAGTTGTCCGATCTTGTTGAAATGTAAGGACTCTACCTGTAAATTGTGCAAGGCGTCCCCAGTCTACTCCAGCATGTTCTCCCCATCTCTGTTCATCATCTACGGGCTACGGAACAGCAAGACAAAGGACAGTAGCAATTGCCAGTATTCATCCCATTACGTATCCCTAACCTCACCTCCTACCTGCATACCTGTCTGCTCTGTACTGTAATCCAATAAATATCCATCTGTTGCCATATCGGTGTCTCCTGCTTATCTGTCCGTAACACAACCAGAGTCATATCTTTTTTTTTTTTTTTTTTGCTTTACTCTTACACCTGCTTGACACACTGCCTCTGCCCTGCACCTGATTCCACCTTCACTCCACCTCACTGCAGCAATCAAACTCACCCATTTGTGGAAAAACGTTAAGAGAGTCAAGAGTAGCAATCAGAATGGATGAGATGAAAGAGGAATGTGGCTGCAGTGTGTACACTGACAGAGATGGGGAGCTACAGAGAGAACATTTAAGGGATGTAGGAGTGAAATGAGCCTTTGTCCTTCATTTGATCCTTCTGCTTTAGCGCAAAGATACAGCAGGCTGGGTGCATTGATTAGTTGGAGTGCAGAAAGTGCAATCATTTAGGAATTTCCATTACTGAAATTATGTCACCAGGGAATATAAGGTTAAAACTGGTTTAATTTTCTGTTTTTATTCCGAGGCTACATTACAGGAAAAAACATGTTTTCACAGCTAGCCAATACCTGGCTACTTTCCAGCTGACCATCTGACCATCAATGCAATTAAATTTTATTTATTTAGCACCAATTCATAACAGAAGTTAGCATTTTTCCTATAGAGCAGGTCTAGACCATACTCTTAATAATATTATTTACAGAGACCCAACAATTCCCACCATGAGCAAGCGCTTGGCAACAGTGGCAAGAAAAAAGCGGGGAGGGGGAAGCACAATGCAAATTCCATCTAGAATTTTTAAATAATAATAATGTAATGGTTGTGGTAAGTGGTAATGGTAATATTTGTAGTGGTAATTCAAGCTTACAGACAGCTTTGTTTTATTTTTGATGTTCTAAATGATGATGGTAAAATACGCCAATCCATCTGTAGGGTTCTGAGGAGGAATTGGGAGCTTTAGCATATCATTATGAATTACATTCAGGGCCCATTACACGGCCAACTCAAAGAAATGTATTCAGCTCACCTGAGCTTCACTTGAGTTTGGACAGTGAAATTTAAATTGGAATGCAGGACCTTGCTTTATGGTGACAAAGCCAACCATGAAGCCATTGACAACACAGTTAGTTCAAGCTGCAGGGCACATTTTACACTAATGCAGTTTAAAGTGTTATATACATAATGATAAAAAATTTAATAAAAGGGATATGAACAACATGAATAACATGAAAAACACTTTTTAAAATGTGAACAACAACATGAAAAATATGAAGATGTGAAGAAGTTGTTTTTCAAGCTTGCAATAACACACACTGTGTGTACTGTACAGCTGTACAGCATAATTCATACACAGCAAAACAGCACTATACACACCTTAGGCTGTCTTTGGCTCTGCATGCACAGCGTCATCTGGCAAGACCTCCCCCCAAACACAGCGGTCTGAACGCCTGCTTAAGCAGCATTATCATTATTCATGCCTGTAGCATTATGCCAACTCTGTCAGCAGTCAGAACTTTGCTTTGGTTGATTTTGATGAATGTACAATGCAGATTTTAAAATTACATTATTCATTTCTACAATATCCACACATGGCTGCTACAGTATGGTTAAGGTATGCTTATGATTAGGAAACTAAAACACTTGTTTAAGGTTAGGAAAAGATTGTGGTTAAAAAAAAGCCAACAATAAGTGTTTGTCTGTGATTTAAATATATAAAATATTTTATATTAAAATACAAAAAAAGACAATTAGATTAGATTTTTTCCTGATCTCCATCAGTTGTGCCAAATATCTGCTCTGTTGCTTTGTGTAGCTCCCAGCTACTCAAAAAATATATGCTTCTTTAGATCTTACACATACAGGCTCATTGGGTTTGTTATTTTATTATGTAACTATAAACTAGGACACACACACACATATATACACATATATCTATATATCTTAACCAGGTCACTAATTCACACCATACCTGAAGATTTGTGCCTGATGGCAGGAACACAATGGTACAATGTGTGTGTTTGTGTGTGTTAGAGAAAGAGAGAGCAGTCAGTGAGACATACTTCAGTGACTGAACAGGTTTATTTGTCCAGTGGGTGAAGTGAGGACACGGTGTTGTAGGGCAGGAGAGCGTTGATTTTACATTTTGAATGTACCTTGTGTGTGTGTGTGTGTGTGTGTGTCTGCGTACTGTACTGCCTGTTTGTGTGAGTGTGTGTTTTGTGATGAGCACGAGGTGTGTAGGCAATTCACACAGGTTTAATCCTAATTGCTTTCCAAGCCGAACTGCTCTGTCACTGAAACTATACCCTACCAGTACAGAGTGTGCGTGTGTGTATGTGTGTGCTGGTTGCCCCTGCAGTGAGGGCAACCACAGGCTATCATTACCAATGTTATTTTTCTCCTCAGCGCAGGAAATCTAGCCTATATTCTGCACTTTGTGAATGTGTGTGTCTGTGTGCAGCCAGAGGCCCAACCCTGTTCCACAGGCCACAGGCCACAAGCAGGCCAACCTCAGCCCAAAAGAAGCCATATAAAGCCACTTCCTGGTTAAGTATATATTATCAGTTATGTCTGATATTTCAATGAAATCTGAAATCAAGGCTCAAGTGAAATCTCAAACCAACAACCTTGTTTCAGAAATCAAAGGAAGCACACTTAAATCAAGTGTGCTTCCTTTGATTTCTGAAAAATACTGCCTTCGACCCATTCTCTGATAGAGCCAAATGGATTACTGCTGGATCAGTCTTCTGGTGATCCACCCTGGTTATGTAGATCCCAGTAGCCATAGGAATTACATCCATATTTATTACTGGATTATGGACGTCGGGTTGAAAATCCCATTTCAGACCTGCAATTAATGTTCACTTTTTTATTACCGTAACCACTTTTTTTCCCTAATCTTAATCGAACTGTAGTTACCATACACACATATTGTAGAAAGAAAGAATTTTTAAAACACGTACAGTGAGCATAATCAGGGGGTTTGCAGAATTGTTTAATAACATTCTGTCTGTGCACATTTATAGTTCAGGAACGTCAGTTCCCGTGGCCAGATCATGTGGCCAGTGTTTTCATGTGGAGTTTGCAGAGGCTCTACATTGCCCCCTTTATTTACTTCATGGGAGTAGGTGCGAAGTAGTGAAACTCCAGCAAGTCCTCAAAACTAAATTTTGTTTCTCTTTGCCTTTAAAAATGACAGATGTTAGATCTGACATCCCAATAACACAATTTGTCAGTGCCTTCCATTGGAAATATTCGTTACAAATATTCATACACAAATTTCCTGATCTGCCACCATCAAAGGTAAGGTTTAGGTAGGTTTAGGCAAAAGAACTACTTGATTAGGGTTAGAGAAAGACTGTGGTTAGGGTTCAAAACAAGTGCTTCGTTAAGGTTAAGGAACCTTCACACTACGTCCACCTTTTCTCCTGACAGACAACAGCCATAATTCACACAACCACCACAGGTCCTTGTGAGTTCATCATAAACACAGGCCATATTTAAACTTTGGACAAATAACTGATGCCATTATTTTTCTTGGAGTGCCAGTCTCTGAAATCCGGGAGCCCTCTGCCTATGAAGTGCCATGCGATGATCAAGCTGGTGAAATTTTGCTCCTGGGAAAGTTTACATTAACAGGTAGGGCTGTGGCTGGGTGATATGTTTGAAATAAATATCATGATATTAATATGAATATCTTTCTGATATCAATATATATCAAAATGTGGTAAATGTATCCAGATTAATGGTAAAAAAAAAATCATGTCAATACAATAATTATGTTCCACTGTTATGTATTAACAAACCCTGTTACCTGAACTTTAACTTAATATTTTATTATTATTAAGTTAAAGTTCTTAGTTATTAATTATTTTGTTTTTAATTACAGTTACTCTAATTGCAGTTAATCTGTAATTAACTTAAGTCACTTGGTATCATTAAATAACTTTTGGACAACAGGATTTTTGGAAAATGATAACACAATATTACTGATTTGTCAATTTCATTGACATTGATTTATCACCCAGCAGGCTTGTGATGTGCTCCAGCAAAGTTGAAAATTGTACAACTTTGGATTGTTTTTGCCTATCACTGACCATCTCTGTAGATTAGAAAACTAGGTGTCATCTTTTTAATGCATATATGTTAAAATATTTTTGTATCGATGCTGAACATTCTATAAGTCTGATTATATAATTATATTAGTGTGATTTCTTGACTATTTAAATACATTTTCTTTTTTTTTATCCCCTGTTGGTCACCGAGCAGCTCACTGGCCCAGTTGCAGTTTAGGGCCTTGCTATAGAGCACCTCAGTGCTGGTAATGAGGGAGGGTCGAGTGCAGTCCTATCACTTTCCATGCCCAAATTTTCCTGCTTGTCTGGGGATCGAACCGCTGACCTTCTGGTCACAGTGCCCTCTACTTGGGGATGTATAAATCATTTTGACACCAGGTTATTTCCTATTTCTTTGCCTGAATTGTTGTATGTTTCTAGGGCAACCATGATTAACCAAGCACAACTAAACCCACAATTTGCTGTGCCTGTACTCTCCTACTATTTGACAAGCCTGTCAGATGGGATTGTTTCATCAGTTTTTGACATTCTGTACCTACTGTGTGTCAAGCCCATTATGCTTTATTAGCATCAAGCAGCCACCACCATGGCCAGAAGCTTAGGAGGAAGTGTCTTAAGTTGCAGCAATCCAATGTCCAGTTTAATGACTTAGGGTCATATAGACTGACACTTAGAGGGAGGAGTTAAAAAGTTTGATGGCCACAGGCAGGAATGACTTCCTGTGGCGCTCTGTGGTGCATATTGGGGGGATGAGTCTTCCGTTGAAGGTACTCCTTTGTTTGACCAGCACGTCATGGAGTGGTTGGGAGACACTGTCCAAGATGGCATGTAGTTTGGCCAGCATCCTCCTCTCTGACACCAGCGCCAGAGAATCCAGCTCCACCCCCACAATGTCACTGGCCTTACGGATCAGTTTGTTGAGTCTGTTAGCGTCCGCTACCCTCAACCTGCTGCCCCAGCATGCAACAGCATACAGGTTAGCACTGGCCACCACAGACTCATAAAACATCCTCAGCATTGTCTGTCAGATGTTGAAGGACCTCAGCCTCCTCAGAAAATAGAGGTGGCTCTGGCCCTTCATGTAAAGAGCTTGAGTGTTCTTAGCCCAGTTCAGTTTATTGTCCATATGTAGTCCAAGGTACTTGTAATCCTCAACAATGTCCACACTGACCCCCTGGATGGAAACCGGGGTCACTGGTGTCTTGGACCTTCGTAGGTCTACAACCAGCTCCTTAGACTTTGTCGCATTGAGCTGCAGATGGTTCTGCTCACACCATGAGACAAAGTTATCCACCACAGCCCTGTACTCACTAATGAGTAAGTATTATGATCATTCCCAGCCGCTACCTCTACACACACACACATACACACACACACACACACAGGCTCTTTCCATATCCCAGCTGACACCTCAACGCAGCAAAGTATTCACCAAGACACTCATGCTCAGCCTGCAATTATAATAAATGCAGTCATTAATTTACTAATTATGGTAACAGAAGGAGTGAAGCTCTGTGTAATGTGCATAGTGTGTGATTAGTGTGTGCTGTTGGTCAAACATGTTGCTGTGTGCTTAAAGCAACAGGTAGTGGAGGAGGATTGGGCTGTAGAGGCCACACTCACGTGAGGCCTACAAAGATGTGACATATGCATGCATCGATTATAGAAGAAATACCTTTAAAGAGTTTGTTCAATCTACAACATGCTTAGTGTCACCTAACCATACCTGCCAACATTCCTGTTTTTCCCGGGTTGCTCCCGTATTTCAAGGCCTTCTCCCAGTGCCCTCCTGTTTTGTTGTTTCTCCTGGGAAAAGTCACCCAAGTTGCCAGCTTGTCTATGAAACACAATCTACACACTACGTACAATTTAACCCATCTGTAACCACAACCTGGCAACCTACACCCAGATCCAAGGGGTGTGGGTCGTAGCGCCCCCCCCCCCGACCTTGGCCAACCTAAATGTTGGCAGGTATACCTAACCGACATAAAGGTTGTGTGTGATCACATTAATGTGAATGTGATCACTGGACTGTTTGTAGAGTGTGTTTATTTGCTACGAACAGCCAGTGTACTGACTGTTTCAGATGTTTGCTGTAGCTAGATGGCAACAGTCCCACATTTTCAAGTTGTGACACTTTCAACTTGCATGGAAAGAACCATTGTTTTAATTTTGAGATTGAAAGTTCATTCTTGACCTTGGAAACAAACCTTTATAGTTCAGCTCTGTCAACTATTGCTGTATTGGATCTTTTACCCATTTTTAACAGATCTTTTCATGCTTGTGGAATATATTTTTATATTAATCAAGTTTAAATTCATTGTATAATTTTAATTAATATAATTAATAAATTGAACCTTGAACGTTGCAACATCCAGCCTAGCGTTGCTAGTTTTGAGCTAAATTGGCTTACTCTCCCTGTATTGAACCAGTGTTTTTAAAGTTTCCCTCCAGACACGTTTTAAAGTATGTAAAAATACTCTGCTATGATTATTTTAATGAATATTTAGTTTAACATTGTTATCCTACATAAAAAGTAGATCCTCAGTCAGACCCAGATGAGGAGTCTGTTGTGCACCAAAATGGACGACTAGCAGACATATCAGAATGGTAATTGTAGTATCTTTTATTTGTTTATGCTGTTTGTTTGTTCGCCCTGCGACGAGTTGGCCACTGTCCAGGGTGTGCCCTGCCTAAGGCCCAAAGTCACTGGGATAGGCTCCAGTCACCCGCGACCCCCTAACGGGGACCAAGCGGTAGAAAATGGATGGATGGATGTTTGTTTGTTTGACAAAAATGTAATGTGTAATGCAATGGCCATAACATAGCATTTTAAATTGCTGCAGCAGGCAAATAAAGTGTGTTTCAACCTGCTGCAGCCAATATGTTTATTCTTAAACATGAATGACAATGTATGCAGTACAGTCAGCTCATGCAGAAATTTGTATTAATCTCCTTGCTGGCCAATAAGAACAAGCACATTTTTCCCACAAAGACTCTATATGGGGCAGTAAAACATCACCATAGTCAGCACAGTAAGTGGCTGTGGTGTGTGTGGTCTTGTGTTTCTATATTTGTGGGGTACGAAAACTGGGAGCCCACTCACGTTGTGGGGTCCGACAACTTTGTGGGGATCAAATGCTGGACATTTTAAATGAGTTCTAGAGACTCCCCTGATGTGCCTGGTGGCTCTCATTAAAAATCCCACTAAAGATAGATAAAACTGTTTTGGTTTGTGTAAGTGTGTGTGGATTTTGATGGTAAAACAACCATAAATGTTTTTCAACAACAAAAAAAGTCCATCTTTGCCAGACATTGTATCTCCAGGATAACCACACAGAAGAAGAAATGCCACAAGTTTAAGGGAAGCACTGGAATACTGTAAGAAGATCACCAGGTCAGTACTTTTTATGTTTGGATTTACCTAATGAGCTTATAGTATATATACTATGTCAACCTGTAATGGCAGTCAAGTGTGGATATGTGTGTGTGTGTGTTTTCCCCATCTATCTGCCTCTATGTTAACTTATGGCTGCACATTCAAGGCTCAATACAATGCTGGTTTTGTTTGAAAACAAAGCTGTGGGCCTCCCAGCCTGTTAGAAATTAATCACTGTAGAATTGGGAGCAATGAATTCTTCTTCACCTCCCCCAAAACACAGTGGTTCCCAGGGAGAAGTGACACTGTGATTAAGAGTCTTGATGTGAAGAGCTTCCTGCTTGAACAGAGTGGGCCGGAGAATGACATGAAAAGGTTCGACTTCCAAGGTTAGTGTGTGTATGTATGTGTGTGTGTGAGAAGTAAAGGTGAGCGTCTAATGTTAAGCCTATCCAGTTACCGCAGCTTCTGGCAGACTACAACACATCTATGTTAACACACACAACAACAGGCTACGATTTCCTCTCTCCAGCATTAAGCTGCCCACTACCTCATTATTTTAGGCTGGGAAATATATAAAAAAGCACCTACACACTTATTAGGGCTGGGCTATATGGCTTATAAATAATATCTCAAATATCTCGATATTTTTAGGCTATGCCGCGATATACAATATATATCTCGATATACACATTTTCTCTAAAATAACATACCGTATATTCCCGAATAGTGCAAACATTTGATGATCTTGTAGAATATGATGCATTGCTGTAGATTAAACTATCCAAAAGTATATAAAACAGTTAAAAGTAGCTCAGCCTTAAACATCTAGCAGTAAAATGCAACATACACATTAATGCAGCAGCAACATTAATCCTCATATATAATAGTAAAACACTGACAGGGACAATTTTACAGCACAATGAGTACTTGCAGAACTTTTACTTGTAGTGGAGTATTTTCACAGCTGGGTTGGTATTAGTACTTTTGCTTAAGTAATGGACCTGAATACTACTTCCACCTCTGGTTAGCACAACTACAACTGCACCTGCGTTACCAGCCGTTGTGGGTAACCAGCTGTGTTGTTGTGAAAGTGAGCCTTTCCCTTACGTTATGTTACTTTAGTCAGCCATTAAGTCTGTAGATAAGCTCAGGTTGCAGTATAATAGTTACTGAAAGGCTGTGTGTTGTGTTTGCTAGCATAGAAAAGAAATAAAAAGTTTATGTACTATGCACTATTCTGCTGCACTATTTGCAGCAGAAGAACAATTATATACACTGTAGAAAAGGTTTCAGTCGTAGTCATCTGGACACTGTTTTCAGAATCAAGACGTTTCGGCTCCCATCCGGAAGTCATTCTCAATTGTGAAAATGGTCTGAGAACTCAGAAATTTAAGCTACTCTGTGTTGCTTAGGCCCTAGGGAGGAGTCTTCCTGGCTAGCACTGGTATTACTCTTCTACCATGACTATGCTGACGACACTCAGCTATCCAACAAAACTGAAGGATCGCATCACTGTCTGCCTGACAGCTCTGCTCGGATGTCAAGGCACCACATTAGGCTCAACCTGGACAAGACTAAGCTTGTGTTTTTTTCCTTTCCTTCGGGAGAAAGGATGATCATACCGAGACCTTTCCATCACCATTGACAATACTGTAGTGATGCCAAGTCAGAAGGTAAGGAACACAAGAGTGATCCTGAATGATGAACGGAGCATTCACCCCTTCCTCACTAGGGAGGTGGACCAAGTGCTCTTCCAGGATGCTTTTCATCTCCCACCTAAACCAAATTGTCAGAGAAAATGTATATGAATGAATATGTATATTGTACGATTCTGCAAAACTCCAGATTACGTAAAAAATTGGGGGGGGGAGTTAGGTAACATAAGATTAGGGAAAGATCGTATGGACAATGTAGATGTAGGCATCCTACCCTCCAGCACAACAATTGTGCTCCTCTGCTCTGGACCACTGGCCTCCCCATCATTCTGAGGACCCTGATCAAGATTCTTGTCAAGGCCCTATAGTGGTGGAATGAACTCCCCACTGAAGTCAGGACAGCAGAGTCACTCTTGTCACTAGCAGCAGGGTGAGGGGCTGTTTTCTGAATTAGGTTATAACCTGCTTAGTGTTGTGTCTGCTTTGGATATCACGCTAATAACACATTCTTAAATTGATTTGACTTGAATAAGCTAAATCAGTCCCTTCAGT
This sequence comes from Siniperca scherzeri, assembly GCA_027580175.1. Classification (NCBI taxonomy): domain Eukaryota; kingdom Metazoa; phylum Chordata; class Actinopteri; order Centrarchiformes; family Sinipercidae; genus Siniperca; species Siniperca scherzeri. The sequence continues at coordinate 32,159,873 of CM050848.1, forward strand.
CAGTGTATTATGGCTCTCTGTTTTATCTGGTGGACTTTGAAATAATAATTGCTATGCAAGGTTAAATAATTTACAGGAAATTTCTTTAAAACTCTTATTAATAGAATACTGATATGATTATATCATCCTTCATTTTGACTTTATTTGAAAAAAGATTATTTCAGGCTAATAGCCTTGTGAGTTTGAGGTGTATTTGCTTGATTGACAGCAGTCTCAGCCTGTCACAGTTAGCCAGTGGTTTTCATTTGCTTGTCCACCCAGGCCCTGCCCCTATGACCAAATAAAGACTTTCTGATTAAAATGAATGTTCAACATTATGGTTTACAGAGCTGGTCAGAGTTTGTGTGTGCGTGTGTGTGAGTGTTTCAAGGCCAGAATAATTATCTTTAAATTGTAATTGTGTTTGTAGTGTTTCTCAGCAGCTTGGGGCTGATTTATGAGGCTTGCCAAGGCTCGGCTAACAAGGACCATAAATCCTCCCCTCCCCTGTGCTACTGTTCATCACCTTGGGTTAATGATTGTGTATGTGTAGGAGTGCGTGTGTGTCTGTGTGTAAGTTTGTGTTAGTGTGTAACACCTTCAGTCCTTCAATCAGGCACTGGCGATGTATTTGGTATGGGCCAGAGGGGGGCAGGGGCCTCTTTCACTGGCCATGCACTAGACAAGCCACAGCAAGCACAAAAGACCAGAGCTGGAGGATCCTCCTGTGACATTTAAATCCACTGTATAGAGCATTACGGTTTCCCGGTTAGGTACAGCATGAGTGGACAACGATTAGTGTCAAACAGCTGACATTGTTCAACTGAAGTCAGCTATGTCTGTGGAAACACTTCAAACATGTCATTTAAGACAGCATCACCCAAATGTGTCGATTAGCAGAACAAAACAAAAACAGACTGGAAGGCAAGTCCTTCTCCCCACAGTGTTCAGGCAACCTCTCACTGCAGATTCGCACTGTGCCAAAGTAATAATTAATGCTATAGGAGTATTTATCATTGCAGATATGCAACCATACTCAGTCGTAGAGAATAGAGAATTTAAGCATATGGTCAAAGTGCTTGAGCCCTGCCACAATGTGCCTTCACATGGGCATTTTAGTCAGTCCGTTGTGCTGCCAAAGCTTCAGTTGTTCAGGAATTATCAACAGGTCAGAGTCTTATGATGGAGCATTACTGACATTTGTGTTATTATATTTTTCTTATTGACAATATGATAGTATTTGAGTGCATTCACTGTTACAGTCTGAATTATGGCCAATGAGCCACTATTGAATGTTTACATTTTTTTAAATAAATGACAAACATTTTATTTTCAAAAAAATTTAGTTTTCCCTGCTCTACCGAAAACGTACCGAATCGTGATCACAAGTTGTCAGATTCAACAACATCACTTCCCACTAGGCTTGGGCGGTATCTGTTTTTTCATAGTGTAGCACATAGAGTAGTGCGCATGCGCCAGCCCGCATGCTGCCTGTTGCCGTAGCTCCGTCTCGTCGTCTTACTTTTTCCGACTTTTAACTTTCCTTTTTTCTTCCAAATTTGAGTAACTTGTGTGTAAGTGTAATTTAAACTACGCTCTTTGCGAAAATGAGGGTAGGAAGTGTTTTTGTACTTTTTTTCGCCGTGGAATTTCTTCTTCTGCTACTCGGTCAGGGCACCGCTGCAGATCAGCTGTTTGGCCGCATTGTTTACACCAGGGAACAGCTGATCGCGCTGAAGCCAAGCAGCATGGCGCCCAGGACAACCGATGTCCCCACGGAGATCTGGAGGAGGACACACCGAGGATGCAGAGGTGGAGCAAGCGGCGAGGAAGAGAGAGGGTGCAGACAAAAGAGACTTAAGAATAAGAGATTTAAGCCGTGTCTGCCTTCTCTCGTCATGGGCAACGTGAGATCGCTGGCGAATAAAATGGACGAGCTAACGGCGTTAGCCCGGAGTCAGACGGAGTTCCGTGAGTGTAGTTTGATGTGCTTCTCAGAGACATGGCTACACCAGGATATCCCGGACCATAACGTTTCCATCGACGGCTTTCAGACTGTTCGGGCCGACAGGGATCACACCGGGAGCGGTAAGCGGAAAGGCGGCGGGCTTGCTGTTCTAGTTAACAACAGATGGTGTAACCCTGGTCACATTACCATCAAGCAGAGTATCTGTAGCCCGGACATTGAACTGTTAGCTGTGGGACTCCGGCCATATTATCTGCCACGTGAATTTTCACATGCCATTGTTGTGGCTGTTTACATCCCCCCCTCTGCTAACCCGGCATCGGCGTGCAACGCCATTCACACCGCCATAGCGGTCATATCTCCAGACTCAACACCCGAGTGCACTCATTTTAATCTCGGGTGACTTCAACCATGTCAGTGTTTCAACAACACTGACTAATTTCACCCAGTATGTGAGTTGTCCTACTAGAGAGGAGAGGACACTGGACCTGCTGTATGCTAACGTGAAGGATGCATACAGCTCTTCCCCCCTCCCCCCTCTGGGTAGGTCAGACCACAACCTGGTTCACCTTAAACCCTGCTATGTGCCTCTGGTTAAAAGGCAGCCTGCGACCACAAGGACAGTGAGGAGATGGTCAGGGGAGGCCTTCGAGACACTGCAGGAATGTTTTGAGGTGACAAACTGGGATGCACTCTGTGAGCCTCATGGAGAGGACATTAACGGGCTCACTGAGTGCATCACTGGCTACATTAACTTCTGTGTGGACTGCAATGTCCCAACCAAGATGGTCCATTGTTATCCAAATAACAAACCGTGGGTAACAAAGGACATCAAGGACATTCTGAATGCCAAGAGGAGGGCCTTTACTGATGGTAATAGGGAGGAGGTGAGGGCAATCCAGGCTGACCTGAAGGTGAAAATCAGGAAGCCAAGGAGAAGTACAGGAGGAAGCTGGGCGGAAACTCCAGCAGAACAATATGAGGGAGGTCTGGGCGGCATGAAGACCATCACTGGCTTCAGACCGACTGGCAGCAGAGGAGTTGAAGGCAGCTTGGACAGGGCCAGCGAACTGAATCTGTTCTTTAACAGATTCGACACACCGGCTCCTGCTCATCCCCTCTAACTCAGCTGCTGTCGGCCCTCAAGCTCCTCTGAGTACTCTGCTCCCCCTACCCATCAGGCTAACGGCCCTCTCCAGACCGACGACTCCCCTCCCCACCTGTAACTTCTGCTGTGTGCCTGACTGCTGACCAGGTGAGAGGACAGCTGATGAGGCTCCACTCAAACAAGGCTGCAGGCCCCGATGGCGTTAGCCCCGGGGTGCTAAAAGCCTGTGCCCCCCAGCTTTGTGGAGTCCTTCAACATGTCTTCAACCTGAGCCTGAGTCTTCAAAGGGTCCCCATTCTGTGGAAGACATCTTGCCTCGTTCCTGTGCCGAAGACGCCACGCCCCAGTGGCTCCAAGGACTACAGACCGGTGGCACTGACCTCCCACATAATGAAGACCCTGGAGAGACTAGTGCTGGAACAGCTGTGGCCCATGGTCAGACCCCTCCTGGACCCCCTTCAGTTCACCTACCAGTCCCGGCTGGGAGTTGAGGAAGCCATCATCTACCTGCTTAACCGCATCCACACCCACCTGGACAGGCCGGCAAGCACGGTGAGGATAATGTTTTTTGACTTCTCCAGTGCTTTCAACACCATCCGGCCTGCCCTGCTGGGAGAGAAGCTGGCAGCGATGCAGGTGGACGCCCCTCTTGTGTCCTGGATTGTGGACTACCTGACTGGCAGACCACAGCACGTGCGCCTGCAGCACTGTGTGTCAGACAGCGTGGTCAGCAACACTGGGGCCCCTCAGGGGACTGTCCTCTCTCCCTTCCTCTTCACCATCTACACCACGGACTTCAGCCACCACACAGAGTCCTGCCACCTTCAGAAGTTTTCTGATGACTCTGCTGTGGTGGGATGTATCAGCGGTGGTGATGAGATGGAGTACAGGGCTGTAGTGGGTAACTTTGTTTCATGGTGCGAGCAGAACCATCTGCAGCTCAATGCGACAAAGTCAAAGGAGCTGGTTGTAGATCTACGGAGGGCCAAGACACCAGTGACGCCGGTTTCCATCCATGGGGTCAGTGTGGACATTGTGGAGGACTACAAGTACCTGGGAGTACACTTAGATAACAAACTGGACTGGACCAAGAACACTCAGGCTGTTTACAGGAAGGGCCAGAGCCGCCTCTATTTTCTGAGGAGGCTGAGGTCCTTCAACATCTGCCGGACAATGCTGAAGATGTTCTATGAGTCTTTGGTGGCCAGTGCTATCCTGTATGCTGCTGCATGCTGGTGCAGCAGGCTAAAGGTAGCGGACGCCAACAGACTCAATAAACTGATCCGTAAGGCCAGTGACATTGTGGGGGTGGAGCTGGACTCTCTGGCGGTGGTGTCAGAGAGGAGGATGCTGGCCAAACTACACGCCATCTTGGACAGTGTCTCCCACCCGCTCCATGACGTGCTGGTCAAACAAAGGAGCACCTTCAGCGGAAGACTAATCCCACCAAAAAGCACCACAGAGCGCCACAGGAAGTCATTCCTGCCTGTGGCCATCAAACTATTTAACTCCTCCCTCTAAGGGTTAGTCTGTTTGACCCTAGGTCACTAAACTGGACATTGAGCATTACATCTCCGCCATAATTAATAATAATTGTGCAATACTCTGTTTACTACTCCAGTGCAATATTAGTTTTCCCTTGTTAGTTTTTCTTATTTATTGTTACTGATACTATATCTCAATAACTCTCGACAGTACATGCAGCTCTGCTTATTACTATTATTTCTTACATAATTAGTGACATTGTATTTTATACTGTACTTCACCATCAACCAGTAAACCCACTTGGTACTCGACACTTAGTTTATCTTATACTTATACCGACAGGATACTTAATTTATTTCTAACCTGTTTTATAGTGTTTATAGTGTATCATATTGTTTGCTAGTACTTTCTCCTGTGTGCACTGACGTAAAGGCGAGCTACTGTAACAAAGAGTTTCCCTACGGGGATCAATAAAGTATTTCTGATTGTGATTCTGATTCTGATACCTTCCTGACATTTTACCAGGGTATACGGTATGTGATGGTATTTGTGTAAAAAAACAAAAAACAAAAACAATGTAAAAGCTGAGCTGTTGGTAATAGAAGTCATTGTAGCATGTATGGCATTGTCTAGCCTATAATGCTGTGTGTCTAATATGCAATCAGTCTACTTAGTGCTGTACCGAATGTCAACCTGTCTCTTAGATTCCATTCCAACTAGGCTGCTTAAAGACGTTTTACCCTTAGTTGGCACTTCTTTACCGGATATGTCAAACAGGCTATGTCCCACAGTCTTTTAAAATAGCTGTAATTAAACCTCTTCATAAAAAGCCCACTCTTGATACAGGGGTTTTAGCCAACTATAGACCTATATCTAACCTTCCCTTTCTCTCTAAGATCCTTGAGAAAGCAGTCACCAATCAGTTGTGTGACTTTCTAAATAACAATAGTTTATTTGAGAATTTTCAGTCAGGATTTAAAGTGCATCATAGCACAGAGACAACACTGGTGAAAATTAAAAAAGACCTTTTAATTACATCAGACAATGGGCTTGTCTCTGTACTTGTCTTGTTAGATCTTAGTGCTGCATTCAACACCATTGGCCATCACATCCTATTACAGAGACTGGAAGAATTAATTGGCTATTAGATCGATCTCAGTTTGTACATGTTAACGGTGAGTCCCATGCCAAAGTTAGTCACGGAGTTCCACAAGGTTCTGTCCATGGATTGATTCTATTCACCTTATATATGCTTCCTCTAGGCAATATTATTAGGAAACACTCCATAAACTTTGAGTGTTATGTGGATGATACCCAATTATATCTATCGATCAAGCCAGATGAAACTAATCAGTTAGCTAAACTTCAAGCATGCCTTAAGGACATAAAAACCTGAATGACCTGCAATTTTCTGATGTTAAACTCTGACAAAACTCAGGTTATTGTACTTGGCCCCAACACACATTATCTAAAGATATAGTTACTCTAGATGGCATTGCCCTGGCCTCCAGCACCACCATAAGGAACCTCTGAGTCATCTTTGATCAGGATTTGACCTTTAATTCCCACATGAAACAAATTTCAAGGACTGCCTTCTTTCACCTGCGCAACATTGCAAAAATCAGGCACATTCTGTCTCAAAAACCGAAAAACTAGTCCATGCATTTGTTACTTCTAGGCTGGACTACTGCAATTCCTTATTATCAGGCTGCCCGAATAAGTCCCTTAAGACTCTCCAGTTGATCCAGAATGCTGCGGCACATGTACTGACATGAACTAGGAAAAGAGATCATATTTCTCCAATATTAGCTTCTCTGCACTGGCTCCCTGTAAAATCCAGAATATAATTTAAAATCCTGCTCCTTACCTACAAAGCTCTTAATGGTCAGGCACCATCATATCTTAAAGCACTCATAATACCTTATTACCCCACTAGAACACTGCACTCCCAGAATGCAGGCTTACTTGTGGTTCCTAGAGTCTCCAAAAGATGAATGGGAGCCAGAGGCTTCAGTTATCAAGCTCCTCTCCTGTGGAATCAGATCCAAGTTTGGGTTCGAGAGGCAGACACCATCTCCACATTTAAGAGTAGGCTTAAGACTTTCCTCTTTGATAAAGCTTATAGTTAGGGCTGGCTTGGGTGAGTCCTGAACCATCCCTTAGTTATGCTGCTATTGGCCTAGACTGCCAGAAGACTTCCCATGATGCACTGAGCTCCTCTTTCCTCCTCTCCCTCTCCATCTGTATGCATTTTTATCCCATTAATGCACTTGACATCTTCTCTCTCCGTAGTTTTGTGCTTTCTTGTCTCTCTCCTCTCTCCTTCTGTCACTTTCAGCAGGCATTTCTGCCTCCGGAGCTGCAGAGTCTGTTTTGTGATTGTGGGCCATTTGCTACCCCCATGTTCCTGCTCGACAACTGCTATTACAATTGTTATTATTAGTCTTACTACTATTATTACTACTATTTCATTATTTTTATTTTCAAATTCTATGTGGAATTTGCATTGACAGCAGTGAAAATGTTGTTTTTGAACACACCTGCGCAGCTGGAAAATTTTAACATATCGCTCAACCCTAACCTCACTACAGCATCTCCGTATCAGTTTAATAGAAAGAGGATCATCTGTATTTTTGACAGTATTGAAAACCATACCTTCAAGATTTCTAAATTCCCTGGTATACCGTAATACCTTGATACCACCCAAGCCTTCTTCCCTCCCCCTCACCACCAGCATGGGGGTACCACAGGAATGCGTTCTGTCCCCGCTGCGCTTCTCCCTCTTTACCAATGATTTCAGTTCAACATCAAACTCCAGAGGACAACACCACAATTGTAGGACTGATCTCGAAAGACAATGAAGACACCTACAGGCAGGAGGGAAAGAAGTCAGTCAACTGGTGCAAGGAAAATAACCTAGTCCTGGTCCTTGGCACACACATCAGCAATAACCTGAAATAGGACCTCAAAGACAACCATCAGATGCAAAAAGCCCAACAGAGACTCTACTTCCTGAGACAACTCAAAAAAACAGAGTCAGGCAGGGTCTACTGGTCCAATTTTATACAGCCATAATCCAGAGCATCCTGTTTATTGATTACTGATAAAGATCATAGGCTGCAAACTCCCCAAACTGGACTCCATATACACACAACGCACCATCTCACGAGCAATCAAGATCACGGATGACCCTCTCCACCCAGCTCACCATCTTTTTTAGCGTCGCCTCCTAATTGTAATTGTATGTGGAGTTGTGTACTGTATGTTTTTTTCTTTTTGAACTTATGTCCTTTATGTTTGCAATGATGTTGTATGTGGTGAACTGTCACAACCATTCCATCTGTAAAAAAGCTGTAAAAAGGTTTTAAAAAACTTTTAATGAGTGCATGCTACTGTATTTATACCATATTTTTGTAAAGCACTTTCAAATGAGTATTTGGAAAAGGCCCTGACCATCACAATACAAAATACACAAAATGACATTCAAACAGCCATGGAACTCTAATTTACAAATAACTTTGGGATCATGCAGAAAAACCACAACTGAGAGAACAAAACAATTCACAAAATGATAACAGCCACGAATGTGGAATCAGAAAACAAGTTGTAGCTAGGTTAAAATATAATAATAAAGGATTCCCCTGTCTGCCAGGACTGACCTTTCTGTTTCCTGAACAATTTCATACAAAGGCACCGTTCACTCACTCAAGAAACCAAGCTTTCTGGGTGAAAGGATCTAAAGGCAATTAGAAGACTTGTGCACTGATTTTCTCTAAAATTGCCCCATTTCAAGCATAAACTGAACATGCCCCATAGCTCACAGGTAGCATGAAGTAGATGCTAGGTCTTAGAATAGATGTAGAATGTATGTAGAATTACTATCTACCTCTTAAATTCTGGTTTTGTTGACTAGACCTCAGAGTAAGAGCCCTCAATAGAAATAGAACTATGAAAATCTGAAAGTGGAATGTCAGAAAGTTCTGGTCAAAACTCTAGGGGATATAAAGCTCAGGCAAATATGACACTATAAGTGCACTGAATATAATTACAGGGTTCTGTGGGGTCACGTGATCTGGTGGCAAGATATCTTCCAGACTCAAGTTCACATCAATAATCAGTTCATTTCTACACCTTTTACAGAACCCCTACAGAATAGGGTAATACTGATTAAAAGCCTGATACACACAACATTTTCAAAGAAAACTTACCTGTCTCTTCATCAATGGCAAATCGTCCAAGCCCACTCCCATCACGAATGGAGTATTGGATTTCTCCATCTCTGCCAGCGTCCTCATCGTTGGCGGTGACTTGGAGTAGGGTAGTTCCAATGCGGGCATTCTCTTTAACTAATCCTGTCAAGGCAAAGTGGGAAAAGTATGGCGCATAGAGGTTTTCGTTCACATCTACAACCTCGACCTCCACAAAGGTGACAGAAAGAAGAGAAACGGGCCTTCCCTTGTCTTTGGCCTTCACAGTGAGGTTGTAGAACTGCTGTGTCTCATAGTCCAGCTCCTTTGTCAGCCGAATAGCCCCACTGGCCCTGTCTACCTCAAACCATCCATTGTAGTCATTGGCTAGAGAGTACCGGACCTGGCCTCCCAATCCCAAATCTGGGTCCTGGGTTTCTAACCAGGCCACAACAGTTCCTACTGGAAGATCTTCCAGAGCCCTGGCTTTGTACACACTGGGGATAAATAGTGGGGGACAGTCATTAACATCCTCCAATATGATTTTCAAAGTGGTCACAGAAAATCTCTGGCTCCCTTTCTCTGCCTTGTCCCGGGCCTCAATCTTCAGGTTAAAAGCAGAAACAAACTCCCTGTCTAGTTGACCAGCAACATACACTATCCCACTGGTGGAGTTGATACCAAACTGGGTAGTGCTGGTCAAAACAGAGTACACAATCTCTCCATTGGGTCCAAGATCTTTGTCAGTGGCCTCAACCTGGATGACATCTTTACCTATGGCAGTGTTTTCAGGTATGACAATTCTATAGCCTCCTTCTTGCAAAAACTGGGGTGCATTATCATTAGCATCTTCTATGTAGACAGTAAGCAAACGCCAGGCAGTTTTCTGTGGCAGGCCAAGGTCATAGATAGTTAGGTTGAGGAGATAGCGACCCCTCTTCTCTCTGTCCATGGGCAGGAAGACACTGATAAGGCCAGTCTCCATGTCAATGGTAAAACAGCTGTCAGTGTTTCCATCTGAAATAGAGTGTAGAATCTGACCATTGAAACCTGTGTCACCATCATAGGCATTCACCTTGAAAACACTCGAGCCAACCTTTAGGTCTTCCCGCACAGCAATATCTGTGGGAAAAGCTTTGTCAAACTGGGGCGTTTGCCGATTGACAGAGAAAAGGTCAATAAAACCTTCCTCAGTTTTGGGCTGGGTGCTAGCTTTGGACTTTTTGAGTAACTTTTCAGCTAACTTTTGGGCTACCCTTGTCTCTTTACAGTTGAAACTTTTGGGCGGAGATTTCCCATGAACAACTGAGATATTAACAAAGATAGGATCAGAAAAGTTCTCACCATCTGTGGCAGTTATTTTGAGACAAAAGACACTATTCTTTGGACTGGCTGTGGCAAGGGAATGTCGCAGTGAGAGGACCCCTGAGTCCGGGTTGAGGTCAAAGTACCCCCATTCGTTCCCTGAAATTATCTTGTATTTTACTAGCTCTAACTCATCTATATCAATCGCAGACATTGTAGTAATCACTTCATCCACTGGGAAATCCCTAGAGATCACCCCCTGGCATGCTACCTTCTCAAACAATGGCTGGTTATCATTTATATTTTCCAGGTGGATTGTTACATTTACTTCACTCTCTCGCCTGTAAGGTGACCCCCAGTCAGATGCTCTGACAACAAACACAAAGCTCTCTGATGAGGATTCAAAGTCCAATTCTTTAGTGGTGCTGATGATACCAGAAAACTGATTGATTTTGAAGGGTAATGGGTGAAGGCTGGAAATGCTGTAAGTTATGTATCCATTTTCTCCTTTATCCGCATCCACTGCAGAAACTGTTAATACATTGGTCCCAACTGGTACACTTTCATTGACCAAAACCTCATAAGAGGACTGATCAAATGTTGGTGTGTTGTCATTGGCATCCTCAATGGTTACCCGCACTTTAACTTTGAGTTCACTATCTATTTCCAATACCTCAAGAATAAAGACATCCTGGGTCACTTGAGTGAACCAGCGAGTGGTGGAGATTACGCCTGTTAGGGTGTTCATTTGAAAAAAAACAGAATCTGCAGATGGTGTCAGGATATATTCTGCATCATCAGGCTCTGGCTTGATTTTAATAGCCTCTACAATCGTGCCTGGTGGTGAAATTTCATTCAGACTAACATCATATAACTCCTGCTCAAATTTAGCTTCTGCTGTCTGCCGTTTCTTGACCAAGATATGGACAACCTTGACAGCAGAGAATTTCTGTGGGGTTCCCCTGTCTTTAGCCTGCAAAGTGAGATTACAGCCATAAGGATAAGTCTCCCAATTTACTGACTCAGAGGCCTTTATGGCAAACTCGCCTTTCTCAGATCTTTCTACGAAAAACTGCTCTGAGGGGTTTCCACCCACAATGACCACTGAGTCTATTTCTCCATTTAAGCCTTCATCTAGGTCCTCAACAGTGACCATGACATACACAGGATTCTTATCAAGCCACGAGGGGCTGTGGGTGACCACATTCATGACTGGGGCATGCTCATTCACGCACTCTACATGGACAAAAAGCTTGGCTGTGCTGCTGACCCCATTATTTCCATAGAGCTTCATGCCACGGTCCACCGCCAGGATTTCTAAGTCGTACCGGTTCTGCTGATCAACATTAAGCTTTCCACTGAGAGAAACCACTCCACTAGTTGGGTGTACTGCAAACAGCTCAATTTTCTCCTTGAAAAAATAGTAAAACTCCCCATTGGAGCCAATATCTGCATCTGTGGCGGTAACTTGTGCTATACTAGTCCTGAGAGGGGTGCTCTCCGCTATGGTGACGGAGTAAGTGGTGGGTGAGAACAAGGGTCGGAGGTCATTCATATCCAAGACCTGGATGCTGACTTTAGTCCAGGTCTCAAGGAGGGCCTCTCCCTTGACAGAGGCTTTCACTGTCAATACATAATTATCCTGAATCTCTCGGTTCAAGATAGCTGCATTGCCACCTTTAGTCCTTATGCGCAAGAAGCAGAAGTCGCCCAGCACATACTCCTCTGCCTTGAAAAACCCTTCATCATCACCTGAGGTGATTCTGTAGCGGATCTCCCAGGAGCGCTGGGCCAGGTGGATGCCCATTTTAACTTTACTGTTGGCATAGGTGCGTGCTGCTGAGTTTTCGTAAACTGTGGCATGGTAGACAGCCTGAGTGAAGCCAAAGTGAGGTCCATCCTGAGGGGCCCCCTGGGTGTTCTGGCCGCAGCAGGGTGGCGGCTTGAAGAGCAGCAACGGCAGCAGCAGGGCCAGGCCGAAGAGAGGGGCTCGCATGCCTGCCCACTGGCCCATATTCACATCCATCCCATCATCACTCCATCCTGAAACAGAAAGAGACACACAGAGACAGAGAGAGAAAGGTTAGCCACAGGGGAGGAATTTACAGCATTTACAGGCAACTCATTTTCCACTGGACTACAGAGATTGATCAAAAGTGGGGAGGGGGCATCCACAGTTGCCGGGCAACCAAAATAAAGGTTGACATCATCCTTGTGTGGTCTCTGGACACTGGCAGTCAATTGCAAGTTTCAGAAAAACCAGAGATGGTTTGAAAAGGAACAAAATAATTGTACAGCTATGAGAAATGTAACATCACCAAAACAAACACAAAAGAAAATAACTGCAGAAGGCAAAATGATGGCCTGCCACACCATGACCGTATCATAACCCTTTTCTTGAAATACATGGAAACTGTAGCCCTGTGTCTCAAACCCATGTAAAATCTCCAGAAACAAACCAGATATGGTTTTGAAACTGAGTCAAGTAGCTGCTGTGTTCAGATTTTGTTTTCTTTTTCAGAAAAAAAACTGTTTTGAAAGTAAGCAACCACAAATATGTGCCAATCTGGGTTTTGGGAGAAAAGCCTGATCTGGTGAAAGCCATGTCATTGCCATTGGAGTGCCACAGTGGTCTGCATTTTGATAACTCTGCACTTTCCACCTTAAGGGATGGAGAGATGGGGTGGGAAAAGACAGACCGTGTCCAAGCGCACAGATAATAACATACTGCTGAAATGCATGGGTAAATCTACAAACTAACTCTCACTAACACAGAAGTGCAGACAGCTCCTGTAAGAGTACAAACTTTATTTTGTTTCAGACAGGACCTCAATCCTGTCTGACTTCTGAGAGAAAGAAAAAAACATTTGGCTTTGTGAGTGTGACCAAAAACCACCTCATCTGAAACAATGCAAACCAATGCTTAAGCTTGCATTTAAATACAATTCAACAGTCATTCAGAGAAGAAAGACTAGAATCCACCCGAATGAAATGCCAAAAACAACACTTTTGTCTGACCTGAAACTGTCATTTCAGTGTCAACTTCGGGGACTTTCCTGCTTTAAGTGTCTCAGAGCTGTGTCAGTACATCTCTCCTCTGAAAAACTAGTGCCAGCAGGGAGGCACAGTAATGATGCCTTAACACTGGCAGGCATTTTGTTCACTTTTCTCTTCAGTTTACATACTTATGGCACAGTCGCTATTCGTCAAACCTAAGCATACCATATATATACATGGTCTAGGATCTGAAATTGTTTGGGTTATATGCCTCTATATCCACACAGCAAATATCTGTATTTAAATGGATAGAGGAAAGTGCCAGTGTTCCAGGGATATAAGAACCATGTTGATGGGACTTTCTGAGCCAAACAAAAAAAAAAGCTTTTTATCACCTCTGGCCTTTTCTTTTTCGTATTTCCATTTGGGATAAATAAAGTTTGACTTTCCCATCGTGATTTAGGTCAGTGATTCCTAACCAGGGGTTACTGCTGCAGTTACCAGGGAGTAAGTGGAAAAATTGTGAGTAGCACAGCTAATTTGAAACATATACTGTATATATAATTGTATTTGTGAGAAAATATATGGGATTACAAATTAGTGTAGCCCATCTAATAGGGCTGCTGATACGTCAGACAACAAAATATGGAAACTACTGGTTTAAGAAAGGTAAACAAGAAGTGTATTTCTGCCCTAGAGTCAGTAAATTAGCTGTAGGCTAAACCTGAGCCATGTTTTTTACCCTAAAGTTGAATAATATTATATTATATTATATTATATAAATAGAATAATATGGCAAATCTGCACTATGTAACGTCATGCTGCATTAGCTACTTGCAGTCCCTGTTTGCACTATAACCATGCCTGGACAGACAACAATCACCAGGATGACTTTGATCTTAGAGAAAAGTCTAAAGATGAGATTATAATACATTATAAGACAAGATCTAAAGGTATAAGGAATGCCTTTTTATATGATTTCCAAACAGACTTATAGACGATTATCTTTAAAGGACGTTGGTGATACTATCACTGGCAAGAGTAAATCCTGCTGACTCCAGCGCTGTGTGTATTCCAACACACATGTATGACCTAGTGGTTTCACAAAACAATTATCATAGGTTTGATACCCCAACAGCTGCTGTGTGCTCACTAGCTAAATGTTTTTGAGAAAGACACTGGACTCTTCAAGATGTCTTAGAACGCAACCAACAAGACAGTCAAAGTCCATTTATCACCTTATGGTGCTTATTATTACATGTATGCTAGATAGCATGTGTGTGGAAAATGTTCATTAGACTGTAGCTGCCTCTGGCACCACTGCTGTTACTACTGTAGAGCTTGAATTTAGCCTGCTGTTATTTTCAGTTGTTACAATCCCACAATACCAGAGAGGCAGTCAAATTTGGATGTTTGACACCACACACGCACATTTTCGTGGCAATTAGAGCTCATTCCTGGCCCCCATAAGTAGAGCTTTGGCCTGAGGGCTGGTTGTGTGCAGCGGGTTGACAATGAGCACATGTACCTAATATGCTGCTCTGCTCTCCCCTTAAGATAATACTGTTGAGATTAGTGACAACAGTGTTCACAAGTACTATCTACCAGAAAGAGAAGCCATCGGCAGGCTGGAGCTGCCATGTCACACCCTGCAGCAAATTTCTGCTTAGGCTTGTGTTTTCTCTAAAGTGCATTTCTCTTTTTAGGTTTTTTGCAATGTGTGTGTATGCATTGTGCATGTAGATAGAAGTGAGAAACTAAACAGATTGTGGCAGCACAAGGGGGAATACATGACGTTTTGATTTTGGTATTGATGGTATGATTTTAGACTACATCAGTATTTTGGCATATTTTAGGCCATGTATTACAAATCAAATTAATATATTTTGCTTTACTGCTTATCATTGCCAAAGCAACGCATAGTGTTGTAGATTTTTGAATGCATCTTTTCTGTTTGCCACACAAATAAAGTAGCAGAGACTTAAACATAGAACAACATCTTTACAACAGCCATCACAGTGAACATCGCATCTGCATATGTTAGGGTTTGTATCAAGTTGTGTGGGATGTTACTTTTGTGCAGTAGTGTATTTTTACAAGCATACAGAAGAGTCTGCATTAGTCTGTATTACTATGCAACACAACACAAATCTGACAGCAATAAAATCTGATATGACCTTTACTATGATGGGTTACCTACATGTATCAAAAGCATGTATAAATTTCTGCAGGTCATTTGTGAAAGGTAGAAAACATGAAAGGAAACCAGTGGCTGCCTGCATGTCTGAATGCATTCAGCCAACAGGAATGTAAAATACTATATGTGTGGTGTGTAGTTCACTGTAAAAAATTTCCCTCCTATCAAGCCCACTGTTGTGTTCTGAAATTGTAGTTTCTTGAAACAGGGAAAACAATCTGCCAGTATGAGGTTATTTAATTGGTTCCCTTTACAATTTAAGCAGTTTTATTCACTATGTTATTCATGCGTAATACCTTACTCTTTATAGTTTCAAGATACTGAAATCAGTAAACAAGCAAGCTAAAACATGTAGAAAAACTGGTAATATCCAAGACATTAGACCTTTTGAATACAAATTTAATCTAAACAACTGTAGTCAGTCATAGTGTACTCTGTCTTCCTAAATAGAGAGATACCCCGTAGGATCAGTAAGGTACCAAGAAAAACAAAGACAGAGAGCTCTGAAACAGTTTAAGGGTCAAATATATAACCTTTATTTAATCAGGTAATCTCATTGAAGTCAAGATCTCTTTTGCAAGAGAGACCTAAGTACAGCAGAGAGAAAGTAAAACAAACATAGCCAGACAAAACAAAAGCACATACAGCATGAGAGATAATCACAGACATCACTGAATAGATTCAAAATACAACATTAAAGTAGGCCTATATTATGACCTTATAGGGCCTTGTATTTATCCCTTTGAATCCTGGTTTGGATTCAAAGGAACAAGGCAATATCATACAGCCTGACATACAAACTCCAACCACTGATGATTAAGATGCGATACGGTTGAAAGTTCTGGAAAAAACAAGTAAGTGGTGCTAGAGCTGGAATTGTTTTGTCAAAGTGACATATACTGAATCGTTGGAAACCTTAAGATGTCTACAAGAATTCAAAATAAAGTTATGTTGGTTTGAGCAATGCTTGGCTGTAACACATGGACACACTTTCTGCTTCTCTGCTCTGTGCATAATTGCCATGTTGTTTCTATACAAGGAAACCCCACAAGCATGTGTCTACTAAATGTTTGCCACACACACCACAAGGGATAGCGACATAGAAAACCACTATCATTCTCCACAGAGAAGCCCCACTTACTGTCAGCTCTAAACATCCTCTCATTAGCTTTTCATTACAGGCTAATTGGCCTTGAATTGTGTGGCAAACAGCAGCTAGCAGCCTCTCTGACCCTGCTAATACACAGCTATATGTTAACAGCTAACAGAGAGAAGCAGGCCTGCTGGTGAGGCTGCTGGTTTCATTCTGCCTTAGTTACCAGCTTACATGCTGACAAAGCAGCAGACACACACATGCACACACGCATATAGTGAGGAGCTGACAGAGGCAACAAAATAATGTATAGCAGCAGGCTGAAAATAGTTCTTTACCCACGCAAACCATGACTCACAGCACACAGAGAGCATGTGTGAAGACAAGACAACAGTAAACATGTCAAATCAGGGTGAAGAAACAAGGCACAGGCAGTCTGGTAATTTTAAAACAAGAATAGGTTTATAAAACTTTGCAGCCTGCCATGCTCGTACTCTGTGTTGTATCAAATCATCAATGTTTTGGGGGCAGCCCTAAGTGTGTCCCACCCACTTCTGAACACAAACCTATGACCTCCCCCCCCCCCCGAAGGAATCAGCTCCCATTGCATCTTCATTGCTGATGCATTCATGCTAAGAATATCTATCCCCTGGGTGCTCAGGAATACAATACACCCCTACCTGTGTGCAGGGGTGTATGCATGTAGAGAAAATATGTTTGGCAAACAAAGGCAAATAAGTAAGCCAATCCCCCAACATCTGTCTTCACTGCTTAGTCAACAACTACTTTACACATACAGACACACATGCACTAGTTAAGCAAGGGCCTAACCTGTGTGCACCATTGGAGTTGTTTTGTCTTGGGAGGAAGACTCTGGAGACCAGCTCTAATCTAAGTCCATTTACATTCTGGTTTTATATGATTTGATTCTACTCTTCTGCCATCCAATGAAGTACAGCAAAATACACTTCATATCTTTTCTGTTCCCACAGCACAAACATTACAATTAACTACTGTACTGAGGGCAAGGGGTTACCCTACACACTGCATGCTCAAAATAGAAATTGAAAAAAAACTCCTTGTATTTCAATACAAGGCTGGTGTAGAGGGAAATCAGCTGTATTTGTGCAAAGTTTGTCACTAGAGAGTTGTTTTCACATTCCTCTACTGAAGAGGAAGATGTCTGTACACTTTCCTAAAAATCGAGATTCAAACGTATTCTGGGCAAGCTAAAGATTTGGGACGTCACAAATTCAAAAGCCAGTCACAATGCCACCAGCAAAGAAACCTGAAACCTCCAGCGCAGAGTGGACTTGTCGGTACAGAGAGCGAGAGTTTGCACTTTTCTAGCATAACTCAACCCTAATGCTGTCATTTGTCTTGGGAGGACAGTCCCCTTAAATCTACCTTTAAGAGGGTAACTATCTATAGATAGTTACATAGTCCTGACACATTTGGTTAAAGACTACTGAGAAGACTGGCAACTATTTCAGGCATTTGCATTGTATCTCATACATCACCACTTTAGAGCTGCAGCACAGTCAACTGGAGTCCATTCTCTGTGACGTTTTGCTCTTAATAAATAAAATAAATAAAGTTACATACATTATGAAAGACAACATGAAGAGGGCACTGTTCTACCACAGAGCTTTAAAGGTCCAGTGTGTAGGATTTAGTGGCGAAATTGCAGTTTGCAACCATTTGAATACCGCTCGCCTCACCGTCCCCTTCCAAGCGTGTAGTAGAAACTACATGCTGCGAAACTTGTGAAAATGCGAACGGCCCTATCTAGAGCCAGTGTTTGGTTTGTCCGTTCTGGGCTACTGTAGAAACATGGTGGTGCAAAATGGCGACCTCTGTGGAAGGAGACCTGCTCCCCATGTAGATAAAAATGGCTTATTCTCAGGTAATGAAAACACAACAATTCTTATTTTCAGGTGATTGTACACTAATGAAAACATACTTGTAAATATTATATTCCATTTCTGCCAATAGCTCCTCCTAAATGTTACACACTGGAGCTTTATGTCTTTATTGATGTCAGGTGGTGGAAGGAGTGAACGGATGATGTAAAAATCACTTCAACAATGCTTCAAACCCCAGAAGGCACTCGATAAAGCAAAGGCTGAGCTGTTCTTAAATAGCTATTACAAATACTGTTTATGTTAGTCCATCATGTTTCCTTTGGGTTTGATAGCCTATAAAACACAATTAATAAAGTTGAAAAAGAGTTTCCCCTTGGGGATCAATAAAGTATTTCTGATTCTGAATGGTGAACCGAGGCTTATCAGTCCAAATGATTCCAGCCAATTTTGTCTGCCACATTTTGGAGCTGGACCACTACATGGACATGTTTAGCTTATCATGGATACACGGTATATGTTGGCAGATAAGTAACAAGAAACTGCAGTACTGAAATGCCAAATATATGTTTGAGGACATTTAGAAACACGGGTGTAATTACAGAGTTTGTCCAGCAGAGGTCAGTGACAAGTTTATATTGCAACTGTAAAAGTCATAATTCTTTAATAACAACATTTAAGATCCATCCATCCATCCATTTTCTACCGCTTGGTCCCCGTTAGGGGGTCGCGGGTGACTGGAGCCTATCCCAGTGACTTTGGGCCTTAGGCAGGGCACACCCTGGACAGTGGCCAACTCGTCGCAGGGCGAACACAGACACAGACAAGGACAGACAACCATTCACTCACACATTCATTCAATACGGGCAATTTAGAGTTATCAATTAACCTACACATGCATGTCTTTGGACGGTGGGAGGAAGCCGGAGAACCCGGAGAGAACCCACGGTAACACGGGGAGGACATGCAGACTCCACCCAGAGAGATTGTGTGATGTTGGTCTGGTCCGGGAATCGATCCCACGAACCCACGATCTTATTGGGAGGCAGGAGCTCTAGCCGCTCTGCCACCGTGCACCCCACATTTAAGATCCTTAACAAAATATTTTTTTGTGTTGTGTTTTTATGTTAAGAAACGAATATAGCCTAATCATACATTTTTAAATGCTTGAATATCAATATCGGCCCCAAGAATCCAGTATCTCATTAATGCTCTACAGCTTTTGGAACTACCTTGGTACCAGAAAGACGGGTAAAAAATTAGCCTCCCTGCTTCCTTGTAACAAGGAAGGACACATCAGCCATTGTATTAATACTGTGTGTATGTGTGTGTGTTTGGTGATGTAATACTAGGTGTTTTAATGGCTTTTGGCCTCTGTGGTTTAAGGTAAATGACACATTCTTAATTAGACTGGCAGTGGGTAACACACACACACACACACACACACACACAGCTCTTGCCTAATGTGCTATCAGGTGGATATAGCCCTAGAGTAATAGTGACACGAACAAATGGTTATATATAAAATGAGAGAGCAGAGTGCAGACATGCACCATGATTATTTATGTCACACTCGTAAACTAGCTCCCATTTTCCTCTCTCCTCCACACACACACACAAACACACACACATCCATTAGGCTGTTAATGCTGTCCAGTGCCGATGTCCTTGGTGTGTATGTAATCCAGCTCAGAGTAATGGATGAGCAATTAACAGTGAGGCGAGCAGAGCAGCACAATCATTCACTTAGACTGTTCAACACCCCCTCACATCACAGTGTTGTCCTCAGCACACAGTGGACACAGGTCTGGATTTTCATACCACATATGAATCTGATAAACTCCAGCAGGAAATGTTATACCGTAGGGCCTCGTTATATACAGAAGCTTACAAATTTGTCCAGTTTCGCTATTTCCATTGTGCTTACAAACTCTACAAATATCAACCAAACACCCAACTGAATGATTCTGCTCCATTAAGCCTGGACTACTGATTCAAGATTCAACAACAGTGTGGTCCATATTGAGATGTGAGAAGATCTGGAGTCTCTGGGAGATCTCTAGAGGGAGAAGGTAGAGGGCTGTACCCCGCTGACCAATCAGGTTCAAGAATGTTTTTTTCTGAACGTCGTCTTGGCCAATAGGGAGGTACCAGCCAACTCCTCAGTGCTGGTACAGTGACAGGCACAAAAGAAGAATTCCTTCTGTCAGAATTCACACACACACACACACACACACTAGTGCCATTACTCTCTTGTATTGTCAGCTTTGTTCCACTGCTCTTATTCGATGTGTGTCACATCACACCTCCCTGCTTCTCACACATTCTTTTCTTCCCTTCCTCTATCCTCCCTCCTACCTTTTCTCCCACAAAGCTCTACCTCCTCCTCCCTCCCTTTTCAATTATTCTTCCAACCTTCCTTCCATTTCACCCTCCTTCATTTGCTCCTGTTAGTCTCCTTCCCAGCTGCACTCACTATTTCTCTCTCGTCTTCTGCTCTCCTCATCAATCCCTCCATCCCTTTCCTCTTCTTCTCTGCCCCCAATTCTCTCCCTCATTCCTTCCTAAATCCTCCTCTCCCTCCTTCACTGCATCTTCATCCTTCTCTCCTCTGTCCTTCCATGTCTCCTTCCTCTCCTCCTCCCCTAGTTTAACTTTGCCTCCTTTCGCTTTCACTTTCTCCCATCTCCTACATTTGCCTTTTTTCTCACTCACCCTCTCTACTCGTTATCCTCTCTCCCTCCTCTCTTCGCTCGCCCAGCTCCCTCCTCCACCTCAGAGAGAGAGTGTGTGTGGGTGGTAATGAACTTTCAGTGTGTGTCAAAGCAGGTGATATTAACCCATTCCCCAACTCTGTAGAGAAATCTGGATTTAAATTAGTCAAGGGTTCATCCTTCTTTGTGTTATTCCTCCCTCTCCTCCATCCTGTGGAAATCCAGTCAATACTGAGCATGAATGATTTTAATTGGCTCCTCTCTGTGTGGCGTCCAGGTCTGTTTTTTTGTTTTTTCCTTATCTCCTCGTCTACATACAAACACTTAAGCTACACTTAACTTGACAGTACATGCACCATTACTTATTACTTATATTATTTCATTGTATTATTATACCGTACATACTTATCATCAACCGGTAAATCCACTTTGCACTTTACACTTGTTTTAATTTTATACTTACATACTTTGTACTTAATTTATCTTGCCTGTATTATAGTGTATTATATTTTGATTTGCTTAGAACTTCTATTCCTGTGTGCATTGACGTGATAGTGAGCAGCTGTAACAAAAGAGTTTCCCCTCGGGGATCAGTAAAGTATTTCTGATTCTGATTCTGACTTATTAAGGAACTTCGATGTAAGTGTGTGTTCTTGATTAGCATGGGGTAGCTCACCCCCTCCTCCCACTGAGGGAGGTTAGAGGCTTCAAAGAATCAATTGAATAGGACAAGGGTCACATTTCTATCTGGCTGCTCAGAACAACTGTGTGAACTGGAATTGCAACTGACAAACTATTCATGTTCACTACAGCAGCTAATTTCATGTGCACAGTAGCCATATTATATGATTTACTGTACACATAACCCAATAGAGGGCAGTATGCTGGTGTTTAAAAAATCATCATTCTATCAGTTATAAGAACTTTGTTCACTGTAGGGCTGTACCCGAATCAAACCTTTCTAAAAACATTTTAACACCCTTCTTCCTATTTCCATTATAGTAAGGTTGATACTGTATGTCATTTTGAGACAAAACCAATTAGTAAAACTTTGAAGTTTGAGGCCTTTGACGTTCAAATTGTGTTGATTTGAACTCAATCAAATCACTCTCGCATGATCGACATTTAGGGAGCAGCCCTTCTACGGTCTTGTCTCAAGATGACTGAACTGGAAACCCAACTGGAAACTGGAAATCGAGAAAAGTGATGGAAAGGAGGGCAGAGCAGTGCGATGTGTGCCCTGTTTCTTCACCCTTATTTCTGCTCGTCGCTCTGATGCTCTCAACTCTGGTCCTGAATGTTGGCAATATTGGCTAAACTACTCATGAACCAGAAGCTGGGACCACTTCTTCTAGTGCCGTCCAGTGCGATTGCTACTCCAGCCGACAGCGCTGTCAGCAGCCATGCAGGTGAGATGATTTTATTACTGAACTCTGACCAGGACACACACTTTTTATTTCTTTGACTGTGTGAAAATCTGATGTTTTCATATCACAGATGATGATTAAGGTACTAAAACATCTTCTTAGTAGAGTCTTGAGGGTAAAATGTCAGACTGGTTTTACACTAAGCTGTCTTCATTTTAAAAAGCCATTTTCGTGTGAAAACAACTTGTGTCCACACTAGTGTTTCCAGGTCATTTTTGACACCTAAATAATTTCAGTTGGCAACAATTTAGTGGTGAAACCACTCATTTATCAACTGAAAATGTATCAACTACAATTCTGAAAATTTAGTTTTAAGTTATTTAACAACCAAAATTGCTAATCATATTTCAGTGAGGATTTGCTGCTTTCCTAAGTGAAATATCTTTTCAACTGTTGGACCGGACTGTCAGACAAATTAAACAATTTGCAGACATTACCTGGGCTCTGGGAAACTGTGATGGGCATTTTTTGCTATTTTCTGACATTTAATAGGCTAAATACTAAATCAGTTAACTGAGGAATAATTGTCATATAAATCAATAATGAAAATAATCGTTAGGCGCAGCCCTAACATGATGTTTAGTTGTGGGGATCACTCCTGATATGACACAACATAGCATGTCATATATAAGGATATGTTGTCCAGTACAATACAATAATAGAATGCAATACACAAGGTATTGCAAGAAAATTATTAATGATGTATCACAATAACTGTGCAACTGAGAATCAGATTAATAAACTAAAACATTGTTTTTCAAAAAGCAGGATTTAATCAAATTCTGCATTAATTCACTAAATGATGAAGTGCTTTACATTTCATGCAATCATAATTTGATTGCATATTGTAACTGATACATGTATGCAGGACAAGCTGTTCTAATATGCCCTGGGACATGGAGCAGGGAAGCAGAGTAAAACATTTCTTTGTCCTGCCTATTACTTTCTATATATGAGCACTACAGAGGGCTTTATCATACTCATACGATGGCCACTTACTGAACGAAACCAAAGAGGAAAGTGAAAAGCATCTTCCATTCTTAAAAGTACTGGTGAGTCTTTGCTGTAACCAGTATTTAGTTTAACCACAAATCGGGGAGCCTACCAGAGAGAGGTTTACAGGAGGTGTGTGTCAGCCTTGCAGTCACAAACCACACAAATGCATTATGTGGGGAAATCCAACACACACATACACACAATGTTAATAGTGCTTCTACAAGGACAAAATGGCAGCAGAGAATGAAGCAGTGCAGTGTTTCAGACACTGTCCCCCCTCCCCCTCTTCCCCCATCCAGCTGCTGAGGAACATGAGAACCCCCTGTTTACCCATTACAGCACTCTGAAAGAGAAAGAGGAGAGAGAGAATGGACAGTGGAATTTTAGAGAACAACTTCTTTGGGAGAGTAGGACATGTAAAGATATGGTGATCAAGCTTTTGAGGCTGTAGCACCTAAACTATGGAAAGTTCTATCCCCTTATGGTCTTCTGATTCTGTAGACCTTTTTAGACACCTTTTTATGTAGTGTTTTTAGTTGCACTTTTCTCCATGTGGCTCAGGTGGTCATTTAATTTCTTTCTTTCTTGTATGTTAATGTTTTGTAAAACACTTTGTGACTTATATCTATCAAAAGCATTATACAAATAAAGTTTACTTACTTACTTACTAAAGATAAAGTGCAGGTCTGCTTAATCACTTATCTGCCCTGCAGCTCAACACAACGACAGGACGGAAGGAAATGAACAGGTGGGGTCCTCTCTAGTTACCTGCTCAGTCCTAACACACCGTACCGTAAACATGGGTTACTTCTTATACATGACTAAAAATAGGCCAAATTATATTCTGAACTTTTTGATAATTATTTATTTTACGGGTCTGTAGGAAGTTTTGTGGAAACCACTATGTGGAAAGGCTCAATTTAAATCCAAGTAAATATTGATTATTTATTTATTATTATTATTGGAAACTTTATTCTCCATGCTCTACATGTTGGTTTGTATTCTTGCTGATATACATAGTTCGTACTAAATTACATTCCTTCCAATGAAATCATTTGCAAATTACAGACAAATAAAGTGTATTTTTTCTGACTACATAATACGATGCCTGAATTTCAGAACCAATACCATAATGATGCTTTTTTCTATACTTCAGTTGTAAAATGTTAACTGTTATCTGATTACAAGCAGCCAAAACAAAATACAACTACGACTTTGCCTCAATAAAATGTAGTTTAAAACTGGAAAAATTATGACTTAAAGGGGTATTCCAGCAAATAAATATTGCACTTTCATAAAGTTGGGAGACTAACAAGAGACTAGTTCTAAAAACACTTTATTTATTTATTTATTTAAAGAAAGGGGGGAACAATGCATATTAATGAACATTTACACAAATGTAAATATGCCAGATTATAGCCTGACACTTGATCCTACATTTCCCATAATGCAACCAATAGCATGTTTTTGTCAGACACTCCCTGCACACAGACTTTCTGTACACTTGTACAAGCTACAAGAGTACACAAGGGTCAAAATGACCCTTATGACGTCACTGTGACATCATCAGGGTTATTTTCTCAGACTTGACAAAGCTCCTCCAGAGCCACAGAAGACATTATGCAACTGTTTCTACAGACTGAGTAGTACTCTTAATGATACTGCACTGATCTGAATTTGTAAAATCAGTGGAGTCCCCATTTAAATCAGAAACTGACAAATCTGAGCAAGCATTTGATGCCAGTTTTCAGTCTTTGTTACTTGGTGATATGGACACATTTTGGTCAATACCAGATAATCAATATCCCACTCTAACTGGAAGTTGTTCTTCAGAATCAGAATCAGAATCAGAAATACTTTATTGATCCCTGAGGGGAAACTCTTTTGTTACAGCAGCTCACCTTTACGTCAGTGCACACAGGAATAGAAGTACTAGCAAAAAATATAATACACTATAATACAGGTCAGAATAGAGTACCAAGTGGGTATCAGTATAAAATAAAGTGTGAAGTACCAAGTAGTTTTACCAGTTGATGATAATATATATACGGTATAAGGTAATAGTGCATGAACTGTCAAGTTAAGTGTAGCTTATTCAGATTATAATGAGATGGAGGATATTGCACAGCAGTAATAGAGGTATGAGTAATATCAATATCAGTAAATAGGGAATTATAAACTAAAATATTGCACAGGAGTATTACACAGAATATTGCACAATTATGTCAAGTATTGCAGAGATGTAATGATCAATGTCCAGTTTACTGACTTAGGGTCATACAGACTACACTTAGAGGGAGGAGTTAAAGAGTTTGATGGCCACAGGGAGGAATGACTTCCTGTGGCGCTATGTGGTGCATATTGGGGGGATGAGTCTTCCGCTGAAGGTACTCCTTTGTTTGACCAGTACGTCATGGAGTGGGTGGGAGACACTGTCCAAGATGGCATGTAGTTTGGCCAGCATCCTCCTCTCTGACACCAGGCAACAGCATACAGGATAGCACTGGCCACCACAGACTCATAAAACATCTTCAGCTTTGTCCGGCAGATGTTGAAGGACCTCAGCCTCCTCAGAAAATAGAGGCGGCTCTGGCCCTTCCTGTAAACAGCTTGAGTGTTCTTAGCCCAGTCCAGTTTATTGTCCATGTGTACTCCCAGGTACTTGTAATCCTCTACCATGTCCACACTGAACCCATGGATGGAAACCACTGGTGCCTTGGCCCTCCGTAGATCCACAACCAGCTCCTTAGACTTTGTCGCATTGAGCTGCAGATGGTTCTGCTCACACCATGAGACAAAGTTCCCCACCACAGCCCTGTACTCAGACTCATCACCACCGCTGATACATCCCACCACAGCAGAGTCATCAGAAAACTTCTGAAGGTGGCAGGACTCTGTGTGGTAGCTGAAGTTCGTGGTGTAGATGGTGAAGAGGAAGGGAGAGAAGACAGTCCCCTGAGGGGCCCCAGTGTTGTTGACCACGCTGTCCGACACACAGTGCTGCAGGCGCATGTGCTGTGGTCTGCCAGTCAGGTAGTCCACAATCCAGGACACGAAGGGGGCCTTCACCTGCATCGCTGCCAGCTTCTCACCCAGGAGGGCTGGCCGGATGGTGTTGAAAGCACTAGAGAAGTCAAAAAACATGATTCTCACCGTGCTTGCCGGCTTGTCCAGGTGGGTGTGGATGCGGTTCAGCAGGAAGATGATGACATCCTCAACTCCCAGCCAGGGCTGGTCGGCGAACTGAAGGGGGTCTAGGAGGGGTCTGACCATGGGCCGCAGCTGTTCCAGCACCAGTCTCTCCAGGGTCTTCATTATGTAGGAGGTCAGTGACACCGGTCTGTAGTCCTTGGAGCCACTGTGACGCGGCGTCTTCGGCACAGGAACGAGGTAAGATGTCTTCCACAGAACAGGGACCCTTTGAAGACTCAGGCTCAGGTTGAAGACATGTTGAAGGACTCCAGATGGCTGGGGGGCACAGGCTTTTAGCACCCCGGGGCCAACTCCATCGGGGCCTGCAGCCTTGTTTGAGTGGAGTTTCATCAGCTGTCCTCTCACCTGGTCAGCAGTCAGGCACGCAGCAGAGGTTAAAGGCGGGGGAGGGGGGGGTCATTAGTGTGAAGAGGACCGTTAGCCTGATAGCCAGTTGTGGGGGGAGTAGGACTCTCCCAGGAAGATGGGGGAGGGGGGAGCAGTGGACACAGAGGAGTCTGAGGGCCGACAGCAGCTGAGTTAGAGGGGGGATGAGCGTATGTGTTGAATCTGTTAAAGAACAGATTAAGTTCGTTGACCCTGTCCAAGCTGCCTTCAACTCCTCTGCTGCCAGTCGGTCTGAAGCCAGTGATGGTCTTCATGCCGCTCCAGACCTCCCTCATATTGTTCTGCTGGAGTTTCCGCTCCAGCTTCCTCCTGTACTTCTCCTTGGCCTCCCTGAGCTTCACCTTCAGGTCAGCCTGGATTGCCCTCACCTCCTTCCTATTACCATCAGTAAAGGCCCTCCTCTTGGCATTCAGGATGTCTTTGATGTCCTTTGTTACCCACGGTTTGTTATTTGGATAACAATGGACCATCTTAGTTGGGACATTGCAGTCCACACAGAAGTTAATCAGAATCAGAGAAACTCTTTGTTACAGTAGCTTGTCATTACGTCAGTGCACACAGGAGAAAGTACTAGCAAACAATATGATACACTATAAAACACTATAAAACAGGTCAGAAAATAAATTTAGTATCAGGTCGGTATAAGTATAAGATAAACTAAGTGTCGAGTACCAAGTGGGTTTACCGGTTGATGATGATAGTGCAGTATAATAATACAATGTAACAAAATAAGTAATAAGTAATATGCAGAGGTGCATGTACTGTCGAGAGTAATAGAGGTATATAATATCAATAACAATAAATAAGAAAAACTAACATGGGAAAACTAATATTGCACGGGAGTAGTACACAGAATATTGGAAGTGATGCACTCAGTAAGCCCATCAATGTCCTCTCCATGAGGCTCACAGAGTGCATCCCAGTTTGTCACCTCAAAACATTCCTGCAGTGTCTCATAGGCCTCCTCTGACCATCTCCTCACTGTCCCTGTGGCCGCAGGATGCCTTTTAACCAGAGGCACATAGCAGGGTTTGAGGTGAACCAGGTTGTGGTCTGACCTACCCAGAGGGGGGAGGGGGGAAGAGCTGTATGCGTCCTTAACGTTAGCATACAGCAGATCCAGTGTCCTCTCCTCTCTAGTAGGACAACTCACATACTGGGTGAAATTAGTCAGTGTTGTTGAAATACTGACATGGTTGAAGTCACCCAAGATTAATATGATTGCACTCGGGTGTTGAGTCTGGAGTTGTGCTATGCCGGTGTGAATGGTGTTGCACGCCGATGCTGGGTTAGCAGAGGGGGGGATGTAAACAGCCACAACAATGGCATGTGAGAATTCATGTGGCAGATAATATGGCCGGAGTCTCACAGCTAACAGTTCAATGTCCGGGCTACAGATACTCTGCTTGATAGTAGCATGTCCAGGGTTACACCATCTGCTGTTAATTAGACCAGCAAGCCCGCCGCCTTTCCGCTTACCGCTCCCGGTGTGATCCCTGTCGGCCCGAACAGTCTGAAAGCCGTCGATGGAAACGTTATGGTCCGGGATATCCTGGTGTTGCCATGTCTCTGAGAAGCACATCAAACTACACTCACAGAACTCCGTCTGACTCTGGGCTAACGCCATTAGCTCGTCCATTTTATTCGCCAGTGATCTCACGTTGCCCATGTCGAGAGAAGGCTGACACGGCTTAAATCTCTTGTTCTTAAGTCTCTTTTGTCTGCAGCCCTCTCTCTTCCCTCGGCGCTTCGTTCCACCTCTGCATCCACGGTGTGTCCTCCTCCAGATCTCAGTGGGGACATCGGTTGTCCTGGGCGCCATTATTATGTCTATTTGTTGAACGTTTTCACTTGATACAGTATAATAAAAACAACCCTAACCCTAACCAGATAAATAGCATGTACTGATCCACCCAGCTGCCATATTTGATTTATGGAAGTCATACTCAAAGAGCTACTATTCAAGGTAGAGGTGGGTGTGACAGAGGAGTTCAAGGTGGAGGTGGGTCTGCATCAAGGATCGGCTCTGAGCCCCTTCTTGTTTGCTCTGGTGATGGACAGGCTGACAGATGAGGTTAGACAGGAATCCCCATGGACTATGATGTTTGCGGATGACATTGTGATTTGTAGTGAGAGCAGGGAGCAGGTGGAGGAAAATCTAGAGAGATGGAGGTCTGCTCTGGAAAACAGAGGAATGAAGCTTAGCCGCAGTAAGACAGAATACATGTGTGTCAATGAGAGGGACCCAGGTGGAACGGTGAGGTTACAGGGAGCAGAGGTGAAGAAGGTGCAGGACTTTAAGTACTTAGGGTCAACGGTTCAGAGCAATGGAGACTGTGGAAAAGAGGTGAAGAGGCGAGTGCAAGCAGGTTGGAACAAGTGGAGAAAAGTGTCAGGTGTGTTGTGTGATAAAAGAGTATCAGCAAGAATGAAAGGAAAGGTGTTCAAGACAGTGGTGAGATCAGCGATGTTGTACAGCTTAGAGACAGTGGCACTGAAGAAAAGACAAGAGGCAGAGCTGGAGGTAGCAGAGCTTAAGATGTTGAGGTTCTCTTTGGGAGTGACGAGGATGGACAGGCTCAGGAATGAGTACATCAGAGGGACAGCTCATGTTAGACATTTCGGAGATAAAGTCAGAGAGGCCAGATTGAGGTGGTTTGGACATGTTCAGAGGAGAGACTGTGAATATATTGGTAGAAGGATGCTGAGGTTGGAGCTGCCAGGCAGGAGGTCTAGAGGAAGACCAAAGAGGAGATTTATGGATGTAGTGAGAGAGGACATGAAGTTAATTGGTGTGAGTGAAGAGGATGCAGAGGACAGGGTTAGATGGAGGCACATGATTCACTGTGGCGACCCCTGAAAGGGAACAGCCGAAAGGAAAAGAAGAAGATACTCAAAGAGCTACTATTAACTGACTGCTTACATTATGGACCTGCTCAGTAGTCCAGAAATGCAATAGAGCACATATTTCAGTTCCTCAATGCCTTCATGTCCAGTGACATTAAAAAATCCTTGTGAATTACTGACTCAAACATACATCAAATTCAAATCTTGTATTTTAGGTCTCTAATCGCCTATTATTCATAGTTTGGTGGGAAAAGGCAGAAATTACAACAAGTTTAAATGGGAAACAAAAGGGTTAGGGTTAGGCAACTGTGGCAACAATATTGCCACATGCTGACTTATGTCATGACTATGTACAGCAGCAACACACATGGCTGAGAGTGAACGTAACTTTGATGTTGGCTCCAGTGTGGAGGAGCTCAGAAAACAGTAACCAAGGAAAAAAGCAGAGATGCTACATCACATAACAACATAACAATGTATTTAACAACTGAGGCAACTGTTAATGTCATCATCTAAGTTGATAAAGGAGAAATGTGAAGAGATCTGTTTGATGCATGTGACAATAATTGCAACTGCAGGCAAATGGCCCAATCAGTCATATTAAGATGACGATGTGTGAGGAAGCAGCTAGTCAAACACCAGGCTGGGAAATTAGTTTGCTAATCACTAGCCAGACACATTTTACCCAGTACAGTCAGCAGATAGAAGGTGTGATGTCGATGAGAACTTGTGGCCAAATGCAGAAGACAGGCTTGACTAGCACTGTTGTATTCCTATATACCTGTAGATATCATATACAAGTATACATAGTGAATATGTATAGTTTTGTATTGCATTACTGGAATTACATTAGTTTAATTTTGTGCACTTGGAATTACTCTTTGCAGAAATGGCAAAAAACAAGGCCGTTTTGATGCATATTGCAGCGTTTCTGACATATACTGTGAGGCAGCACAATCCATGCAATTAAGAAGTGACTTTTTTGTTGTGATGGAATATGGTTTATGCTACACAAATAAATAAAATGTACTTTTACCAAGACTATAGTGACACTAATTGTAATGCTACCGGTTGTTACTGATTTTTATGGTTATTATATAATAAGTGTTACTGTTGGCAGACAAATGTTGTCAGTGTTCAGGTACCAGAGTTGATCCTGAGATGTGTATGAAGTGTTTTGGTTGCATTTTGGATGTGAGATGAACTGATGCTGAGCTGCATGTCGGTAAACTGTGTGAACAGTTTTGAAAAAGTGAACTCGGTAAGAAATGTCAGTTAGCAATTGTAAAAAATACTAGAGCGTTTATAGAAGAGCTCTTAGAAAACGCTCTAAACTTCTAGGATTGATTATTATTGGGAAAAGCCACCCCAATTTAAAACCAAAGGTAAACTAGCTTTTACTCATTTGATTGACCTAGTCCTACATGGCAAAACCCATCGTTCTGACACATGCTTTCAGGACAAAATTAAACAGAGGAAATATTATTTAACTGAGGTTTAGCTCCAAGGCACTACCTCAGAATCATCACAGATAACAGCTTATAGATCACCTCCTCTCTTTCTCATCACACACACACACACAGAAAATGAAACCGAATGAGCAACCATATCTGTGTCTCCACGGCTATTCTCTATGAGAGAAGATACTTGAGCACCAAGGACAACTGCTACTATCTCCCCAATACTTCAGTAAGATGAGTGGCTCCCTGTCTCTCACACACACACACACACACACACACACATTTTAAGCGTCTGATATAAATATGCACACACACACACACACACACATATGCACACAGAGTGAAAAAGCAGCTGTGACCTTGAAGCCGCCTGAGGAAGTGTTATCTGTGCACATTGTCGTCTGGCAGCTGGATAAGCAGCATCCCACACTCACTCAGGCAATTTTGTGATCCATACATGTGTTGAATCAGAGAGAATCTGGCTCAGACTCATATATATTAATGCTGTGCAGCTCCCTCTAACTAATATTGGCTGTGCTACTGTATGTGTGCATGGGATGGTTGACACTCGCCATGTTTCAGTGGTGCAGAAAGCATTAATTTTTCACCAGAGAGGCGTGGGTGCTGCTACGATGTGAGGAGATACCCTTTATCTCACACACCCACACACACGTCAGAGTGGGTGCATTGCAGAGAAACAGAAATAATTGCATAAGACTGACTTCGACCCCATTTACTTCAGTGGCTCAGAAGAAAGGCAGGGAGACAGCTTGAAGATGTGTGTGTGTGGCTGTACGTGTGTGTGTGTGTGTGTGAACCCTCAAGCACTAAAGCAGTTGTGTGTGTTTCCGTGCTCTACTCCACATGATAGGAAACTAAATCCAATCAACCTGGCTTTTTCAGTGTGAGTGTACTTTTGGCTTATGCATGTATATGTGTGTGTGTGTGTGTGTCCCTGCAGATCTGTATATACTATAAGCGTGAGAGCTCCAGCTCAGTCCAGACCACCCCTCGCCTCTGCTTCTGTTCCTACCGGGCCCATTTGTTCTGCTCTGAAAGCTATGCTCCATCTAAGACTTATGTACATGTGTGTGAGTATTCGTGGGTCTGACTTCGGGAACACATTTCAGACTAAAGACCAGTTATTTGGGGATGGTTTGTCTGTTTGGGGTCAAAAGCCATGTCCCCAATTGGTTAAGGTTATGTTTAAGGTAAGGGTTAAGGTTAGGCAAGTAGTGGTTATAATTAGGGTTAGGGTAAGTCTCCAGGAAATTAATGTAAGTCTACATAATGTCCCCAAAAGTGACCTTGACCGTGTGTGTGGCAGTTGCAGTGTATTCTCTAGTTTTGGGCTTGCCGTGTAACGTTATCCCCACCATGTCCCTCCAGGCATCCTCAAAGCTCTCTGGCAGCAGACGCAGAGAACAAGAAGGGGAGGATGGAGAGGTCAATTTCTCTCTAGAAATACATACTGTTCACAAGACAAATGGGAAGACAGAGGTTGTAAAGATTCCAGTATTTACTACTTGTGAGCAATCATGTCATCAGACAACTTAACATGGCTGTATGCAGTTGTCGATAAAGTACTCAGATCCTTTACTTAAGTACAAATACCAAATATATAAAATATTCCATTACAAGGCCTGCATTCAAAATCCTACTTAAGGAAGAATTCAGAAGTATTATCAGAAAAATGTACTTAAAGTATCAAAAGTACAAGTACTTATTGTGTAGAAAAATTGCACCTGTGACCTATTATTATACATGACATTATTAGATTGTTAATACTGATGCAATAATGTAGCATCAGTAGCAACGACTTCATGAGCTTCTTTAATGATAGCAATGGTAGCAATTTATCTTCAAACACAGGAAACTTCGAAACAGCTGTAAAGCACTGGTGAAAATTACAAATGACCTTTTAATTGCATCAGATAATGGGCATGTCTCTGTACTTGTCTTGTTAGAGCTTAGTGCTGCATTCAACACCATTGACCATCACATCCTATTACAGAGACTGGAACATTCAATTGGCATTAAAAGAACCGCACTAAGCTGGTTTAAATCCTATGTATCAGATTGATCTCAGTTTGTACATGTTAACGGTGAGTCCTCCGTGCACGCCAAAGTTAGTCACGGAGTTCCACAAGGTTCTGTCCATGGATTGATTCTATTCCCCTTATATATGCTTCCTCTAGGCAATATTATTAGGAAACACTCCATGAACTTTCACTGTTATGCGGGTAATACTCAATTATATCTATCGATCAAGCCAGATGAAACCAACCAGTTAGCTAAACTTCAAGCATGCCTTAAGGGCATAAAAACCAGGATGACCTGCAATTTTCTGATGTTAAACTCTGACAAAACTGAAGTTATTGTACTTGGCCCCAAACACCTCCGAGACTCATTATCTAAAGATATAGTTGCTCTAGATGGCATTGCCCTGGCCTCCAGCACCACCGTAAGGAACCTCAGAGTTATCTTTGATCAGGATTTATCCTTTAACTCCCACATGAAACAAACGTCAAGGACTGCCTTCTTTCACCTACGCAACATTGCAAAAATCAGGCACATCCAGTCTCAAAATGATGCACCAAAAAAAAAAAAACTAGTCCATGCATTTGTTACTTCTAGGCTGGACTACTGCAATTCCTTATTATCAGGCTGCCCAAATAAGTCCCTTAAGACTCTCCAGTTGATCCAGAATGCTGCAGCACGTGTACTGACAAGAACTAGGAAAAGAGATCATATTTCTCCAATATTAGCTTCTCTGCACTGGCTCCCTGTAAAATCCAGAATATAATTTAAAATCCTGTTCCTCACCTACAAAGCTCTTAATGGTCAGGCACCATCAAATCTTAAAGTGCTCATAATACCTTATTACCCCACTAGAACACTGTGCTCCCAGAATGTAGGCTTACTTGTGGTCTCCAAAAGTAGAATGGGAGCCAGAGCCTTCAAGCTCCTCTCCTGTGGAATCAGGTCCCAGTTTAGGTTCAAGAGGCAGACACCATCTCCACATTTAAGAGTAGGCTTAAGACTTTCCTCTTTGATAAAGCTTATAGTTAGGGCTGGCTTGGGTGAGTCCTGAACCATCCCTTAGTTATGCTGCTATAGGCCTAGACTTCCTGGAGACTTCCCATGATGCACCTATCTCTCCCTCTCCATCTGTATGCATTTTTATCCCATTACTACATGTTACTAACTCGACATCTTCTCTCTCCTGTAGTTTTGTGCTTTCTTGTCTCTCTCCTTCCTCCTTCTGTTGCTTTCAGCTGGTATTTCTACCTCCGGAGGTGCAGAGACTGGATCTGTGATTGTGGGGCACCTTCTGTCCCCATGTTACTGCTCGACAGCTGCTAATACAGTTGTTGTTATTGATCTTGTTACTATTATTGTCATCATTATTCCTATGACTATCATTCCTATTGTTATTACTTTATTAATATTACCACTACCATTACATTATTACCATTTTAAAATTCTATGTGGAATTTGCATTGTGCTTCCCTCCCCCCCACCTCCCCTCTCTCTCTCGCTCTCTCCCTCTCTCTCTCAACCCTACACGCAGCGGCGGATGGCCCACCATTGAGTCTGGTTCTGCCTGAGATTTCTGCCTGTTAAAAGGAAGTTTTTCCTTGCCACTGTCGCCAATTGCTTGCTCATGGTGGGATTTACTGGGTCTCTATAAATAATATTATAAAGAGTACGGTCTAGACCTGCTCTATAGGAAAAGTGCAATGAGATAACTTCTGTTATGATTTGACGCTATATAAATAAAATTGAATTGAACTGAATTAACCTTCAGCAGTACATTCAGCTGATAGGAAGTTCAGCAGCAGCCTGCATTATACACATCTCCAAGGCTGGGATTGGCTCAGCACACACACATTATCTGGAGGCAGTTGGAGTTACTGAAGCGTGTGTGCGTGTTTGGGGGTGGGGGGAGCTAAGCAGTCACTGGATTGCTTTATAGGACCATGTGTTCCCAGCTCCTGTGTATAGCTGATATTTTGGCTGTGCATATACTGACATGATGAAGGTAGCAGGTCAAAAGTTCAGCTGCAACCTAATTAGCAATAAATTATTCTTGCTGACATTCCAAAATGGCTGCAAACTTATCAAATCATGACAGACACCCAAGGCTGGGTTGCAGTGACGTCTGTGTGTGTGTGTGTGTGTGTGTGTGTGTGTGTGTGTGTGTATATTGAAATTTAATATTAAGCAGAACGTAAACGCAAAACCCACCTCTTCAGCCTGGCTTTTGATTAAGAATGGTTTATAGACATTATTGACTTTTTTTTTCTCCTTTTTTATTGTATTTATGTTGTAAAATTCTATTCTATTTTATGTTATTTTATTATTTTTAATATTATGTTTTTTATCCCTCATCAATTTTATCAGTTTTTTAAATTTTGTTTTGTCTTCTTAATCTATTTTATTTCACCCTATTACAGTCTACACTTATTATCAGCTTGTCAGTCATCTGTGAAGCACTTTCAACTGAAATAACCTGTATGAAAGGTGCTATACAAATAAAGTTTGATTGACTTTCAAAAAAAATTCCAAACTTTGTAAGCACTGATGATAATTTGAAAAGCTGGAACAGCTTCACAAAATTAGACCAAATATAAGAAAATGTCAGGAGAGTCAAACAAAGCGTCCAACAAACGAGTCAACTGATGAATGATCAACAGAGCAGCTTTAGGCAGAAGCAGCTGTTGAAGTGAACAGGCAAGCCTCCCACATACTGAGGACATTTAAATGTTCTAGCCTGATAATGTAGAATGGAAATGAGTAACCAATCACAGGTTGGTGCAACCCTGCAGGCGGCCAATCATACATATGGATCATCTCAGTGCCCAGAGCTCCATGTAAGCCAGGAACTCAGTGTATTCTACAGGAGGCAGAAAACTATCTGTGGAGGCCCGCAGAGCCAAATCAGCAGCCTTTGTCCTTCTCCTCCTGTCCTGCACTGTCTGCAGGAAAGCCTGATTTATCATACACATACACCCGTTATCTTCACTGTAATGTATATTTACAACAAAGTAGGCTATAATTTGATATTATACATGATACCGTCTCTGGTAGTTTGCCTTTATATATATTTATTAATTTAGAGTAAGGCCACAGAGGCAGCTCTATTGTACAACTTTATAAAAACAACTTTAACTTTATTTTCAGACAAACCAATTTGGCAGCAACATAATATTTTTTAACTGTGAGACTGAGCTAAGTTTATCTTCCAAGGAGGAGCAAGAACACTTCCTGGATTTGGACTGCACTTGACTGGATGCAGACTTTGAATAGTACTTGAGCTATGACTGATGACATTTCACAGGTAGTAGTATAAGTACAGCTGAGGCTAATGGGAATTTCCTTAGTTTTGCAGGTATTTGGTCACAAACCAGTAATGGACACACTGAGATGAAAAGTCAGTCTTGGGTCCAGGAATGCCTGAACCAAATTTTGTGCCACTCAATATTTGTGGAGATATTTCACTCAGATGGTGTATTATATTACCATATAATATTGGTAAACATGAAAATGTATTAATACATAGAGCAATTTCTTCAACATTTGAAGTGACTATTGTAATTGCAAGAACAAACGGACTCTCTGATATAATAACATACAGATGTTATTATAATTGTTTGGCGTCAATACTTCATTTGTGTATGATTGTTTGGTGTGCGAGATGAAAACAGTACACTGATAATGATGACATAGAACTACAAAACATCCTAGCGACTGTTATGTCCAGACTTCAGGGACACTCTTCTCCCTGGGTTGAGGAGCCTGACCCTGAAGACTGGATAAATAACTGATGCTCTTTTTCCTTGGTACTCATTCAGAGCAGATTATACTGATGTATGTTTTTGCTGCTGTGAGTCCGTCTGCAGACGCCTGAAGTAAACCTACAGAAAGACAAGTGATTGCCTTGAGTGTTTCTTTATTCCGAAGGAATTGCCACTACAATTTGGCGTTGTCTGCATTTTCACTCGTGTGAGAGGACTTGGGCGCTCGGAGAGGCAGGTTAACACCGTGCACGGCTAGAGTCTGGGACCCTGTACCTCAACCTCCCCGGCAAGGAAGGGTGGAGACGAGGGGGCCTGCTGCCCTGAGTGTCCGAGGCTCGCTCACCGCTGTGATCCAGTGAACCTAGTGGCTGTGGCAGCACTCTCTTTCTGGTGAGTTTATTCAAGGGGGCCCGGGGTATACCGATTCTTGCTACCGTGAGGGGTGTGCGTGACAGACGTGTCAGCAGGGCAGGTCTGGGACCGCTGTGTGAATCATTGCAGTATTTGGCCAAACTTTTCACTGTCAGACAGGGTATTTCTTACAGACCGGTTCTTTTCTGCAATTCTTTTCTACACACTCATTTGGTTCCCTCTTGGGTTATTTAAAGATTCGTAGTTTGGAACTCATCTTTAAAAAGAGGAGGAGTGAATGTGTGAAAGGGAAAATAAAGACAAAAAAAACAAAAAACAAACAAAACATAAAATATTTAAAAAACTGAGTAAGTAAAAGGCGTGAATGCCAAGCGGATGATCTGGGAAGGCAATAAAAACAGGCCGCTCTAAGAGACATTGAAGGGTTAATATTATTTTATTATCTTTTTTGGGGTTGGTTCTCAAGGATGTTTGTAAACTATCTAACTGTCTTTCCCCTAGCAGCCAGCTTCAAGGTCCTTTTTTTCTTTCCTCTTAATTGTGGCAGAAGCGCTCCTAAGAATCCAGCCAAAATATTAAAAAGCACAAAGAGGCCATTTAAAACACCAAACGAAGTTATTATAGTTGGGGAATCCGGGTTAAAAAATAAATATGGGTTCTAACAATAGCAAAACTTCTGAGAATGAAAGATCAAGTCACTCAAAAGAAAAGAAATAAGCAATTTAAAGCAGACTGGAAGGCTTATGCTTGTTGGCAGCATGAAGCCCATATCAGGGATAAAAAAATAAATAAGGCAGGGACAGATCAGCCAAACACCTCTGTGTCTCAGTATGTCCCACAGTGTGCCAAGCTGGATCTGGACCTGGACTCGGCCCCCGTCAAGGAAGTCAGCCTCAACAACGAGCAGCAACAGCTACAGCAGCAGCACCAGCAGAGGCACAACCACCAACTGCGGCCTCGATACACCTGGATGAGGTAACAGGAGGACAAGGATCATTCATTCCCGCACCTCCAACACCCAAAGAGGACTACAAATCACATTGGGGTGGCCCAATCACCACCAATCGCCATTCCAGCCCTCATCGCACTCGAAGCAACAAAGAATTCCGGCCCAGATCAAACTCCTGCACCTCCTTAAAAGCGATTGCACCGATGATGGAGGTGGCAGCAGGAGATGGGACCTCACAACTGATTTTCATACCATGGACATATGCTGACCTGGGAGTATGGTAGCCTGGAGACCATAGAGAGGCACGCTATCCATGCAGAAAAATTCCTCAAAGATGAGCAAAGGAAGAAAAGTACGCAGCTGAGAGCGTATGAGAATCAGAACAGAGGCCGGGACCAAGGCCGACGAGGATGTGGAGAAAGGGGAAGAGGACGAGGAAGGAGTGACGCTTGTTTCAAATGTGGCAAAATGGGACATTGGGCAAAAGATTGCCCCAAGAATCACAAGCAGGCTGACTGACTAGATGGGGTGTCGACGCCAGGTCGGGAAGGAGCTGGCTTGAACACTGAACTGGAGACGACAGAGCATTCTTCACATCAGTTACGTAAGAGCACCCACACTGACACAAAAGAGCATGTGAACACACAAGACACAGACAACTGCCTGGATGAGACACCGACACACACACAGACATTGATAAGTGAGGCTATCTCTTACCTTGAGCACACACAAGCCACTGATGACAAAGCCCCAGCAGAGATATACACTGAATATACACATGATGCATACAAACACATGCCTGAACACACAATCAATGTTGCTGGAAAAGATATTGTTTTTCTTGTGGATTCTGGTGCGACTGATTCTGTCATCAGAGAGTCAGAATTTGCAGTCCTTCCAAAGATGAGTGGCAGATTTGTGAGGACAGTGGGAGTTTCAGGAACACCCCTGGTGGAAAGGTATACCACACCATTGCCATGCAGTATGAAGAAATACTGCAGAAATTGAGAAACACTTTAAACATCCATTCTTGTTATCTAAATGATGCCTGATCAACATTATCGGAAGAGATGTGATAAGATTAGGAATTATTCTGATTTCCACTCCCAACGGCATCATTGTAGCCAGAATTTCTGACACTGCATCACAATATGTGAAACACAGTAGCAGGAAGCTGATGTACTCTTATCAATGGAAACTGCCTCACACAGCTGCTGGCTCTGTAAATAACACTCTGATCACTGAGGTCAGAGCTCTCTTTCCAGACAACTATACACAAATAGACATCAAGTCGCCACAAGAGTTACACTGCACATCACATGTACATCTTGGGGTTGATAAACATTTTGAGGACACATGGTTCAGGCAAGACAAAGAGAGAAACACACTAAAGCTGACCTGGTTGTACTGGAATGATAAAAGATGCACTGTCTCAGTAGCTTTCAATGATCCACTGTGTAAAGCTTTGTTTCAGGTCCCTAACACATATCCTCATGTCCCCCTGGTCAAAGCAAAGCAGGATACATGGGAATGCTTGGGCCCTTGGACCAGACATTGTGAGGAAGCTGCTGGTTGGGTAAAGACATCAGACTCAGGTGTGGATTTTCACAACCAACTTCAGGTATTCCGGAAAAGATTTTCAGCTATAGCAACAGGGGTAAGAAGCATTGAGCTCATTCCAGATTCAGAGTTTTTTAATGGCCAGTTTGGTAACATCAGATGATGAAATAAGTCATGACAAAAACATTTTTGTGAAAGACGTCTCAGAAATTCCTGAGTTAAATCAGGTACCATCCTGCTTGTGGGCACAACACAAGTATGATGTAGGATTAATCAAAGATGGTGAGCCTGTAGTAATCACACCAAAATCTTCATACAGGCCGTGTCAGAACCAATATCCTTTGAAGAAGGAAGCTGTTGACAGTATTAAACCGGTGTTTGATTCTCTTTTAAAAGCAGGAGTGATTATTCCATGCGCAAATTCTCCAGTCCGAACACCTATTTTCCCCGTACGAAAACTCCGGGACGCCGGAGAGCCACAACATTGGAGATTCGTGCAGGACTTGCAGGCGGAAAATGTAGCGGTACATGCAAGAGCACCCAATGTTCCCAACCCACACACAATACTCTCACAGGTGCCACTTGGGAGTAAGTGGTTTTCAGTTGTTGACCTGGCTAATGCTTTTTTTCCGCATCCCAGTGGATCCTGACAGCCAGTATTGGTTTGCGTTCTCTTTTGAAGGTAAGAGTTTCACATTCACCAGACTTGTCCAAGGGTATTCGGAGAGTCCTGGAATCTTTAATGATGCGTTAAAAAACAATTTGGAAATATTGAAATTGACAGAAGGAAGTGCGCTGCTACAGTATGTAGATGACCTTATGATCTGCTCAAAAACAAGAGAGGCTTGTGTAAAAGACACACTAGCTTTGCTCAATCACCTTGCAGAAAATGGCCACAAGGCTAGCTTGTCCAAACTGCAATTTGTGTCTGAAAAGGTTATATTCTTGGGTCATGTGATTTCAGCTGAGAATAAGTCCCTATCACCCAAAAGAACCCAGGCAATTCAGCTCATCCCAAAGCCAGAAACAAAGAAACAAGTTATGGCCGTCTTAGGGATGATGTCGTACTGTAGACAATGGGTTGCAAATTATGCACAGATTGAAGGCCCCCTTGCAGATATTGTACATGGGAGAGGTCTGACAGCGAAAGACAAAGTCCACCGGACACCAGAAGCGGAGAAGGCTTTTGTGGACTTAAAGCTGGCCCTCCAGACACCCCCAACGCTTGGTCTCCCTGACAGTAACAGACCTTTCACACAGACTGTTGACGAGAGGGGTGGGTTCATGACTTCTGTGCTATAACAAGAACATGGGGGGAGACTGAGACCAGTCGGCTATTTTTCCAGCAAGCTTGACCCGGTAGCAGCTGGGCTGCCAAATTGTCTGAAGGCTGTGGCGGCTGCAGAGAAAGCTGTTATAGCCTCACGTGACATTGTGGGTTATGCTGATCTGACATTGTTGGTTCCACATGCTGTCTCAATGATATTGCTTAAACAGAAAACATCACATCTCTCAACGGCCAGGTGGTTAAGATACAACACCATATTGCTTGAAATGCCTAATATCACTGTTAAGAGATGTACAGTGCTTAACCCAGCAACTCTCCTCCCTACAGCGGCAGACGGCGAACCTCACGATTGTGTGGCAGTGATAACAGAGACTTGCTCCCCCAGACCAGATCTGCAGGAAACACCATTGATCAATCCAGAGCTGGAGCTGTTTGTTGACGGTTCAGCATCACGAGATCCAGCAACTGGTAAAAATCTTGCAGGGGTTGCAGTAACAACATTGTATGAAACAATTCTGGCTAAACCACTCCCATCAAATTACTCAGCACAGGCAGCAGAGTAAGTTGCATTAACGGAAGCATGTAAACGTGCTAATGACCAAACTGTGAACATTTTCACAGATAGCAGATATGCATGGGGAGTGGCGCATGATTTTGGAAAACTCTGGGCAAACAGAAACTTCCTTACATCCACAGGCAAACCCATTGCACATCACACACTGGTTGCTGAACTCTTGGATGCTGTGCTGTTGCCTGAGCAGATTGCCATTTGTAAATGTGAAGCACACACTAACAACCTTGATCCTATCTCACAGGGGAATGCCAGAGCGGATAAGGCAGCAAAAGCTTCTGCCAAACAAACACCGACCACTCGATGTGTTGCATTAACTAATGAACCTCTGACACCTACAGCTGATCTGCAGGAACTGCAGACAAGAGCAACGGCAGAGGAAAAAGCAGTGTGGCGAAAGGCAGGCTGCACGGTCACAGACAAAGTGTGGTATGGACCAAGTGGCAAACCATGCTTACCAAAGTATCTGTTCCATTATTATGCTGTGTTGACCCATGGGCGAGACCATGGGTCAAAGAGGAGCATGGTGCTGGAGCGGAACAGATGCTGGTTCGCAAAGGGATTTAATAACTTCTCTCAAAAATTTTATTTTGCCAAAAATGCAGATGGATTTCACTGAGCTGACACCCAGTGAGGGAAAGAAATATTGTTTGGTCATTGTTGACATGTTCTCTAAATGGGTAGAGGCCAAACAGGATTCAGCAGCAGTAGCAAAGAGTCTTATGCGAGATATCGTCCCATGCTGGGATATTCCAGATAAGATCTCCAGTGATAACGGTACACCTTTCATGAGCGCAGAATTGAAGAGTGTAGGAGAGTATCTTGGTATTGATTTAAAACATCATTGTGCTTATCACCCAGCCAGCGCAGGAGCCGTGGAGAGAGAGAACAGTTCTCTGAAAAACAAGCTTGCTAAGTGTTGTGATGAGACAGGGCTGCCCTGGACAAAATCACTTCCCATTGTTTTGATGTACATGAGGTCCAGGATAAGAAGCAGGGGGGGTCTCAGCCCTTTTGAAATCCTATTTGGCAGGCCATTGAACACTGGTATTGGGCCAGTGAAAAGACAACTTCCTGACCAGCCAATGTGAGGATGAGATGCTACGCTATTGCACAAACTTGTCCTCTGTGCTTTCTGATATTCACAAACAGGTGAAGGAAGCCATTCCAAAGGCTGCAGAGAGGAAACTGCATGACTTGGAGCCTGGTGATTGGATCGTGGTGAAGGATTTCAGACGGAAGAACTGGTGGGCTCGCAGGTGGAATGGTCCCTACCAGATCTTGCTCACCACTGAAACAGCTGTAAAGGTGGCAGAGAGAGCTACGTGGAACCACGCCACCCACTGCAAACGAGTACCGGAGCTGGGGCCAGCAGCCAAACACCAGACAAGTGAGATCGAGATCAGTGAGTGAACCGAACCCTCCTCCCCTTGTGCATTCAGGGGGTATTGGAGGGGAATGGCGGTCCTGTGGGGGAGTTTCTCTGAGCACAGAGATTCCACTGGGACCACCTAGAACCACTACCCTCCTGAACCAACATCCCGGGCACACTGATTAGGGGGTAGGCAGAGGTGACACAACTGATAAGATGACACTTGAGACCAGAGAAAGATGGCGATGGAGGGGTGACGGACTGAGAGGCCACGGAGACGGGGTGCTGCTCGCTGTCATCATTGTCCTGTCATCAGTCTCACTAATGGAAACATTCAAATCACAACTAACCACAGAAGAAGGAGGGGTCAAAAGGGAGGTGCCACCCATCTTCCCCAACATCGCATGGTATGCAACTATACTGACTATTGCCAGAAAAGTGACTAACCAGAGCTGCTACGCCTGTGTGCAGCTCCCCCATGGGGTGG
Source organism: Siniperca scherzeri (assembly GCA_027580175.1). Lineage (NCBI taxonomy): Eukaryota > Metazoa > Chordata > Actinopteri > Centrarchiformes > Sinipercidae > Siniperca > Siniperca scherzeri. Next base: position 32,203,499 of record CM050848.1, read on the forward strand.
GGGACTCCATCCCAGTGAAACCCACGCCATTAAATGTCTCTGAGACCCTAGGAGTCATGGTGGCATTCACCCAGGGGGTTACTCTGCAGAACAGAACAGTGAGAGACATGGGAGCTGCACTCAAGCTATGTAACATCAGCATCACCAACTACGACGGCTCCACAGCCAGGTTTTGGAACATGAGCCAAATAACCCAGCTTTGGCTTTGGACTTGATGTTGGCTAGTCAAGGAGGAGTTTGTCATATTATTGGGACTGATTGCTGCACCTATGTTCCAGACATCACAGACAATATGACTCATGTTGTTTCCCATCTGAACGACCTACTGCATGAGGAGAAAAGCCTAGACTCCCAGAGTGTGGGAGGATGGGATATGTGGTCATGGCTGACTATGGGAGGATGGAAGAATGTGTTGATGAAAATGTTGGCGCCCGTGCTCCTAGTTATTGTGCTCTTCCTCCTTTTGACCTGCTGTGTAATTCCCTGCTTCAGATCAATGATTGCTACAGCAATTAAATCATCTATGGGTCAGTATCTGAATATGCCAATAGAAACATCCAGCTCTGTTGAATGGGTTCCACCGTTTGACAATGAGATGATTTGAGGAGAATAAAATTGCATGTAACCACACTGGATTTTGACGTATGATGTGAGTTTAGAATAAAATGCTCATGTATGCTCATATATTACTGCTAGAGCTATTTACCTAATGGTTAAAGTTATAATATTAATAATAGTTCTGTTGTTTTGCTGATTCACGCATGCTTATTGGTTATAACTTAGTTTTTTGGTCTAGTCTCATTAAATTTTTTAAGTTCATTCCTATTTGTGTCCAGTTATAATGATAATGATTGCTAATGACAGGCTATTGAATTGAAGTGTGCTGGATAAGCTAATGATAAGTATATGTGGGGTTTTTCTTCCTCTGACGCTTGAGGTTTTCCCCACTTGTCTGGTTGTTTTTTTTTCCTTTCCTACTTAACGTTTGTTCTTAATTATTTTGATTAGCATTTATTTTAAGATGATTTTATGCTAAAAAGGGAGGAATTGTAATGGCAAGAACAAACAGACTCTCTGATATAACATACAGATGTTATAATTGTTTGGCGTCAATACTTCATTTGTGTATGATTGTTTGGTGTGCGAGATGAGAACAGTACACTGATAATGATGACATAGAACTACAAAACATCCTAGCGACTGTTATGTCCAGACTTCAGGGACACTCTTCTCCCTGGGTTGAGGAGACCTGACACTGAAGACTGGATAAATAACTGATGCTCTTTTTCCTCGGTACTCATTCAGAGCAGATTATACTGATGTATGTTTTTGCTGCTGTGAGTCCGTCTGCAGACGCTTGAAGTAAACCTACAGAAAGACAAGTGATTGATTGCCTTGAGTGTTTCTTTATTCCGAAGGAATTGCCACTACACTATTCAACTCAGATAACTGTACACCATCTATGCAGTCCATGTATGGATTAACACAGGCCTTAGATGCAGTTCCATTACATCTAAAGTCTCTAGCACCTCTCTACAAGAAACAGTCAGAGACAGCGTTAACAAGTCCTAATACCTAAACGACAGAATAGGTCGTTTGCCAATTACATTTATGACCGTTCCCCAAAACGACATATATGACCGTTGGAGAGTACCAGCGACAGTGGTTGTGGGTTAAGACTGAAAGTATGACCGGCCTTGGTAAGTGACATGCAAAAAATAACATTATAGCTTATCAATTTTTGTGCTAGTCAGCTGGCTAAATTATGGATGAACAAATTAACTTGTTAACATTAGCTATCGTATTCAAGTTAGCTCTACGAGACTCACCGTTAGCTTGGTGTTGAATAACATCCACGCCCATGTAGCTTGCTAGTTAACCCATTTAGTGAAGGGCAACAAAGGCAACAGAATTTCATTCACAACAGAGGCAAAAGCAAAGTTGATGTTACATTTACTAAACCTAACGTTAGTTTGCTTGCTACCACAATTATAACCATCGTCTACCTATAACATGTAAAAACACCAACTCGTACAGGTGAGTAATCTTACGTTCACAATATGGTAGCTAACATAAGTTCCAGTTGCATTGACACCAACGTTACTCAAAGATGTAGCTATCACTACATAAACAAACTAAATGATCTGTATATCACTGCAGTGCATTATTCAGGGAAACGTGACTGATCAAAAAGCCATAGCTTTCACCTCCATGGCTGGACTGGCCATCTGGCAGACCGGGCACTTTCCCGGTGGGCCAACCTGGCTTTTGGGCCGACACAACATCTACAAACACTGAGTTCCAAAATTATACTTTGATTATGCACCAGTGTGGCTGACTGGCTCAGATGAGTGGGATGGGTTGGATATTACATCTGTCAGCCTCTCTGTCCCAGCCGATTACCTTATGGTCAAGTTCATTCTAACTTTACCTGGGCTCCGCCCCTTTCCCATCTCTGTTAAGTGGTGACATTACATGGATAACTAGAAGTGGAGAAAGATGGACAAATAAAAAGAAAAAAAATGTAAAGGTGGTGCTTAAAAGCTGAGAGAGAAGAGGTTGAAGTCCCTTGAGGCTGATTCATTTCAATGTTATTTATTTATATAGCGCCAGTTCATAACAGAAGTTACGTCATTGCACTTTTCCTATAGAGCAGGTCTAGACCGTACTCTTTATAATTTTATTTACAGAGACGTAAAAACTGAGCTGCTGGTAATAGAAGTTACTGTAGCATGTGACATTGTCTAGCCTACAATGCTGTGTAAATTTGCAATCAGCCTACAAAGTGCTGTACCGAATGTCATTTTTTTTAAGCTTCTATTGAGATTTTCGAATGAAGGTTTGAATGTCTGTCGTCATATCTTATGACGTAATCACCCTAAAAAAAAATCCTCAATTTGAACAAAGTTATTCATCAGATGAATGTGTTGTTTTAAAAAAAAAAATCAACTTACTTTAATGATTATTACTCGTCAGTTATGGTGCTGTTAGACTGCTGCTAGACCACCCCATTAATACAGGTGTGTGCCTCCCTTTGTATGTGGCAATGATGCGGAAATTACAACTTTTTTCCATAAATTCTGACTTTTGGACTTTGGGACAACGCTTTGGAGTTATTGGAAATGTTTGGATCACACGAGTCAGAAACAGTCCTATGCAGCCACCAGGGTTGGGCGATTGGACGAATATATCGGCAATCGGTCTGGGGTTTTTGGTTGCGATTTTTGTTATTTTATTTAGCTAATTTAATGGTCTGCCTCCGAAGAAGTTTTTTACTATGAGTTAACAAGGCAATTAAGAGTCTTAGTTCGGTGAAAGAGAGAAACTTGAATTCAGAAAGTGTACAGTTGTATTTTTCTGTATGATAAGGTAAATAGGTGTAAGAATATTTCCTTTCTTGACATTTTGTGAGTTTATTTTGTTTATTAGACGGGTAAAGCTAAGAGAGCTTGTGGAACATAACGAACTCGCTGCTTGCACACATCTCCCAGCTGAAGGGGGGGCACACACCTGCGCTAATATGGTTGGAAAGTTGGAACATTTTAACGTTTCTCAGCCCTAACATAAATACAGCATCTCCGTATCAGTTTAAAAGAAAGAGGAGAGTATTTTTGGTGGTATTGAAAATCATATCATCCATCATATTGAAAAATACTGTAATACCTTGATAAATTTAATGTAACGCATGGGGAACTGACAGCAAAGCAAAAGGTCAACTGTACTTGGTCATGACCAAAGACATCACAAGAAAAACTGATGATTGAGACTGTGACAAGTCTGAATCAAAACAGCTACAAGAACCAAGAGAGGTCCAAGATAATACAGAAAAAATGTCCCAAGACTAGGAGTAAAGACTGAGACTGGACTTGAGTACTTCAGAACTTTGCATAAGTATAAAAGAAAACAGCCATGCAAACATCTTCGAATTGTGCTGCACACTCATCCATTAAAGGACAGGACTTCAATTCTCACCAACAACTTGTCTTCTTCTGAGGTGACAGTCCGTTAATTGTCAATAAAGTGAGTTTTTACCATGCAGACCCAGAACTTATTTATGCATATCTGACAATGACCTGACTTATTTATAGACTTTGACTCCGGGACAACACATGCACATAACCTACATGTACAGGCTTGCACTGATAACTGCATGTGTCCTTACAAGTATCTCACAGAAACCTGAACCTGAACCTTTTGAAAGACTCTCCTTCCCTCATGTGTCTGGTAGCTTTGCTTCCTGTCTTTGTTTGCTTTTCCTGCCTATTTTGATTGTTTGCTCCACACTGATCAGTTTCACCTGTGTCTTGTTGTCTCGCCTACCTGAGTGTATTTAAGTCTGTGTGTTTCATTTGTTAAATGTCAGATTGTCTTCGTTGCCTGTGTGGCAAGCGTCCTGGTCTCTGTTTTCTGTGTTCCTGCCACTGACTTTTGGAGTACTTCTATGTTTTGTTTGGGCCTTGCCAGCTTTGTTGGACTCTGCTGTCTGCTCCCTTGGACTGGTTTGCGTTTGTTAGACTGAATTCCTAGTGTTTAATTACTGCCTGTGAATGTTTTTCCTAATGAGCTACCTGAGTAGTTTGTTGGAGACCGGGGATGAATTAAAACAGCTTGGTGCCATCAGATTACAATATGCACAATATGAACATGCCATCATTACTACTGAGCATAAGTCAGCCTATTGTTGTGGGGGATAGTCTTATCGACCACTGTGAGTGGAGTAGAATTTATTTGCCGGTGAGAAGTGTGAGATTATGTCCTTGCCCCTCGAGTAGAAATACTGGTTGATAATGGGATTTTTGATAATGTAAAACATGTCTGCTAGTCAACAGTGTCAAAATAACAATATTTTACCCTTATTCTCCAGCCAGCAATTCAACAGAGGCAAGTAAAGAGTGTTTGACTATTGAACTTAATATTTATTTTACATCTCATAGCCATCATTTTAGTCCTTAAATATTCACTTGGTGTAAATTTCACATGACTGTGTGTACTCAAAAGTACTTCAGTGTCTGTGTAATGGAGACAAGGCTTGCAGAATGAGTGACTTCTTTTAAATCACTTAAAACTCTTAGAAGCAAGTCTATATGTGTTGTCTTTATCGTCTCTTTATTGCTTTTGCTTCCATTTCTTTATTTCTATTGTAATGTTAATTGTTTTTGTCTTGTCGTAATTTTGTTTAGCATTTGTTTAGCTTTCTGCTGTTATATTGCCTTCTAGTTATCTTGTTTCTGCTTTGCCTTGTCTGTCAAAGCACTGTGTAAACTCTGTTTTTAAAGGTGCTAGATAATAAAATTATTCCTTTTCCACTGCAGGAACTGAAAAACCTCTAACCTGGTGCTTCTTAGAACCTGAACTTTGAACCTTGTGCTTCTTTAGTACAAGGTTCTTGCATTTACAATGTAACTTTTTTTAAAAAGGCCAGTCGAACCAACTACGTGCTGGTAGGTGAGTTAAGTAACTTATGTTATAAATAGACGAAGAATTAATTCTTGAGCAAATTGAATTTTTTTATTTTTTTTTATTTTTTTTGGGAGGTTGCCCAAGCAGCTTTCTAGTTTTGTTTCTAACTGCTGACTTTGGCTCCATCTGAACTGGCTAAAACTTGACTGGTTATTCTAGTCATAAAGACATTAACACTGACTGGCTGTGGTTCCCAGATGAACACAGTGCTTTCACTCTCTCTACATCACAGTATTCAAACACTGAATTAAAGCATGCAAGCAAGGCCGTATTTTAGAACTACATTCAGACTTTGGGTTAGAGGTATTGAAGACTTTCAGACTTGAGACTGAGAAAACTGCAGCTAGCCTCCACAGTATGAGCTCTACAGAGTATGCCTATTTTAGTCTTGAGTGTGAGGGGTTTGTATTTTTTTTTTTTTTTACTCTGCTGGTTAGTGCAAAACAGAAGCCTGCAGCCAACTGACTGGATGCAAGATGGATGGAGTGAGTGAGAAGCCAGGAGGGGAGGAGAAGAAAAAAGATAATGGGAGAGAACAAGACACTCTTGAGCCTGGTTCTTGCTAAAAACCAATGTCTAAGCCAACCGTAAGGCATTTAGAGCACATTTCAAGATTCTCCTCGGGGTAAACTAGAGCCATCAACGTAACTGCTGGTTCTGCAGTAATGAGGGATTTTCCCAGTGGGATTATGCCATGGCTGAAGGCTTCAGACCAGGATTCTGTGGAGGGAACACCAGCTTCAGAATCAGGCGTGTATTTACAGCACATGACGCTCTTGTTCTGACCAGAAGGAGCTGCTATCATTGGAATAAAGCTCCTGTTTCTTGGTAATCACCTGGGGGGTGTACACACAATAATAAAACATATACTCACACAGATGCATATGTGCTAGCTGTTTTCTATGAGGATAATTGAGCAGAAACTTATGGACAGAGACTTCACTGCAGGTAAACAAAATCCTGAAAACATGATAGGAACAGATTCCTTTCTTTGTTCTCAAATCTGTATATAGTCTGGAAGCATCTAAACCACAGCCACACAATATCACCACAAAATACAACTACATAATGCCACCGCATTATACACATATCAACACAAATGCTTGAATTGCCACAAACTAAATTCCTGCTGTTTACTGCCCTCACACACATCTGAGCAGTTTGGATGAGGAGCAAAAAGAAAATAGTCATCAGGCAAACAGTGGCATCTGATAAGCGAGCCTCTTTTTGTTGCACAGATACTATATGTTAAAACTGTTAAAGGAATTGAGAGTATGGCCTGAGGAAAACTGTAAAGAACATTGCTTTAGAAGTAACATATTAACCTCCTGAACCATGATTTTCTCTGTGTAACCGCTTCAACTCTGCCAGATCCACCAGTGGGGTCCATCAGCACAAATGCAAACACAGCCAAACACTGTTCAAACCAGTCAGGCTAAATATTGGGGAATGTGAACAAACTGATGCACAAGACATCTAGAATATTTCCATTTGTAATGGTGCAGCCACAACCAAAATGGCATCTTATTTGAATATTTCTCTCAATGTCAGCAATCACGTATGTGATAATGTCAAATAGAGAGGAGATATGTAATGGGGGATTTGGAGTTATAAGTGCTGTAGCTTTCTAGTGTTATTAAACAATTTCTGGAAATACAGCAGATGCCATTTATAACGTCTCTAAGAGTTTGATCAAAGCTAAGCTATGTATAATGAGGTGGTGATAATGGATCCACCAGTATGTCCAACAGGGTTGAAGATGTATAAGAAGTATTAATTTTTTTCATGACCACACTAAACACTAACCCTTACTCAAAATCTCTTCCAAAATTATTCTTGGAAAAAGTGAAGAGATATAGAGCGCAAATCAAAGACTACAGTAACTGGTGTTGGTCAGCTAGTAGATCATATTTCTCTTCCAGAATTTTGTTAAAATCATATTAATTGTATATTACAGTCATTATCTTTCTCATTAGTAATGTCACACATGCTTCATATGATGAGTGTTTTTTTTGTACAAATGGACATGACTATTAGCCATGCTAAATACTGCATTCATGTCACATGTAAGTTCTTTTCCTGCAACAACGTATTTTCGTGTCAATAACTATTCATTACTTACTACTAGGAATCCATATTTTTTCTGAAAGCTCTAAACTTGCATGCAAATGTACAGTATACCAACCTGGAGGCTCACATCTGCCAAATTCCGTCTTTCATGGCACCTAAACTTAAATTAAATGCAATTTCGTCATGTACACTTTTTTATACCTCTACACACAATTTGCCCATTACACTGCAGCTCTGCAGTAGATAACTACTCATCCATGGAAAGTCCATGAGAACCCTTTCAATAGCTATGTTCCATCCCACATGACATGAAAGCAGCACTGATATACAGTAACTACAGTTGCTGTAGCCTTTTTTATGGACCTACAACTGCCTGCCAATCTCACTTTCATATTCTAGTAGCATTTCAGTGTCGATCATCTGAAAGTCCTGGTTGCCTCTGTTTCCATCTGTCTCTCTCACTGTCTTCTGGGAGGGCTTTCCTACTTTGAGTATTTCATGAATCATATATGCCCACTATGTGGATCAGTGATGCTCATTGCATGGCTCACGAGCCTCATGCAGCTCACCAAGCATGCATGGCAGCTAATAATTGTATGATAATGTAGCCGATACACAAAAAAATCATAAAAATACTCAAAACAGCTACACTATTTATACACAAGATGGCAGTATAGGCTACAAACATGGGACTGTCAAAACCTGCTCAAAGATTAACCCTAGCTAGAGATTAGACCCTAACTCACTGTGGCGGCCCTCTGGAGCACCACAATAGCGATAGTGCTGTTGGACGGGTAAATAAATAGTGGGCTGGTGTAGGATAATTTGAGGTGATTAAAAAAAAAATATATATATATACAGTAGTAAAAGTTGCATTATAAGCATGCAACTTTTTTTCATAATATTTGGGTTTTTACTAAAATGAATTTATATTGCTAAAGGGGTGGAAACTGTCACCAATCTGGCAACACTGCACACTTAGTAGTGTTAGTTCGGCTTGCTAGTATGACATGCATGAACAATAAAAATGGATCAGTTTCCAATCAAACAAAGTTGCAAACCAGGTGGACAGAAACAAAGCAGTGTGACAAGCGAGGAAAATTAAGACTTGGAGCATGCAGCAACTGAAAATCAATACGAAGACACCGGAGAGGGGACTAGCAGGAAGACAGTATGTGTTCAGAGTAAACTAAGAAAGAGATGAGCCATACAACAGGAGCATAGGAAATTTCAAGAAAAATGGACAGACGTATATTTATTTATCCTCCATGGATCCAACATGCCACCAAACCAGTTCTGGTTTCAAGCGAAGTAACTTGGAGCACCATTTCCAAACAATGCATCCAAAATTCAATGAACCTGGGAGTAACGTCAGGAAAAGAAAAATCAAGCAGCTTACTGCTTCGCTTTGTGAGAAGCAAAACCTCATCCACAGAACAACTTCTATTTTTTTTATTTATATGGTGCCAATTCATAACAGAAGTTATCTCATTGCACTTTTCATATAAAGCAGGTCTAGACCGTACTCTTTATAATATTATTTACAGAGACCCAACAATTTCCCCCATGAGCAAGCACTTGGCGACAGTGGCAAGGAAAAACTTCTTTTAAGACAGAAAACTTGAACAGAAGCTATGGACTCAAGGTAGGCAATCTGCCGTCATGTTGAGAGAGGGGGCAAGGAGGAAAAAGAACATACAGTTGAACAATGCAAATTCAACATTGCAATTTAAAATAATAGTAATGGTAGTGGTAATAATTATTCTTAATTAAATAATAATAGTAATAATAGTGATATGAAAAAGAATGCTAATAATAGTAATAATAAGACTAATAATAATAACAACAGCAGAGTGTTTAAATGAGGCAGCTTTTGAGATTGCACAAGCCTTGCTAAAGCACTAAACCACAGACAGTTCCGGCAGTTAACTGAAGACTATGAGACGGAGTACGGTGATTTAGTGATGCATAGCGAGGTGAGATGGTTGTCCCGGGGGGAAAAGAGCTTGAACGGTTCCTGAGCCTCCTCCGCGAGATTCGCACTTTCATGGACAGCAAGGGGAAACATGAGCCAGAGTTGGAAGACCCACACTGGATCATACAGATGGCCCTTCTGACTGACAGTCAAAAGTCACCTGAATGCTTTGAACTTGCAGCTTCATGGGAGACATAGGTTTCCAAGCAACATGCTGAATTCAATCAGAGCATTCCAGAACAAAATAAGTGCCTTGTATATACCCGACAGAGAATTCATTCACTTTCCAAAATTCAGAGCTGTCACCACAAATGACCTATCTCTGCAGCAGCTCTTCAGAGGAGGATTCGTTGATGTTTTGGAAGAGCTGAGGGGAGAATTTGAATGCAGATTCAGTGATGCGAATGAGCATCAGGAAATTTTCAATTTAATTGAAAATCCCTTCCATGTGTATGTATCCTCTCTCACTCCAACTATCACACAGCCCTGCCCTTCTAATCTTGCTGCTCTGGAAAGTGAAATAGTAGAGTTGCAGACAAACAACATTCTCGAAGTTGAACTCAGAGCAGGTGTTGGCCACTTCTAGAGTTTGGTGTATGAAGCAGATTTTCCCACTTTGAAACTGATTGTAGAAAAAGTGATGTCTTTGTTGACTCACATGTTGACTCACATGTGTATGTGATCACAAGATCACATACACATGTGAGTCAACATTCTCAACCATGAACACTATCAAGAGGAGAACAGAGAAACTGGCTCACCAATGCACATCTTGAATGCCTAGTGCAACAATAAACTACAAATATAACATGAAGAAAGTCAAGGAAATACATGCCTGCTTCCGCTTATCCCAGTATTAAGGTAAGCCTGTTTCTAATTAGGATTGTATTGGCTGCAGGATATCTGCCTACATAGTAGTTTCGTGGTAAAAGTGGCTCTCCTATTGAGATTTTGTCCTGCCAGTGTGGGTCTCATGGAAAATATAATGAAGATCACTGATGTAGATGAATACTAATGAACCATTGAGGCCATAGTTTGTCTGTTCATCTATCATGGTTTCACAGTTAGCAACCATAGTATTCCTCCAGGGGAGACTTTGGGAACTAGGGGTAATTTCCAGCCTAGTTCTGCTCTTGTTGCTGAGAAGCACTTAAGAGGAGAATGAATGGAAAATGAGCTGAAGAGCATCTGCATGGATGAGTGGATGATAGAGCTCTGAGCCAAATAACTCATTAGAGGAAGTGTTCCTCTGCAGTTTTGACCTATGCTTTGTTAAACTGCTTACAGCTACTATAAACATATGGCCTATCCATCCGTAAGTCATAACTTATTCATTTGTATTTTTTATACAGCACAAGCAGGTGAGTTAAAAATGTAGATGGTTTAAAAACTAATCCCTCTCTGTATGCCTCATTAAGCACAGACTTTTATGCATTAGCAACTGGTTAGAGCTCCATGGGTCAATCTTTTTTCCAATTATAGCACTAAAATCCAGCCAAGCCCAAGAACTTTGCACGGGCAAGGAATAATTCTAAAGCAATGTAGGGTTGCAACTAATGATTATCAGAATAGTCAAAAAGGCCTATCACAATTTCCGAAGCCCAGTGTGAGGTCTTAAAATTGTGTGTCCAGCCAAATGTACAAAACCTGAAAGTTTTCAGTTTACTAGCACATGAAAGAAAACAAAAGCAGCAAATCCTCACAACTGAGAAGTTGGAACTAGAGAATGTTTGTTATTTTTGCTTCAAAAATGTACTTAAACAATTAATGATCCAAATAACTGCCAAATAATTGTTGTCGATCGACTAACTATTTAAGCTCAAAAGTAGTATTTTGCTCTTTCTACAGTTGTTGCATGAATGTGAATTCTGGTTACTTCATGGGAAGTAGTACGAAAATCCAGAGCTGCCACATTCAAAAGCCACTGGTGACCCAAACAAGTAGGGCATAGGGCCCCACAGCCACTGGGAACCTCCAAAACAAATGGACTGTACTTATATAGCGCCTTTCTGACTACTCAAAGCACTTCAACTACATATCACATGGCAGAACTGTTCATCAAAGTAACTAATCACTCACACACTGAAGGCACAGCCCTCGGGAGCAATTTGAGGTTCAGTGTCTTGCCCAAGGACACTTCGACATGTGGGTTGGGGGAAGCCAGGATTGAACCGCCCACTTTCTGATTGGTGGACGACCCACTCTACTACTAAGCCACAGTCGCCCAAAACAAGCAAATTAGAAATGTCAAGTCCATTTATATTGGGTAAACTTACATTGATTAGTGGAAGCTAAGAGTTTACTTTGTTAGCGCCTGTGTGAAACACAGAACACTAGGCTTGACAGTCAACTGCAATAACCCACTATTTGTATGTCCTTGCATTTTATACTGTGGTAGAGCACTCGAATAAACTATGTGCACGCAAAGATGAGTGGCTGCGACACAAACATGTTTGCATACTGCACTTGCCTGTGTACTGAAAGACTGCAAAGTATATCCACCAGGCAGCAGATCAGGGCCCAGTCTTATCTTCGAGTGTTGCCATGTTTAGTTGTTTCTATGTTGTTAATGTTAAGATCATGGACAAAGTGGCAGCTGTGTCATCATATATTAGTTTCTCTTTAAAACTGTCTGCCATTGATGTTGTTGTTGTTTGCTTAGAGTCTGCTGGTGACCTTTCTTCACATCCTGATATCCTGCCCCCACATCTGAAGATGCACGCAACCAATACTCTGAGAGAATGCAGGATACATGGGGTAGCCATATAATATTATAACATAATGCAAATGCTAAAACTTAAAGTTAAAAAGCATGTATATTAGTCACAATAGAAAGTGGAGCATCAAAATGAATCTGTGTGTCGTTGCAAAATAGGTGGTGCTAGAAGACTGAAAGAATGACATTGCAAATACAAGCAGCCAAAATTAGTTTTCTTTGCAGGGTGTCTGGACTCTTAGAGACAGGGAACACCTTACGATCCCCCATGAGGAGCTGGTAGAAGTGGGACACATGGGCTATCTTGCTTAGCTTGCTACAGAAAATGTATGTACAATATCAAAAATGTACCAAAGTTGAACTTGAAAGCACTGCATGAATTTACTTCACCTCCATGAGCGAAATCAATGGCTGCTGGGATTTAATAGAAATGAAATTGATTTTGACATTTTGCTGTTTAAATGTTGGTGTGACCGAGCCTTTGCAGCAACTTCACACCGTCACTGTCATGCTCTTATTGAAAACAATGGGTGTATGATATGGACACAGTAAATTGAGTGTAATCCTGTTTAGCCAGGCTTGTGCTGGCTCATACGATTCCCCTAGACAGTGGAATTCCTCCTCGTCTCATGCCTGTAGTATTTTCCATCCTGTCTGAATATCTGCACCCAAACACCATCCCATCCCATTACTTTGATTTCATTTTTTGCTTTTCACTTTGTTCTCCCCCTCCTCCTCCTCCTCCTCCTCCTCCTCCCCACTCCACTTCCCCCTGCCCTTGCTAGAGTGAGCTCAGGGTTCAGGTCTAAGACTCATTAGTTCTGGTGCTGTATAATCCGTTACAAACAAACAGGCAAACATTCAAGATTAATGGCAGTTCAGTGGCTGAGAAAAAGACTGGCTGAGATTTAGGGCTACCGCACAGCTTCACACTTGCATGCACTTTCCCAGAGGACACACACACACATCTCTGCCTCAGCTCAAGTGTGGGAGGGACAAACAACCTGACTGTTATTTTACCTCTATCTCTATCAGTTGTTTAGCTTGTCCATCAGTCTTTTCTTCCTTCTATATCTTCGGGGGGTGGAGGGGTACCCACGGATGCCAGGGACCCTTCTGGCCTGTGTCTAGCATTCCAACATCCAAACACTACCCCTCTTGCCAACAGCAGTAACAGTCAGTAACAGACAAAGGCTCAATGGATTGCTCCCCCCCAGTTTACCATGTTAATGGTTTAGCAATGACATCATCATTCCACATCCAGTTCACATGAGTCAACAGCAGTCTGGACAGTGTATGAGTGTATGTGATCACATTGGTGCTTTTTTGTGTATGAGAACCAGTTTGAATTTGAGCCCTTTAGAGTCTGAGTTTCAAATTAGCACATTTAATCTGCACTTCTTCAGGGCCATAGTTTAGAGTTAGAATTTGATTTAGGTTTGACACTAGAATCAAGATTACATTTCACTTCACGTGGAGGTTTATAACAAAACCTTAAAAAACTACTGAGCCCCCAAATTTAAGAGTTTTTGAACTTGCGTTCACAAAATAAATTGTGCAAAAGATTATATTTTTTATCCTTTGCACTTAAATGATTATACTTCTAATAATTATTATACTAGAAAAGATTTTTTAATCTAAACAAAATTTTTTAACTTGCACACACAAGTAATAGATCTTGTGTGGAAGATTATTTCTTTGTGCACAAGATATGGATCTAATATCTGAACGTTATTCAGGATGCTAACCAACTTGGACAGCAGTCTTACAAACTGTGGCCTGCCAATCAGGTAATCGTTATCCAGTACTCGAGTGGAATGTCCTTTATAAGACCCGCTATGACTAAAAGAGATTTAAAAGGTATCTTAAACCTAGGTAGACATTTACCAGGTGGCTCTATTACATCAGGTTTGATGAAAAACATGGAGCTGTCGTGTTTGTGATATTGACACCCTCCAACTGTCGTGTTGAGGCTGAGTGGGAACACAGGCCTGCAGGGTACACAGCACATAAGGTTGGGTATGATGAGATTTTCCATAGCTCGGTTTCATCAGAGTGGCCCTCCACTCATGGACAGTCTCTAAATCATATAGTACTGACAGGATTGGAGTGCTTACATAATGTAATGGACATACCACTTTGCTGTTTTCAACCAAACTGCGGTAAATGTAAAGTTCCAGTGCTTTTCAGCTTGACCTGCTCATTAACCACAGCATGGCTTTATGCTTCACTGATGTCCCTTTATTACACATACTGAGGCAACCCCCAGTACAGCAATGACCAAAAATACAATATAAAAAATAATGTCACTGCACAGTACATAATAAGTACACTCTTTGAAAGAGACAGGTCATCTGAGAAACCATTTTCTATTGGCAATCTTCTGGAAAGGTTTATCAAAAACTTACTGGATGTAAAGAACCAAATTTGTATGAATGAATAAATTTGCTTTATAACCTTTGGAGGGTGAAACAATTGGATATCTACAAATAATTGTGTGTATTTCTTGGCTTAAACATTATAAAGATATTTGTTAGCTGTAATTTCACATTAGTAAAATTAGACCTCTATGAAAGTTTTCTAGCGTTCCAGAAGTGGCTCTTCGCTCTGCTCCGCGGTGAATACGTGGCAAGTCTATTTTTGACGGAAGCCGCGTCAAGCTGCACAGAGCAGATGAACCAGCCAGGAAGTCAGACAAAGAAATGGCAGAGAGAATCCGGTCACTTTTCAAAATAAAACACCCTATCGTATATATCAACAAAAAACCCAACTACAACAGACAAAAATAGAAACCATTTAACTACGTAGCCTACTTACCCATGGTAGATGCACAAAAGTCAAGGAAAAATTACCAAATCAATGAGTCAACAACGTCGGGCAGGCAAACCGCTCTGTTTCTGAAACACTCCCGGTGGGGTATGAAGCCACTTGGAGGCCAGAACAAAACCAGCTTGCAGACATACGTTATAGAGCCGTGCCCGGTGGAATCCTGGCGTAACTCAGATAAATGGCTACTTTTGGAACCACATATGAAGATGCAATAGGATGCCATTCATTGTGAAGTAAGCCTCAAAAAACATGCTGGCTCCACCCATCACTTCTCAAGATACAAAAGGCACACACAAAAGTGTGGAAGTCAAGAACAGTTAAACTTTATGCAAATATCCTCTGAAGTATGAGCCTGAGTTGTTTCTGCTCCACTCAATTACACAAGAAGTACTTCAAACTAAATGTAGGAAAAGCTAGGACTTGTAGGTGGAACCCTCAATTAGGTTCCCAGTTCTTCCAGAACCTGCAGAACCACTTAACATTAGAGATGCACCAATCCAATCCACTGGAACCATATCAGCGCCAATACTGACCTGATTAAGTGGATTGGCTATCAGCCAGATGAGACCCATCAACATCAAATTAAGTTTATTTGTTAATATCATAAAATTCAGTGTTTCCATTTCCATTTTCAATGGCACATTGCCGACCAAACGTTTAGTGCTACAGCATCCCTGGTATATATCATTGCCTTATTCATCAATATTGGGATTGGTCCTGAGTTTAGGTATCGAAATAGGCATTGGAGGAGAAAAAGTCAAATCGATGCATCTCTACTTAACACTACATGACAGAAAGCAGTACAAATAGTTATATGGGGACAAACTGAAGAACCTAAAAGGGGTCTACTTTTTATTTTTATTTTTGAGTCCAAGTTCAGCAATATTGGTATCACCATTTAATGGAGTGAATTTATCTTTATGCTGATAGAATCATATCCATACTAATGCAATTACATATGGTTTTCTAAAAGTTTGCCATCTTGAAACACCAACATGAAACAAGAACAGAAAAGTACATTTTCAAATGTATCTGTGCCGACATTTCCTTCTGTGAATTTCATTACCAAAGAAATAGTGTGAAAAACACAGATGTGTGAAAAGGCTATGCCAGTGTGCTCCTGCAGACACTGGTAATGATCCTAACTGTAGCCTGCAGGCCTCTGAAGAAAGGGTGACCTGTGGTGCGCAGACAGCAGTGAATGATGGAAGTGAGTCGAGATAAAGAGTTGTTCTCTTACTCGTGTTTAGTATGCACAGCCACACTCCTGGCTGTGGCATGGCAGCAGAGTGCTGATTCAGATCAAAGCTTGCTGCTGAACTCAATTCAGCCACTTATTCACAACTGCAGAGCTTGCATCTTAATAACCTCCATGCCCTGATCTCTGCTGAAGGATGAACACATCTTTTGTTTCAGCTCAGTGTAGTTGGCCTTGAGTGTAGTGAAGCTCATATTTCACACCAACCCCACCTCATCTGTTTGCTCTTTTTGTTCTGACAGAGTCAATTCCAGTTGCTCTTACTGATACACTGCTGCTGTACTGCTTGTCTGCAAGCTCAGGCTAACTTCACACTATGTGATATTGCTTTTTATTTTTCAAAATGCCAGTGTTTCTGACATGAAAGTCAATGGGGAGTGACTGCAAGGAGAATGGATAGGATGCATTAGAAAGATGCTGTGCCTAGCATGTCTTTAGGGCAGAGCGACTGTAGTTTACAGAAACAACAGGATGTCAGCTGTTTCTATAGATGGACAGTCACATCAAAGAGCAGGTGAGCTTTTACAGGAGTGGCAAAGGTTCATGAAGACTGATCACCAAACTTGGTGACCTTGGCATCAATACTTCCCTCTGCAACTGGATACCGGAATTCCTAACCAACAGACCCCAGTATATTAGGTTAGACAACCAAACCTCCTCACCCTGAACACTGGCATCATACATGATTCCAATACCATTATCAAGTTCACAGACTATACAACTGTGGCCTCACCAACAACAATGATGAGTCGGCCTACAGGGAGGAAGTCCAGCACCTGCCGGCTCAGTGTCCGACAACAACCTGGCCCTCAACACCAAGAAGACCAAAGAGCTCATTGTGGACTTCAAAAAGACCAAAGGCAGCACACACACACACCCATCTGCATCAACAGGACAGAGGTTGAGCGTGTCACCAGCTTTAAGTTTCTGAGAGTCCACATCTCCAAGGACCTCTCTGGGACCCTCAACACTTCGACCCTGGTCAAGAAGGGTCACCAGCATCTCTTCTTCCTGAGAAGACTGAAGAAAGCCCATCTGTTTCCTCAGAAGACTTCTACTGCTGCACCATCGATAGCATCCTTACCAACTGCATCACAGTGTGGTATGGTGGCAACTGCTCTGTCTCGGACCAGAAGGGTGCAGAGGGTGGTGAAAACTGCCCAACACATTACTCCCGTCCCTGCCACTGGGGTTGTTAAGCACAAGCGGTGTCTACAGAGGGTGCGCAGCATCGTCAGGGACACCTTACGTCATGTGAGAATGTGGTAAGCAGTCCTGCTGCCCAAATCATGCTACCTTGGGAGGCAGCTGGATTTCGCAAGATTGTGAGATCAGGCGAGAATTGCGATATCACGAGATTACGTGAGAATCCAGCCCTGATTTGCTACATAGCCATATCCCTAAAAAATCCCCCCTCCCAGTACTGATGGAATTAGTACTGGTAATGCTAGTAATATTAGTACTGTGCTCTCAGAGGACTCAGAACAAACCAGGTCAAACTGTTTAGGTCTACTCTGTCATACGCAAAGCAGAACAGTAAGAACTCTCCTCAGTGGAACAAAAGCAGAGTAGAATGTCTCCAGGCTTGACTAGCCAACAGCAACTCTGACACATGATGGACAGGTGTTACTAGCTGTATGCTGACATAAGGCGAAATTCATGTCCAGTCCAGTCAGCCTCTCCGAGTTAATTATTCACACCACATACCTCAGAGGACTGAGCCCAACAATCAATGCCCCCTCTGCAGCGTTCGGTCAGCCTCACACTGTGCTGAAGTCCTGCCTATCAAACACAGCCTGCACTGCAAGATAAACACTTTGCAGAGGGCCAGTACAATTTAACCCACATTTGATGAGGTCTACTGTTTTAACTTTGCTGCTTTTTCCCATAAAATCCAGTTCCAGTTGTTCATAGCTCAGCAACTTGCATACCAATCTCAAAGCCAATTTGAGATAAAATGATACAGTAGCCCTGAGCAGATTCCAACAATGTTTTATAGCATCTTGAGACTGACTATTTTACCTCATATAAAGTTGATTGTTGGGGGCTGCACAGAGAAAGTCTGGACATTACTACCAATCCAGACAGATAGACATTCAGAGTAGGGTTAAGACTAATCGTTTCTATCAAAATCTTGAATTGAAAGAGTGCCATTTTCAAACAAGAGCTGGAATATTGCTGTATGTGGTGAAAGTTTTAGTTACTCAACTGAAACTAGTTAAAGCTAATTCTGTGAGTTGGGAACAACAACAACAAAAAAAACCCTCTTAGCTCTTGTCTGGATAATATGCTCTCTGAATGCTACTTTTAACAATGCCAAAGATGGTTTTCTCAAGAAAAAAAAAACATTCCTCTGTATCATTTTGAAAATGTGGTTTTGTCATTCAAATCAACCAACAGAGTGGTCAATTTTTCTCTAGAGGCAGCCATCTAAATGCAATTAATTATCCCTTTTAAGCGCATCGTATCGATGTTTAACTCTGAGTTAGGACATCAGGCTTTGGGACAGTGCAGTAGCTTGTCCTGTCAGTCTGTGACGCTAACGTTAGGAAACACTGTTAGAGGCAATGAGAAATGACATACAGTATATTGTCAGCTTAGAATACATTTTTTACTTTGTCTGGTGTGATTAACCAGCAGTTTTCCATTACAAACATAAACAGACAAATATGTAGCTGTTATCAATAAATATAATGCAACTTTTAAATTTTGAAGTTTACTTTAACATTGCATTTTCTCTGACTGTATGGTTTGAAAAAAGGAACCCTGAGTTTGAATTTAAAATAATTGCAAGTTAATTCACAATAGGCTATGTGTTAGAAAAATGACTGTGGGGGGAAAAATGCAGAATAGTTCATACATAAAACACTAATAACTATACTTTAAAACTTTAAAGTCATCTATCACACTGCCTTGCCTCATGAACCAGCACTATGCTTCAAACCAAATTCCCCTCACTTGGAAAAAGTGTCTCCCCTCTGCATAATTCATAGCCCTGGTACTAATACATTCATGTTTGGTGATTTAGTGGAGCATTTTTGAGACAGAGGCCGGCCCAGCCAGGCTGACTGTCTGTCAGCCGTGCTCTCCTGCTCTGCTGGGAGCCTCTCAGTTGCTAAGTTGCTGTTTTAACAACCACGACAAGCTGGAGAGACACACCGCAACACCATGTCAAAATTCATGCAGCACTGAGTGAGCTGACATTTACAATGTGACGAAACATCAAAGCACTGCGAAGCGATGCTTGCACTCTTGGGTTGCACGCACACTGATCCACAGCAGAATAAACACACAGTGCCTTGCCCTGATTTCTAATCCCTCACACTATTTCACAAACAGTATTTTCGTCAATTTCATATAGTCATAGCACAGTAATAGACACCTATTTTACACATACAGTGAAAATCTCATTGGGTACAGCTCCACATCATAGGTGGATGGAGGTCAGAGGTTGTGGCTCCTCCTTATCACACAGCCACCAGCCAGGCCTCCTTTGACACACCATTAGCCACTAGAATGGATTGGAAACAGCTTCTATGAAGTGAGACGCAGACCCACCACTGGCTGTTTGCTACAATTTGGGGCCAATTTTTCATGTTTCTTAAATATCTCATTTATATGCTCGGCCCAACTCCCTCCGGCAGCCCTAATCTGTCACCATCAACCAGGAGGCAGCAGGAGTTTCTCTGTTAGTCATCTCATTCCTCCTGCTGGCTGGCCCTCCTCCTGTTAGACCTGATCCTCCCTGTTTTTCTCTCTCTCTGCCTCTCCTGACAGTTCTGCTGGACAGCGAGGCATCACACCAAGGAGAGAGAGCATCTCATGCATAGCAACACAAAGGGAGGAGAGAGTCAACAGGACAGAGTGAGTGTGGGGAAGACTGCCAGAGGGGGTGAAGCAGGGAGATAAGAGGAGAGGCAGAGGACATTGGCAGGGTTCTCCCTTCCAATCTAAAGGTTAAGTGTTTATTTTGACAGACTAAAAAGCTGAGGGAAAAAAACAACTTTAAGCCGAAATAGCAAAAGATAGAAATGTAATTAGTGTTTTCAATTAGTGTCTAATTTAATAAAATGAATGTAACACAACACTTTGTTAGAGATCAAAGTGTATCTGTTGAATGGAGTACCTAAAACTGTCAAGTACTGAAAGCTGACATCGAATGTCTGGTCAGATGCAAATTTTCTTATTCTTTAATTAGATAGTTCCAAAATCTAAATTTGGGCAATTTAGGTCACTTTTAAAGTATTGAGTATCAAAAGATATTCAAATTCTTCATCTTGTTTACTTTGATACTCTTCGATGAGATATTTCCTAATCGTAACATCTTAATATTCCTCAAGCAAAGGTATTGAAAACAAGTATCACTCTGGTGTAACTCCAGAAACTCAGGTATCACAATGGTACTGGTATCGGAAAATGTCAAACCATATCCAGAAAATGCTATATTCACAGCACCCTTTGCAATAAGGGTAATTAAGTGCAATAATTTAAGCAGAAAATGCACTGCTCACTTTGTAGTTCCACTTGGGCAGAAGTGTATTATTGTCACTCCCCAATGTCTGCTGTGCTGAGCTTATTGGGAGTGACGGGATTTGAGCCTAGATACCAAATATAAAGTCAAACTTTATGCATATTTTAACATAGTATGCATAATCACTTTGTCTATAAAATGGTACTGACAAAATTGGTACCTTGGCGCTAAAAGTAGTGTGTCTTTAGTATTGAAGAATTTCACAGTACACAATACACAGCCCTGTTCATCACTTCCTATATATGTTTTTCAGCCCCTGCCTCAGTGAAAATGATGCCTTAGACTTAATGTACCTACATAATCCTACATGTCCTTGTCAGGAAAACACATGTTTGAAGTTAACAGATCAGTGGAACTGTTTGGGCAACAAGCTACACTTTAGGCCAATGCTGGAAATCATAATTTTGATGGGCTTTTGTAGTGATACACTCTAAACTGAGTCTTAAACTAATCACAGGTCGATCAGCATCCTCCCTCCTCTTCCAGTGACTCAGACTTAGTGCACGACGTGATAGCCAGCAGCTTCAGCCATCATGTTAGCTAGACGTGACTAAATCAGCCTAAATCTCCAAATCAAAGTTTCCTCCAGAGATAGTAGCCTAGATCAGTTACTCTGCTGGGACTATGGAGTGGACTGCAGCCAATAAAAGCTTCCAAATAGACTTCCATTTCTGTTATCTACATATGTTCTTCACTTTGCTGTGTAAACCAATGTTATTCCACAAGAATCTCTGCTAAGAAATTGCCAATTTATCCAATTCAAAAAGTCCCGCTCTTGCACCAATATTTTCTTCTCTTCCTCCTGAATGTGGACCCCAAGCCTCAGACCAGCCATCACAGCTGCTACCTCCCATCCTAACACACACCAGACACACTATTAGCAAGGTTCTAACCCATAGCTGTATATCAGCCTGCTAAATCAAATCAGAATGTGTCATATTCATATAAATTTAGTTTCTTCAAAATGCTTTGTAATGTTTCCACGATGTTTTCCATCATCACTATGTCTATTCATTAGCAAGGACCACACCATCAACGGGATACGTTTAAATGATTTATTGATGAAACAAGATTGTGTATGGCTTGACTCACTGTTCGCTTGGTTGGCTACTATGTGTGGGGGAAGCTTCGGTGGGGAATCGGGCCCGATCGACCCCCAAAAGCCTCCACTTATTTTAGACAAAATTGAGCAGATCTGAGATCTTTGAGATCTGAACGAATGTAGCAGTGATACGCCTGGGTGGACTAACGGCCCATGATTTGTGTTAAGTGCTCAGGAATGCCATTGCGGGAGGCCAAGGTAGCAGCTCCTATCCTGAAGGAGTGACCAGAGTAATGAATGGGAGAAATGCCGGACAAGGAGAGTACGTAACAGAAGTGCTGGTGGAACCAGAATCGAGTAGCCGCTTGTCCAGACTCGGATACAAAGAGAGGTTCTGACGTGGTTATGCTCTGGGATTTCCGGAATTGCAAGTAGTTTGTAAGTGTCTCAAAAGGGTTCAGTGGTGATTGGACCTCGAAGTAGGAGATGGGCGTAGGATGGCCAGATTGATTTGTTTTGGTTCGTTTTAGGTAGAATACTATGGTGTCATTTGAGAAGTGTGACAAGTCTGAAATTCAGGCGTGACGGCATGGGTCGAAGTGAAGGGTAGAGGAGGTGAATTTGCATCTGAGGAAACCAAAGAAAGCCATAAGAAACACGGCTTCTAAGGTTTGAGCAAACATGCTGTATCCGGAGCAGATGGTGTAGATGCAGACTGACAGCAAGTCTCATGTAAGGCAGTGAGGATTTGGAGCTGGCTCTTGACGTTGAAGTCCTCTGAGAAGTAAGGTTAACTGAGTCGGGCCAGGGCTGCCAGTTAAAAGTTTGGAGAAGAAACTGATACCGCTATGGTAAACTTTGATGGTGTGTGTTTTGATAGCCATCACGGTGTGGGCATAAGTAATGAAACAAGTTGACGAGATCGAACAACGGAAGGTTATATTGTACTGGTTGTGAAAGTGGCGGAAACTCTTCCAAGCTGACCAGTAAGACGAGAGGGCGCTAAGCTGTTGATGACTGAGTTCTGGGAGTTGATGATCAGGTGTATGAGGGTAGGATTTACGTGTTGAACGTCAGGGCAAATACGGAGGAACCGGTGATGGATGTGTATCTGCATTGAAGGGCCAAGCTTCTGAACATCTGGAATGAGAGTCAGCGATGGTGTTGGAATGACCGGGAACATGAGCTGCGCGAAGAACGTATTGGTGAGTAACAGTGTGTCAGGTTAAGCGGCGCATGAACGGCATGATGGATGGGGTGTTGAAGCGACCTTTGTTTATTATGTTGATGGCTGCAAGGTTGTCGGAGTACATGAGGATGGACTTGCGGGACAATTCGTAGCCCCACAGAATGGCTGCAGCTGCTATGAGGTAGATTTCAAAGAGAGCAGAGGAAGTGACCTGGCTTTCACTTGAAAGCTCCAGAGGCCATGCTGCTGCGAACCATCTTCCATTGTAGAAACCCCCAAAACTGACAGAAAGAGCGGCATCAGTGTACGGATGGATGTCGTGTGGGTGAGTAAGTTGTACGTCGTAGAGTAAGGTGATCCCGTTCCATTTGGCGAGAAGTTTGAAGCAAACACGCAGTTCGGCACGGCTTGGAATGTCCAGGGAGATGGAACGGTTAGTTTATGCACTGACGGTGGAAAACAATTGATAGTGAGAGATAAGGCTCGCCCTTGGAGAATGATACGTAAGGCGAAGTTGAGGTGACCTAGGGGGTAGAGAAGTTGGCATTTGGTGGAGCATGGGTCAAGGAGGAAATTGGCTTACTGTGGGCAGGAATAGAGCAGGAAGAGGCTGGGTGAGAAGGGGCACCACATGTGGAGCATAGTAGGGCTGCATGGGTGTCGAAGATGCGGCAGTAATTTAATTGTCAGGTGTCAGACAGGCTGCAGCTTCGAAGGCAGAGTGGATGTGATATGGTAGAAACCATTGTCTTCAAAATGGAGGGCCAGATTAAGGATGATGGCCATGTAATTGTCGAATGCCCCGACTAAAGCCAGCTGCTGTGGTTGCTGGAAGTGGACCACTGGGGGTGATGCCAGGAGCCCCAAGCTGCTGCAGTTGCTAGTAGTAGGCAGCAGGGAGCGATCCTGGTGCCAGGTTTCCCTGCCAAGGCTGGCTGCTGATTGCTGGAAGTAGGTGGTAGGGGGCGCTGGCATCCTGGTGCCCGGTTCCCCTGCAAGGCTGGCTGCTGTGATTGCTGGACGTAGGCGGCAGGGGCACTGGCATCCGGGGACTGGCATCCCGGTGCTGAAGGCTCTAGCTGACATGAGCTGCTGGGACTTGTGAAGCTGGGAGATGGAAGATACTGGCATCCCAGTGCTGAAGGCCCCTACTGACTACCCGCTGCTGTGGTTGTCCATGGCTGGGCTGTGATGGCATCCCAGTGCCAGGAGCCCCGGTTAGAGCAAGCTGTCGTGGTTGTTTAACCTAGCTAGGTAGCTGGACTTGCAAGATCATGAAATCACTCTTGCCGGGCTTCAAGCTATGCACTTGTGTCTGCGACACGGTTTGTTTGCACCGATCAGCGTCCTATGAGGAAGTACTGGCAGCTACGGGCATGCCCTCATGTTTTGCTTTGTTGTCCGTTCTGTGAAAAACAATTCCTTTATCTTTTAGAATTTTTTGTAAAGTAGCAACAGTCTAGTCGGAATTTTATTAAAGAAGGCTGGTCACCGGGGGACCTCGCTGGAGCATAATGACGCTGCAACCGGCTACGTGTTGTGAGCCCATAGTGGTCAAGACGATGGCGGGGACTGGAGTTGTCCTGTTAGGCGATGGAGCCAGAGAATTGCAGCGGCGGCGATGGACTATGCTTGAATTGCCTCTTCCTCTCTTTTCTGCTGAGGGAGGTGGGCAAGGAAGAGACTGTGTAAGGGCTTGCTGGACTCACTCGCTTCGTGGACAACTTTTGGATTAGGGAAAGCAGGGTCTCAGGCGCTGAGGTGGCGGCCAAGATTTTTGGCTTCTGTTGTTGGGTCTGCTGGCGAGATTGATGGAAACTTTGAACGTGGTTATCCTGATTTCGTCTGAATAATTCATCATCCGATGGGGATAGTGAGATAAAGTCCATGTTCGAGATGAGGTGAGTGGATGGATGAAGTTGCTCGTAGGGTGAAGTAGTAACGTTAGCTCACGAGTGTGCTCGAGGAGATGTTATGTGGTGTCAGTTCTGGTGCAGAATATGAGAGCGAAGAGGAGGAAATGGGTTAGGTAGGTATTTATAGAAGTGCCAGAAGTGGCTTGGTTGAGGTGTGGTCCTGCTAGAAAGCTTCAATATGTGTACTGCTACAGCTGTCTCACAGATGGTTTTGTTATTGTCACAGATAACTAGTAAAACACAGACAACTTGCAGTGTAAATATATTTCCAGCAGCTATAGTAGAGATTAGTGGCAGAAAAATGTGCGAGAGAGGCAGACATAGTGAGAGAGCGGCAGACAGAGTGTGTGTGAGAGAAAGAGAGATTGGAGAAGCAGGACAGGAACTCTTCCTGCGGTGTTGTTCAACTGCCTGTCAGACTCTCAGAGCCCATGGTTACCATCAGGCTGCATATGTGAATGTGTCTGTGTGTGTGTGTAATTGCGGTAAAAAGAGCTGGAGGGAGTGAGAGAGGGGCATAGAAATGTTAATGAGGGCAGTGGGATGTGAACAAACAGCTTCCAGCCTGATGAATCCATTCAGACTAAGACAGAGACAGAGACACAGAGAGATGGCTGCTGCTGAACTTCAGGGGTCAAACACTCATATTTAAATATAAATGGACATGGATGACCCAGCAGTTTAGTTGTGTGTGTGTGTATGTGTGTGTGTAGCCCTGGCAGTAATTCTAACACTCCTTACATGTGTTCATTCATCCCCAAGTTCCATCACACAGTGTTGTTCATTTTGGCCGCCCACCATTGAGTCTGGTACTGTCCAAGGTTTCTGCCTCTTAAAGGAAGTTTTTTCTTGACACTGTCGCCAAATCCTTGCTCATGGTGGGATTTGTTGGGTCTCTGTAAATAATATTATAAAGAGTACAGTCTAGACCTGCTCTATAGGAAAAGTGCAATGAGATAACTTCTGTTATGAATTGGCACTATATAATTAAAATTGACTTGAATTCGTCCCATAGCAATGACATGTCTTTTGGAGGATTTCCAACACTTGGATGGATGTACACTGGAGACCAAGATTAAATTTCTCCATCCCACTTGTTTTTAGATTTAGCCATAATGATCACTGGATGAGGTTGTGTCACATTGAGGCTGCAGGAGGTGATCTGCTGCCATTCCAACCAACGTGGCAGCCGAGTGGCAGGGCCGGGTAATGCTAGAAAAGAACTAGTTCTAATGACGTATACTGGCCCCTTCAAACTTGCTTGTCTTTTCTCTGCTCTGCTATTTACTAGAAAGAGTCTGGCTTCTAAAAGGATTGGAAAACATGGTGGTTTTGGTAAAATATTGAAGAAGTCACCACATCTTGTGCTTCAGGTTAACATTGACCACCATCTTTCAAGTGCTTTGAGTTGCCTAAACATAACCATAAAAACAGTGTACTTAGTTTCTTTGAACTGTGTGAATGGGTGTGAAGCACTTTGAATGGTCAGAAGACTAGAAGGCACTATACAAGTACAGTCCATTTACCATTCAATCACTTTTAAAACTATTGACCTCCATAGAGGTCCCTGCAAAGACTTTCTCAAAACTTTCCCTGTCTGACTCAGGTTTATTTGTTTGATAAAAATGCATAAAACAGACATCATTTGGACATGAGCATCAAATATTGTTGTATTCATTAAATTCATGATGAATAGTCCAACCTTGACATAGGCAAATACATATGTGGTGTTTTATGCAACACACTTGCCATTCATTCTATTTCTTGTAATGCAACAATAAATAACTTGAATGATGTAGTTCAACCTGATCATATGAATGAATGTATTGTGCTCTAATTTACTTCACAGTCACACAATAACATTAACAGTAATCTCTAATTGGATCTGTGCTGGTTCCTGATCCCTCCTCCTCCATCCTGTCCCTTTCTTGTTATTGTTATTTATCAAATATTATATGCCTTTTAGGCTATAATGCAAAAAAGAATTGATGATTAGTGTAGAAGAAAATTATCTAATTTAAATGTTTATTTTACCCATTTACAGTCGAAGTTGATGACCATTTTTCCAAACACTTTACAGAAATTTAGCGTAAACTTCTCTAAACGTTTGTGCAAAGTCTGACTTTAGCATTGAAACCCCAGGGTTAACAAACACATGTTCAGTAGTTATTTCATTTAGCTAGTTCATAGCACTTTGATGTTTCTGCCTCTTCATCACTGCCCTCAGTATCACCTGCAGACTGCTTAAATAAATCTGTTATCTTAGAATACTTTGAGGCATCAGCCAGCAAAGCCTTTTTCTTTTTTTGGCATACCTTCTCTGCACCGCTGGCCACGGGTTTTCTCTTTCTATCCATGTTTCGTCAACGAGTGCTACATATATTTAAGTGCCAGATACTACCTACCCGAGTGCTAGACACTTTCACTTTCCGTTGCGATGGCAACTGCTACCTGCTATTACAGATTGGACCATCGCTGCAGTTAAGATGACCTATTGAATATCTGTATATCCAGTATAATGCCACGGTTGGGAAAAAATGACCGGTCCTCACAAGACCTGCCCACCGGGAAAATTCCCGAACTTCCAGATGGCCAAGTCCACACCTGCATTCAGTATAAATGTTTCCTTGTTAAATCAATGAAAAAACATAATATGGGCAATACAAAATGTATTTGCTAATGCCAAAGAGATGTACATGAATGTAATTTGTAGAAGACAGGGTTGTAAAGGCAAGGTGAATTTCAATAAAATCACTGTTTGGATTGATTTTGGAAAATTCCTCACCTTCTGTGCTGTGTTTTGTTCTTTATTACAACAACAAAGCATTCTATGTTCCTATTCTATGTAGCGTGATTTGCTGTTTGGTTTTGAAGACATTTTGCTATTCATCCACGTGGCTTTATCAATTCAATTAATAAAAAAGGAATTTTAACATAGATAAGAACTGTAAGTAACTTTAGAGCTGGGCTCTATCACTTTACATCCTGTCAGGGTTTAGCTGCTGTTTAGAATTCACCCGTTTAAGCTGTAGCTCCTCTTTCTCTGCATTTTAAGATAACAAAGACAGTTCTTCTTTACAGGTTTTGATACCTCTGCACTCACTTGTCAGGCTTTTGATAAATTCAGCCACACAGACACACACGTACACAGACACATACACAACTCAAAGTTCTCTCTCTCTCCCACCAAAAACACAGATGATAAGGTCTGCACCTTTTCAAATACTCTCTATGTGAAATAATACTATCTGAAGGTGCAGTGACACTGACATGTCAATGGCTCAGAGAAACTGTCTCCGTCTCATTGAAGCCAACCTCCCTACACCATTTTCATTTCCTTGACTGTACACCGGCCCTTATCTCTGTTCCCCAAAGACATTCAAAATCACTAAACTACTGAAAGAAATAGAATATAAATAGAAAATGGACACTTCAGCAGAGTGGGAACCTGGATCCTCTTCTTGGAGTAGGGTCTCTTTATAGATTGGATCATTGTGCTAATATTATGAAAAGAAGATCAGCCTTTAATCAGAGCTGAATAGACCAGAACTTGGAAAAATCCTTCAGATTTCTGTAAAAACACCACAACTACACATGTAGGCTGAATTGCAGGCTGAGCAGAAATGTTCCCAATTTTTCTGTCCTCTGCTTCCAGCAAATTGATTTTTCTCTATAGTTAATGAAGTGACAATGATGTGATTTAAACCATGTGTCTATGACTCCTACTGTATATCATGGCTAATGAGTATAGTGCATAGAAAAGATCACAAACTCTTCAAATTATCATGAAAGGGTTAATCCATTAGTCATGCATAAATACAACAACAATGCCACTGTGAGAAGCCAGGACCACCGGTCATTGCCATTGGTATTAAAATGTAGGGCTGAATATTGAACTTCAATGCTTTTTTGGTACCAACCAAAGTGTGTCTGTAGCAACAATTATAGAGCACTGTAACTGACCTGCACTGAAAGCTGGCATTGAGTGTCTGGTCAGAATCATAATCTTGTTAATTAATTACACTTTTCAAAGGGGCACAGGAACCATTTCAAGAACTCAGAAACTTTATCTGTGTTTTGACCTGAGGAACCAGTCTCAATTTATCTCCTCTGCTATATTTCCTGCTGCCAAAAAAGTCCATTCCCCTGAGAGTTGTACTTTTTGATGGCCAAGGAACAATCAAGACAACAATCAATCAATCACTGACTGTTTAATAACAAAACTGGCAGATGCTAAAACTTGAGTACAGGTTCAATTACACAGTAAACAGGACTAATTGAATCAATATTAGAATGAGGGACGAACACTTCTTGTAATGTTTATTGACATTAAAAACAAAGTTATAAGTAATTCAACTTCCTGACAAGTCCAAAGAGTGAGTGTATGAAAACAAGGGCTCTGCTTGTGCTCTACAAGCAAGAAAAAGAAAGGGCGGGATTGAGAAAAGCTAACCACTGAACAAAACTTAAAGGTCCAGTGTGTAAAATTTAAGAGGAGCTATTGGCAGAAATGGAATATAATATTTATATCAGAATCAGAATCAGAAATACTTTATTGATCCCCGTAGGGAAACTCTTTTATATGCACTGTTCAGCAGCTGAAAGGTTTTGGGAAGCACTTATAATTTAAAATTCCAAATCATGATTATACTGAAGGGATATCCTACTCCTGACCTGATGCTAAATTACTTTTTGTAATCTAATACCATCAACCCCAAATGTCACAGGAAAAGTACTGTTTCACCTGGTGTTTCAGATGGCCAGTTGACAAGTTGCGCTGGAAGGGAGACACAGGTCGATTCTCCTGTGTGGGCTGCTCGGTCCCACATAGAAGCTTGGCCAGCTGATTTCCTCTCTGTCTTGTGGACCTCCCAAGAGCTCACACATTTTCGGGCATTGTCGGTCCCTTATGGTAACTTGGCCGTCTCTCTCTCTGCAGGCAGCAGGATGATAACATCTTCGCACAACCCCTACTCCGGTGTACTGGAGACCCGTTGGCAGCGTTTCCCAGAGTTTGTCACAGTTCTGACTTTTCTAACTTTTGTCATGCTAGAAACACAGGCGTTGAGCAGCCAGACTGGAGCAGGTTTCTTGTAGAAAGTTCTTGCTTTCAAAGTTGGCTGGATGTAGACCTTCAGCATGTTCTGTGCAGGCGGACCTGCTTGGACCCGCTGCAGATTTGGAAGAGAAGCGTGGATTGAAGAGGCAGGGAGCGAGTGTTTGTGCTTCCTCTGGTTTTGTAGTCTTCTCTCCAGGGGGTGGCGGTGTCAGATGTCATCAGTGCGAAACTTCAGCACTCCTAGTCTAACTCTATCTTGTCGCAATTATTTTCTTTGTTTCAATTTCTTTCCTGAAGAATTAATAAAGTGTATTACATGTCTAATACTTCCATGCTTAAAAGGTTGACCTACTCAGTTGCTGAAAGACACCCAGAACCTTTTTTGAATACGGATATTATCCACTTAGTAAGAAAGTGAACGTAAGTAATAGACTGTTAACCCAGGTTGTACATGTCATAAATGGTAATCACGTTACAACATCTGTTATTATGGAAATATACTGTATATCCATATGTATATATCTATATGCATAGGTATGACTATACACACAGCAAGTCAGTTAGTAAAATAAAATTAATACATGTCCCAGTGTCCTTTGTGTCCCAGGAATGTGTATTTCCTTTCTGACACTGAGAGGAATGCAAAGATGGGGGGTGACAACAGGCAAGCAGACACACATGCCCTCTGAGGGGATGTGAGACTTGGCATTCCAACTTACATTTTGTCTCATTGTAATTTATGATCAATTGTTCCCCTCCAGACACATTTTAAAGTACGTAAAAAAAATCTGCTATGATTAATATTTAGTTTAACATGGTAATCCCACGTAAAAAGAAAAAAAAAAAAAAAAGGTGGAAGCACATCTAATCTTTCTCCCTCATTGTGAAATTCTGGATCTATGAATGTCCTGCCCACCACAGCTGCATGTTAGGTTCACCGGTGAGAGCATGGATGTGGGTGAAAGACATACATCCATGGTGAGAGAGCGGTGTGCGTCAAGATGGCTAGAGTTAGAGGAGTCATCGGAGAGATTCAGCCATACATGTTTGAGCCTCAGTCAGACCCAGATGAAGAGTCTAAATTTGAACTATTAGAGAAAAAAACCTCTTCTTAAAAAGCCCACTCTTGATCCAGGGGTTTTAGCCAACTATCAGAATCAGAAATACTTTATTGATCCCCGAAGGGAAACTCTTTGTTACAGTAGCTCGCCTTTACGTCAGTGCACACAGGAGAAAGTACTAGCAAAAAATATGATACACTATAAAACACTATAAAAACAGGTCAGAAAATAAATTAAGTACCAGGTGGGTATAAGTATGAGATAAAATAAGTGTGAAGTAACAAGTGGGTTTACCGGTTGATGATGATAATACGGTATAATAATACAATGTAATAATATAAGTAATAAGTAGTGGTGCATGTACTGTCGAGTTAAGTGTAGCTTATTGAGATTATTAAGATATTGCACAGCAGTAATGGAGGTATATAATATCAATGTCAATAAAAAGGGAAAAAAACTAAATATTGCACAGGAGTAGTACACAGAATATTGCACAATTATTCAACTATGGCAGAGATGTAATGATCAATGTCCAGTTTAGTGACCTAGGGTCATACAGACTGACACTTAGAGGGAGGAGTTAAAGAGTTTGATGGCCACAGGCAGGAATGACTTCCTGTGGCGCTCTGTGGTGCTTTTTGGTGGGATGAGTCTTCCGCTGAAGGTGCTCCGTTGCTTGACCAGCACGTCATGGAGTGGGTGGGAGACACTGTCCAAGATGGCATGTAGTTTGGCCAGCATCCTCCTCTCTGACACCAGCGCCAGAGAGTCCAGCTCCATCCCCACAATGTCATTGGCCTTACGGATCAGTTTGTTGAGTCTGTTGGCGTCCGCTACCCTTAACCTGCTGCCCCAGCATGCGACAGCATACAGGATAGCACTGGCCACCACAGACTCATAAAACATCTTCAGCATTGTCCGGTAGATGTTGAAGGACCTCAGCCTCCTCAGAAAATAGAGGCGGCTCTGGCTCTTCCTGTAAACAGCTTGAGTGTTCTTGGTCCAGTCCAGTTTGTTATCCAAGTGTACTCCCAGGTACTTGTAGTCCTCCACAATGTCCACACTGACCCCCTGGATGGAAACCGGGGTCGCTGGTGCCTTGGCCCTCCGTAGATCCACAATCAGCTCCTTAGACTTTGTCGCATTGAGCTGCAGATGGTTCTGCTCACACCATGAGACAAAGTTCCCCACCACAGCCCTGTACTCAGACTCATCACCACCGCTGATACATCCCACCACAGCAGAGTCATCAGAAAACTTCTGAAGGTGGCAGGACTCTGTGTGGTAGCTGAAGTCCGTGGTGTAGATGGTGAAGAGGAAGGGAGAGGACAGTCCCTGAGGGGCCCCAGTGTTGCTGACCACGCTGTCCGACACACAGTGCTGCAGGCGCACGTGCTGTGGTCTGCCAGTCAGGTAGTCCACAATCCAGGACACAAGGGGGGCATCCACCTGCATTGCTGCCAGCTTCTCACCCAGCAGGGCAGGCCGGATGGTGTTGAAAGCACTGGAGAAGTCAAAAAACATGATCCTCACCGTGCTTGCCGGCCTGTCCAGGTGGGTGTGGATGCGGTTAAGCAGGAAGATGATGGCGTCCTCAACTCCCAGTCGGGGCTGGTAGGCGAACTGAAGGGGGTCCAGGAGGGGTCTGACCATGGGCCGCAACTGTTCCAGCAGTAGTCTCTCCAGGGTCTTCATTATGTGGGAGGTCAGTGCCACCGGTCTGTAGTCCTTGGAGCCACTGGGATGCGGCATCTTCGGCACAGGAATGAGGCAAGATGTCTTCCACAGAATGGGGACCCTTTGAAGACTCAGGCTCAGGTTGAAGGACTCCACATGGCTGGGGGGCACAGGCATTTAGCACCCCGGGGCTAACGCCATCGGGGGCCTGCAGCCTTGTTTGAGTGGAGTTTCATCAGCTGTCCTCTCACCTGGTCAGCAGTCAGGCACACAGCAGAAGTTACAGGTGGGGGAGGGTGGGGGTCGTTAGTCTGAAGAGGGCCGTTAGCCTGATGGGTAGGGGGGAGCAGAGTACTCAGAGGAGCTTGAGGGCTGGCAGCAGCTGAGTTAGAGGGGGGATGAGCCAGTGTGTCAAATCTGTTAAAGAACAGATTAAGTTTGTTGGCCCTGTTCAAGCTGCCTTCAACTCCTCTGCTGCCAGTCGGTCTGAAGCCATTGATGGTCTTCATGCCACTCCAGACATCTCTCATGTTGTTCTGCTGGAGTTTCCGCTCCAGCTTCCTCCTGTATTTCTCCTTGGCCTCCCTGATTTTCACCTTCAGGTCGGCCTGAATAGCCCTCACCTCCTCCCTATTGCCATCAGTAAAGGCCCTCCTCTTGACATTCAGGATGTCCTTGATGTCCTTTGTTACCCACGGTTTGTTATTTGGATAACAATGGACCATCTTCGTTGGGACATTGCAGTCCACACAGAAGTTAATGTAGCCAGTAATGCATTCAGTGAGCCCGTCAATGTCCTCTCCATGAGGCTCACAGAGTGCATCCCAGTTTGTCACCTCAAAACATTCCTGCAGTGTCTCATAGGCCTCCTCTGACCATCTCCTCACTGTTCTTGTGGTCGCGGGCTTCCTTTTAACCAGAGGCACATAGCAGGGTTTAAGGTAAACCAGGTTGTGGTCTGACCTACCCAGGGGAGGAAGGGGGGAAGAGCTGTATGCATCCTTAACGTTAGCATACAGCAGGTCCAGTGTCCTCTCCTCTCTAGTAGGACAACTCACATATTGGGTGAAATTAGTCAGTGTTGTTGAAACACTGACATGGTTGAAGTCACCCGAGATTAATATGAGTGGACTCGGGTGTTGAGTCTGTAGATGTGCTATGGCGGTGTGAATGGCGTTGCACGCCGATGCCGGGTTAGCTGAGGGGGGGATGTAAACAGCCACAACAATGGCATGTGAAAATTCACGTGGCAGATAATATGGCCGGAGTCCCACAGCTAACAGTTCAATGTCCGGGCTACAGATACTCTGCTTGATAGTAACGTGACCAGGGTTACACCATCTGTTGTTAACTAGAACAGCAAGCCCACCGCCTTTCCGCTTACCGCTCCCGGTGTGATCCCTGTCGGCCCGAACAGTCTGAAGGCCGTCGATGGAAACGTTATGGTCCGGGATATCCTGGTGTAGCCATGTCTCTGAGAAGCACATCAAACTACACTCATGGAACTCCGTCTGACTCCGGGCTAACGCCGTTAGCTTGTCCATTTTATTCGCCAGCGATCTCACGTTGCCCATGACGAGAGAAGGCAGACACGGCTTAAATCTCTTATTCTTAAGTCTCTTTTGTCTGCACCCCTCTCTCTTCCCTCACCGCTTCGTTCCACCTCTGCATCCACGGTGTGTCCTCCTCCAGATCTCAGCTGGGACATCGGTTGTCCTGGGCGCCATGCTGCTCGGCTTCAGCGCGATCAGCTGTTCCCTGGTGTAAACAATGCGGCCAAACAGCTGATCTGCAGCGGTGCCCCGACCGGGTAGCAGAAGAAGAAGTTCCATGGCGAAAAAAAGTACTAAAACACTTTCTACTCTCATTTTCGTAAAGAGCGTAGTTTAAATTATACTTACACACAAGTTACTCAAGTTTGGAAGAAAAAAGAAAGTTAAAAGTTGGAAAAGTAAGACGACGAGACGGAGCTACGGCAACGGGCAGCATGCAGGCTGGCGCATGCGCACACAAAGACGGAGCTACGGCAACGGGCAGCATGCGGGCTGGCACATGTGCACACAATAGACCTATATAGTCGCCAATCAGTTGTGTGACTTTCCAAATAACAATAGTTTATTTGAGGATTTTCAGTCACGCTTTAGAGTGCATCAAAGCAGAGACAGCACTGTTGAAAATTACAAATGACCTTTTAACTGCATCAGACAATGGAATTAAATTAAAGTAACCGCACTAAGCTGGTATAAATCCTATCTATCAGATCAATCTCAGTTTGTACATGTAAATGGTGAGTCCTCCATGCACGACTAAGTTAGTCACGGAGTTCCACAAGATTCTGTGCTTGGACTGATTCTATTCACCTTATATATGCTTCCTCTAGGCAATATTATTAGGAAACACTCCATAAACTTTCATTGTTATGTGGATGATACCCAATTATATCTGTCGATCAAGCCAGATGAAACTAATCCGTTAGCTAAACTTCAAGCATGCCTTAAGGACATAAACACCTGGACGACCTGCAATTTTCTTATTAAGTTATTGTACTTGGCCCCAAACACCTCCGAGACACATTACCTAAATATATAGTTACTCTAGATTGCATTGACCTGGCCTCCCGCACCACCAAGGAACCTTGAAGTTATCTTTGATCAGGATTTGTCCTTTAATTCCCACATGAAACAAACTTCAAGGACTGCCTTTTTTCACCTATGTAACATTGCACATCCTGTCTTAAAATGAAGCAGAAAAACTAGGCCATGCATTTGTTACTTCTAGGCTGGATTATTGCAGTTCCTTATTATTAGGCTGCCCAAATAAGTCCCTTAAGACACTACAATTGATCTGGAATGCTGTGGCATGTGTACTGACAAGAACTAGGAAAAGAGATCATATTTCTCCAATATTAGCTTCTCTGCAGTGGCTCCCTGTAAAATCCAGAATAGAATTATAAAACCTTCTACTCACCTACAAAGCTCTTAATGGTCATGCACCATCGTAGACTTCCCATGATGCACTGAGCTCCTCTCTCCTCCTCTCCCTCTCCATCTGTATGCATTTTTATCCCATTAATGCATGTTACTAACTCGACATCTTCTCTCTCCCGTAGTTTTGTGCTTTGTCATCTCTCTCCTCTCTCCTGTCACTTTCAGCAGGTATTTCTGCCTCTGGAGCTGCAGAGTCTGGATTGCAGGCCTCCTACTGCTACCATGTTCCTGCTTGACAACTGCTACTACAACTGTTATTATTAGTCTTATTACTATTATTATCATTATTATTCCTATCATTATTATTACTACTATTATTTTATTAATATTACCACTACCATTACATCATTATTTTAAAATTCTAGGTGGAATTTGCATTGTGCACTCCCCCCAACCCAACCGGCAGTGGAGTACTTTGAAATCTCAGATTTTAGGAAAGTGTACAGACATCTCCCCTTTCAGCAGAGGAATGTGAAAACACCTCGCTAGTGATAAACTTTGCACAGATACAAGTCAGTAAAGTCAAGGTGGGACATTTTTGAGTGGAGGGGTTCTTTAAGTGATGATCGATGTTTAATAGCACTGCTTCAAATAAATCTGTGTTTGACAGTTTGATTTTAGTGCTACATGCAACCTGTAGGCCAGTTATTGGTAGTGTGTGGTTAAATTAGCCATAGTTAGCACACTGGCCCACATGCCTTCATCCCTAGTGAACAAGCATCAGAATAAAAGTCCAAACTCAATGATTGCAGCATTACTATACTATATCAATAATATTAACATCAGAATTAAAGGAAAATTTCATGTTTACAACTTGGGTAGTATTTTAATAATTTGGTAAAGAATAATTTTAGTTTGAGTAATACTTTTACCTCTTTGTTGTTTTCTCTTTCAAATACGTTTGTCCAGTAATAAATAGTGACAAGTAAGCGTACCATGGGTACTGGGTAAATTTAACGCAGTATTTTGTTGGTGCAATATTGACCCAAATTGGATGAATTCTGACCCAATGATTTTTAGTGTTTAGTAAAGTTCAATGTTAACTATGATGGGTCGTGCATTATTAATTAATGATGATATGGCCCAGTCTTGTAGAGGGGCCCTATGTTAAAATTTAGAGACCTTTATTAGACCTTAATTATTTAAATTTATACTGTTCTCACATGGTGCATATTTCTACATAAAGTTTAATCAAATTACCACAAATCAACAGACACACTGAAAATCTAGGGCCTGGTAGCACTATTCCACCACAGAAGTACTGGCTTTTCTCTGGGTCTCTGGGAAAAATTTAAAAAAAAATAAAAAAATCAAGCAATATGTATGCAGTTTGCACTACATTTAGTCAGAACTTAGAAGCTACAGGGTGCATATAAAA
This sequence comes from Siniperca scherzeri, assembly GCA_027580175.1. Classification (NCBI taxonomy): domain Eukaryota; kingdom Metazoa; phylum Chordata; class Actinopteri; order Centrarchiformes; family Sinipercidae; genus Siniperca; species Siniperca scherzeri. The sequence goes on from CM050848.1 coordinate 32,240,647, forward strand.
TGTGCAGGGAGTTATCAATAGGAGCCTAACAGCAGATTTTTGCACTGATGCCTTCTAACTGGATAATTTGGCCATATGTGGGGCAAAGATAATATGTCTACGTACAGTCTGTTACAATGGCTAAAGAATGCAACAAAGTTAATACTGCTAATATCATTAACTGTTCACATCATCATGAATAATTAATTAAACGATGCTGTGTAAGGGAATACAGTAACATTTTACTATTTAAGGCAATAAGTACATGGGGAACTGTCAGCTGTTTTTAAGTACTAAATTACACGTTCATTTTTGTGACAGGCCCGGTCACTGTAGACCAATTTTAAGGTTTTTACAAAAATCTATAGGATTGGTTGGCTGGCCCTATTTCAGCCAGAGTAGTAGTAAATGGAAAAAAGGTAAAAAAAATAAATAATAATAATAATTACATTTTTTACATTCTGTGCGTGTATGTGTGTTTGTGTTGTCCAGAGGCAGTCAAGAGCCAAATTAAGCACATAGAGGATGTACAGAATCCAACAATAGGTAATTACCATCATCAGAGTCTGGCCACACTGAAGTCCAGTCCTGGGAGCCTGGTTAGAGCTGCAATCGGGTCTCATCTACATGCACGCACGCACGCACGCACGCACACACACACACACACACACACACACACACTCCCTGTAGTAATCCATCACACCTGTAGTGATATAGTACAGCAGCAGCAAACCTCATGCTGCTTGAGTCTGCAGAGGGATGAGGAGGAAGAGACACACTGAGAAGAGGAGCAGTGATGCAAGGCAGCTGAAAACTGAGACACTACCAGCACCTTTTAATATCAACCAACTCTCTGCTTCACATTCACACAGCTCTACACACACACAGAAAATGGCAGGTCTTAGGAGTAACCAACAACCTCCCGGTCACAAGCCTCTCTTCTCTCTGGGCAGCTGCTGTCCCACATGATCACATCCAAAGTGAAAAGAAAGGACATCACAGCCTTCAGGCTACCCAGCCACAGAGGCAGGTTGCAGGGCTGCGCAGATTCATGACTCACTCAAAGTACTTCCAAAAGCTTCAAACAACCAAATTCATCAGGAAAATAAAACCATGTGTGAACTGTTCAAATAAAGCAGATTATTCATTCTACTCAGCCGCTGTATGTTTGTGGAAAAGGATAATAATCCAGCAGTATACTGTAAATTCCAGCAATACTTGCAAGAAACATGTCCTGTCTGGCATTTCTCCTCACACTGCAAACTAAATGAAAATGGTGATGAGACACAATATGTCAACTTAGCAGAAAATAAATGTTTTATATATATATTTAGATATATATATATATTAATAATTAATAATAATAATAATAATAATAATGCCACATACATACCGGAATGCTTGGAAATGTATAAGATCAACAGGACACTAAGAGCCTTAATCAAGAACTCAATGGGGCTGTGGAAAACAAGTCTATATACGTCATATACCAAGGTTATGCACTATCCTAGCTGTTGTTCTGCATAGGCCTGAACCCCCTCAGCCAGATCATCACAAAGAGTGGCTACTGATACCGGTTCCGAAATGGAGCAACCATCAGTCACCTCCTCTACAAGGATAACATCAAGCTATATGCCATGAATGAGCGAGACATCGACTCTCTGATCCACACTACCAAAATCTACAGCAACGGCATCGGAATGTCATTCGGACTGGACAAGTGCGATCGGATGGTATCTGAAAGAGCGAAAATGATCAGAACCGAGGGGGTTGAGCTACCAGGAGGCACCATTGCAGATGTTCAGGACAGCTACAGCAAGGAAGTCAGCCACAGCCAAATACCTACACAGAGTAAGGCAGTTCCTGAAAAGGCAGCTGAATGGGAGGAACGGCTAAGGGAAGCCTCAGGCAGCCGAAACCAGAGGATGATGAGGAGGAGGAGGATGAACCATCATACAGAGACAACCCCATGCATGGCATGTACCACCGATAGATAGAAGAAGTGGCTGATATCAAGAAATCCTACCAGTCGCAGGAAAACGCTGGACTAAAGGAGAGCACAGAAGCACTAATCATGGCAGCACAAGAATAGGCACTCAGTACAAGATCAATAGAGGCTGGGGTCTGCCACACCAGACAGGACCCCAGGTGCAGACTGTGCAAAGACGCCCCTGAGACAGTTCAGCACATAACAGCAGGGTGTAAGATGCAGACAGGAACAGCGTACATGGAACGGCATAATCAAGTGGCTGGCATAGTGTACAGGAACATCTGCCATGAGTCAAAATGGAAGACACCTCCTAAGGTAGTTGAGAATGACCAAGCTAAGATCCTGTGGGACTTCCAGATCTGACAAACTGGTGATGGCTAACCAACCAGACATTGTGTTGATTGACAAACAGCACAAGAAGGCAGTGGTGATAGATGTAGCAATCCCAAGCAACAGCAACATCAAGAAGAAGGAACACGAGAAACTTGAAAAATACCAAGGGCTGAAAGAGGAGCTAGAAAAGATGTGGAGAGTAAAAGCAACAGTGGTGCCAGTGGTAACTGGAGCACAGGGGGCTGTGACGCCCAAACTGGGAGAGTGGCTCCAGCAGATTCCAGGTACAACATCTGAAGTCTCTATCCAGAAGAGTGCAGTCTTAGGAACAGCTAAGATACTGCACAGAACCCTCAAACTCCCAGGCCTCTGGTAGAGGACCCAAGCTTGATGATGACACATACCACCCCACAGGGGGTGAGAGGGGGATTTAAAAAAATATATATTTATACATACATATACACATATATGCACATATATATACAGTATACATACACACACACACACATATATAAAATTCGCAGAGAGCACCAACCAGCACTGTCACTGTAAAATAAATTATTTAAAAGTTTAATTTCTTCTTTTTGATTACAATTTTGACCGATTAAGTACACAAGTAAAAACAAACACCAAGGAGATATATAAGTTGCAAACTAAGAAGAATGACCAGCTAGAAAAGAGTCAATATCCGATAAAAGGAGTGAGGTAGAATGGCGTATAAAATCAAAGTACAATCAAAAATGGAACAAAGTCAAATGACTGGAGAACAATAACCAGAGCAAAGACAAATAATACAAAAGAAAAAATACAGGCTGACTCTCTGAGAAAAACAAACCCAGACTCAACACAGAAATAAAGCTTTGATTATAATAGAGCCAAATAAGTATAGGGAGTGTGAATGTGTGTAAAGCTGAGAGAGGAAGGGGACAATGAATATTGAGAGAAGAGAAAGAAAGAGAATAGAAAAAGAGCACCAGTAAAAAGATAAAAAGGGGTTAAGTTGTACAGAGAAACAGAAAGGGAAGATGACAAAACACTGACGGGCCACTGACTAATCATGACTATCGGACGTCAAGCAAAATCCTTTTTACTTACATTACTGCAAGTGCCATGATGGAGGAAGGACCTTCTGATGACCCAGGAACTACCAGATTGAAGTTTCAAGTGCTGAATGTTGATAACTGGTCTTGTTTGTATAAAGCATTTATTCAAACAGCAAACAAACTTTGGCCCTTGGATTGATATTAGGATTCCTGTATAGTCTAAATAAAGAGAGAGAAATTAAACTAAAACAGAACTTTATTTTTTATGCAATTATGCAATAAGAGGAAAGTCTTAAGCCTACTCTTAAATGTGGAGATGGTGTCTGCCTCCCAAACCCAAACTGGGACCTGATTCTGTGATAGTGAGCTGCTGTAATAAAAGTTTCCCCTCGGAGATCAATAAAGTATTTCTGATTCTGATAAATATGGTGAACAGAATTGGTCCAAGCACAGAACCTTGAGGAACTCTGTGACTTACTTTAGCGTGCACGGAGGAGTCATTGTTAACATGTACAAACTGAGATCGATCTGATGGCTGGATTTAAACCAGCTTAATGTGGTTCCTGTAATGCCAATTACATATTACAGTCTCTGTAATTGGATGTGATGGTCAATGGTGTCAAATGCAGCACTAAGATCTAACGAGACAAGTACAGAGACCATTGTTTGATGCAATTAGGAGGTCATTTGTAATTTTCACCAGTGCTGTCTCTGTGCTATAATGCACTCTAAATCCTGACTGAAAATCCTCAAATAAACGGTTATGTAGAAAGTCACACAACTGATTGGCGACTGCCTTCTCAAGGATCTTAGAGAGAAAGGGAAGGTTAGATATAGGTCTATAGTTGGCTAAAACCCCTGGATCAAGTGTGGGCTTTTTAAGAAGAGGTTGTGATGAATTTTGTCTCTAATAATTTTATCATTAAAGAAGCTCATGAAGTCATTACTACTGAGGGATATAGGAATATCTATGTCCTACTGGTTGTATCTTTTGTGGTGGCAGGAAGTAACATTTAGCAGCCAACGTTGCACTCTTTTCCCCCAAAAGGAGGGGTTATTTAACCTTTTCTGCCAGACTTCTGAATTTGGGGCAATTATTTTTCAGACGAATTCCTCCCTAATATTTCTGTATTTTTGACATTTTGTTAGAAAATGTAATTCTGTATCTACAGCTTCCTCATCACAATGACAGCACAGCCTGTCTCTCTAGGCAGCCTCTATTGCCAGACTGTGGTCACTTTGCCTGCCTTTCTTTTTCAGGTTACTGTGGTTAGGTAGTCTGCCACAGTAACTGTCTGTTTAGGGCCAAATATGTTTCCAGTTTGTGTTGTGAGTGTGTGATATCATTCCAATAGGTGATGTATTTTTCTTTTTCCTTTAGTTATTATTTGGCTAGGTCTAATCTTATGAGTGATGGTGGAACTGCCCTAAGGCTGGCTGGGGTTTGTGATGTCAGAAGGCGAAAGGTCAGCCAGCCTCAGGTGTCGTATGTGGACCCAAATGCAGATGACCAGGAAGTGGTATGAGGGTGAAGTAGCTGGATGGCTACAGCGTTTATTGGGGGTGATGTGATTTACAGGCAGGTACAGGCAGCTGTTTGTTACCTGTCTGTCTAACAGGAAAATAGGCAAATATAGGTCCAGGTACAGGGAAATGGGTTACCAGTTGGCAGTGGTGGAAACAGGTCCAAATGACGCTAACCAAGTCCAATAGGGAGCAGGCAAAGATCAAAATCCAGAATCCAGACACGGTCCAAGGGAGAAAGAATCCAAAACAGAACTCACGATAAGAACACCAGACAGGAATCACATTCAAGACAGGCGCAACACCAGACAGGAATCGCACTCAAGACAGGCGCAACACCAGACAGGAATCGCACTCAAGACAGGCGCAACATCAGACAGGAATCACACATTTAAGACAGGCGCAACACCAGACAGGAATCGCACTCAGGACAGGCGCAACACCAGACAGGAATCACACTCAAGACAGGCGCAACACCAGACAGAAATCACACTCAAGACAGGCTCAACACCAGACAGGAATCACACTCAAGACAGGCTCAACACCAGACAGGAATAACAATGATCCGACACTGAACAAAGAAAGAGACCCGGACTAAATACCCTAGGGGAGGTGAGACAATGAGACACAGGTGCAAACAATAAAGGAAGGGCCAACAATCAAAACTGGAGGGAAAGCAAACAAAGACAGGAAGTAAAACCACAAGACACACAAGGGAAGGAGAATACTACAAAATAAAACAGGAAATGGAAAACCCTCAAACTATAACATCAGGACCAGTTGTCTGAGGGGAGTCCTTTCTATGTTCAACTCTTGGTAGGCAAGGGCTTTATAATGGTAACAGGCAGGGTCAGTCTTTTTAATATGGCTCCAGAATTTGACAGATCTTTTTTAAATACTTAGAAGTAAAGCATATTGTCCTCAATCAGCCCTGCATGCAAAGTTTGGGGTTTTCCTTTGTACCTGCAAAATACTTTTGCAAACCTCTGTATACAGGATTTCAATTGGATTTTTGTCCCATTTTGTCAAATCATTTTGTAGTATGGGGCCCCGTACCTCACTGCCATACAATGCAATAAATTCTATAACTAATTTAAATATTTTGAGCCATGTCCTAATTGGAATTTGGATTTGGACTGAACACTTGATGGCATAGAAAGCCCTTTTTGCCTTCTCTTTGAGTTCCTTCGCAGCAGAGCAGGCATTTCCTGTGGAACTAATTTGTAAATATAGGGAAGTACAGGTTTGCTCTATTTGGGTCCCACCTATTTTAAATGTTGGGTCATTTCTCTGTAACATTGATCTTTTTTGGGAGGTGATAATTTTGGTCTTGGAGAAGATCCAGGCTCTGCTGAAGACCTTCTTTAGTAGGAGACTGTATGACCAGGTCATCTGCATAAAAGAGACACTTTGTTTCTGTGTCTTGAAGAGTGAGACCAGGTGCTGGTGATTGTTCTAATAACAATGCCAGTTCATTAATATAAATATTGAAGAGGGTGGGGCTGAGGTTGCAGCCTTGCATCACCCCTCTACCCTGTGGGAACAAGTCTGTGTGTTTTCATATATTGATTATATTACATCAAATGACTTCCCCCCTATACCACTTATTATTAGTTAAAAAGTAACCCCTCATGCCCGGCTAAATCAAAAGCTTTTTGGAAATCAACAAAGCATGCATGAATTGTGTCTTTATTTTGATTTACATATTTATCAATTAGTGTGTGTAGGGTGAAAATGTGGTCAGCTGTTCTATAATTCGGAAGGAATCCAATCTGACTTTTTGGTTAAGACACTGTGCTCGATGAGGAAGTCAAATAACTTCTGCAGGCTACAACTTATACAAATGCCTCTAGTTGTTGGGATCGAATTTGTCTCCATTCTTGAAGATGGGTGTGATCAACCTGTCACTCCACCTTTCAGGGAAATGACCCACACTTAGTACCAAGTTCAATATCTTTAGGATTGCCAATTTGCATTTTCTGTTGGTATATTTTAACATTTCATTTAAGATGCCATCAGTCCCACATGCTTTTTTGGGCTGTAGAACCTTCAGTTTGTCGTCCACTTTTAATTATGTGATAGGTAATCCAGTGGGGTCTGATTATTCTTAATAGTTCTTTCAAGATCTTTGAAGTTTTTCTTAAATCTGTGTCATAGTTTAAGGTTTTGTCACTTCCTGTTTTATTTTGTAGTGTATTCCTTCCCTTGTATGCCTTGTGGTTTTACTTCCTGCCTGCTGTTATTCCTGACTGGTATGATTCCTGCCTTGAGTTTTGTTTCTGTCCTGTGAGTGTTCCTGACCTTTGTGTGTGTCGCCGTTTGGTGCACTTTTTGTTGTACCTGGTTCCTGTGCCCAGTTCCCCGGCATTCTTACCGTGAGTTCTGCTTTAGATTCTTTGTCTCCTGTGGACCTTGGTTGGATTCTGGATTTTGTACTTTGCCTGCTTCCTATTTGGACTGTTTAGCCACTTCAGACTCACTTCCCTGTTTCCACCATTGCCAGCTGGTAATCCATTTACCTGTTGCCTGTTCTTTACCTGTCTGCCTACCGGTCTGCCTGTACCTGCCTGTAAACCACATCACCCCCAATAAACACGGTAGCCATCCGGCTACTTCACCTCATACCGCTTCCTGGTCATCTGCCTTTGGGTCCAAATACCACTACACAGCACATACGACAGAATGACCCAACCCATCATGGACCCCGCAGAAGTCGACTCTCTCATTAAAGGAAGTGTTCTCCACGCTAGAGACATTCAGCCTCTCCATTCAGGGCTCTGTGGATATCCAACGCAGGCATTTTGTATACTCCTTAATGGAGAGGACAATACTATCCAGACCCAGGCTTGGAACTCTTCCCATTCTGGTAGAGAAACCTTGCAGTAATCTCCAGCATGAGGCAAGATTTGCAGCCCTACCTCAACTCCCGGCCCACCAGCAACCAGCCAGACTCCGGGCCCGCCAGTCATCAGCCTGCACCCCGGCCTGCTGGTCTCCAGTCAGCATCTCAGCCAGCTAACCAGGTGGTACCTCAGGCTGTTGCTGTCTTGGTGCCTTCTGGGAAACCCTCCAGGAGGAAACGTGGCTCCCACAGCTCACCTGCCCAGCTGCTCGCCTGCCCCGCTGCTCGCCTGCCCTGCTGCCCAGCTGCTCCGCTGCCCAGCTGCTCCGCTGCCCAACTGCTCGCTTGCGCCGCGGCGGCAGCCTCCACTCCCTGCTGGATCGCAGCAGCCATCACTCCCTGCTGGACCGCAGCAGCCCCCTGTCCCTGGACTCCCTGCTGGACCGCAGCAGCCCCCAGTTCCTGGACTCTTTGCTGGATCGCAGCATCCCAACACCAACCCCTTGCCACCGCTGGACCGCAGTTGCCTCCTTTCCCGGCTGGATCGCAGCAGCACCAACCCCTTGCCGCTGCTGGATCGCAGCCGCCTCCTGCCCCGGTTGGATCGCAGCAGCACAAATCCCTCGTTGCCGCTGGATCGCAGCCGCCTCCTGTCCCGGTTGGATCGCAGCACGCCGCAGAACCGTCTGCTGGGTCACAGCACGCCACAGAATTCTCTGCTGGATCGCAGCAGTATCCTCCTTTTCTGCCGGAGTGGCAGGCTCTGGGTTTCCGGACATCACTGGTTCTGCCAGCTCCTCTACCAGTCTGTCCATCGCCGGCCCCCTGTCCTGCTGTCCTGTTGCCGGGCCCCTGTCCTGCTGTCCTGTTGCCGGGCCCTGATCTGGTTCGCCGGCCTCCAGAGGGGTCCCGCCTTCGTTGCCGGCCTCCAGAGGGGTCCTGCCTTCGCGGCCAGCCTCCAGAGGGACTCCGCCTTCGTGGCCAGCATCCAGAAGGGTTTCGTCTTTGCTGCCGGCCTCCTGTGACTCTCCGTCTTCGCCGCCAGCCTCCTGTGACTCTCCGTCTTCGCCGCCGGCCTCCTGTGACCTTCCTCCTGTGCCACCGGCATTCCGTCAAGCCTCCAGATGGTTTTGATCTTCGTCGCAGACCTCATGAGGTCCTCAGCTCCGCACATGTCCAGCCCCCAGGCCGTTTACCTGAGGTCCTCAGCTTCGCACAAATCCAGCCCCTGGGCCATCTGCCCGAGGTCTACCACTTGACCCTTGTATCCCTCTTCCGGACCCCCTCCGCCCACCCCAGAGACTGGATTTCTTCACTGACCATTGCTTCCTGGTACTGCTCCATCTGTAGCTCTTCTTTATTTTGTACAGCTTACAGGGCTGAGAACATATGTTACCTGTGTCTGCTCTTTTCATATACAAAGTGATCTGAGAGTGACCTGATAGAGGTGTTTGTTCTTTCACCGTGGAGGCTCCCAGAGAGGTTTGGTCTAAATCTGTTATAGCATAATCAACAGTGCTGCTGCCAAGTTTTGAACAAAACGTATAACGTCCAAAGGAGTCCCCTCGCAGCCTTCCATTGACAATGTACAGACCCAGCACTCTGCAAAGCTGTAAGACTTGTTTTCCACTCTTGCTTGTGTTCTTGTCATAATTATTCCTTTTGGGAAGGATAGGGACGTTAAGGTTAGTTCTTCACCAGTTCTAGCATTTAAATCTCCATTGATCAGCACAGAGACCTGGGCCTGGAAATGACTGATCTCTTCTTCTATGGTGGAGAAAATCTCGTCATTGAAATATGGAGATTCTATTGGGGGAATATAAATTGCACATAAAAAATAGTGGGAATTATATATTTTAAATTTTTAACCAAACGTGATATTTCCCTTTTTTCATTATTTCTATTGAGTCTGCTAGTTCTGATACCATATCAACATGCCCCCTGAGTCTCTACAATGGGCGACTACATTTAGTTTAGTTGATGGGACTATAAACTCTATAGTTAGGGGGACAACCAGTGGAGGCATCTCCTTTGCACCAAATCTCCTGCAAAACAACAATATCAACATAATTAACCTTGTCTAAGTAGTCAATGTTTCTACTTTTTAAACCAAATAAATAAGAGTTTAAACCCTGAATATTCCAAACAGATATACTAAATTATTTAATTTCAACTGTAACAGATTCAGAAGAGAAGAAAGAAATAACTGTTCTGAACATAAAATAAATTTACAATGTGATGATTTCATAGACCATAAATTTCAAGTTTTTAACTTGTATGTACATACAGTGTTTAGTTTAGTTTGTGGACCCTTTGTTAAAGAACCACTACCTGCTCATTACCACTGGTCATGACTATGGCCCATAAGAAAGCATAATGTGCTCGGCATGTCGTGGATGGCTCTCAGTTCACTGTGGGCGGGGCCTGCTGCTCCTCTGACCACCTTGGAATAAGGACAGTATGCCTGACTGGATCTGTACCTGCTGCTGCAGCCGCTGTGGAGGTGGTGGTGTTGATGCTGTCCTGAGGTCTGTGCTGTGATGGTGGTTGTAGGTTCTGCTGCTTGGGCCTGGGTTGGTAGGCTCTCCTCTCCTCTCCTCTGCTGTTGGCAGGTCCTGGGAGGTGCCTCTCTGTTGTTGGAGTGTTGGAGGTTCCTGTGTTGCTCCTCCTATTGAGTGTTCCTCTTCGGTTCAGTGTGACATCTTTCAGTTTCTTAGCGAATAGTGGAACTGCTTCCTTGAAGAGGTGTACATGATCATAAAGATCTTCTACAGTGAAAGAGGGGTAGTGAACAATGTTAACATTTGGCCAGAGTTCACAGTCTCTGGAGATGCTGACGTTCACTTTCTGTATTGTGTGTGGGTGGAAATCCTTCCTGGGTAACAGAGTGGACATCACTATCTTAGAGTTAGGGAATTCAGTTGAATTGAATATGCTTCATTGGCATGAGTGTAACAAAGACTCACACACACAAACACAGAAAGAGAGCCTCAGAAAGACAGATAAGAATGATGTATGGACCATCACACACTGCTTACAGCCAGTTGGTTGCAAACATTACAGTCAGTGAAAGGTCAATACCAGGACTGCTAACTCCAGCTAATTTAACACTCAAAGTGAAATGAGTTGAGTTGGCAATTTCTACTCCTAAGGAGACATACCAATTATCTCCTCTGTCATCTTCTGTGGATAGCTGTGGTTAAGTGAAGAGAAAACATGCTCCAACAATCAATGTGATTCAATCAGTTCATAGCTGAATTACCTTCCACACCGAAGCTCATCAAACGCTCCCCTAATGAGCTATCGATCCCCAAAACGCCACCATGCACCGCTTTAAACACAGAATTTTCCCATTTCCTGCTGACAAGGTCTCTCGCTCTGAATAACAACATCTATCAAAGGCAGGAAGGGAACTGGCTACTGCAGGGGCCAGCTGATTGGTAAACACCTTCAGCAACAAACCAGAAATTGACTGAGAGGTTGGTGCTGTCAAGCAGCTCTGCTCAGAAGAAAAAGAGGCAAAGTCACAAGCAGTTTGGCCCGCACTGTATTACTGAGCCGACCCACGTCACATAGTCTGTTTATTAAGGTCAGCAGCAGCTCTGCCTCTGCTCCACAGCTCTGCACTGAAATTCAACCTTTTTCTAAAGGCAGAAATATAAAGATCTGTCTCTGTATTTCTTCTCAGCAGGCCTCTCTCTCTGTTTTCGTGCATCTCAATGAGTGGGTGATGAGAGTCTCTGGTGGCCAGTAAATTATGCCACAGAGAGACTTACTCCACTGATACCCAGCTGTTTCTTCTGAACTTTTACATTTCACGGGCCTATCAGCATAATTTCAGTACAGCACACCACTAAGCAGCCAAACCTATTACAGGAATGCATTTCTTTCAAATAACAGGAGAGGCTGAGGGCTTTTTTTACAACGAGAAAAACAAAAATACAGCTGAGGTTTGGTGGGACCTATAGCTGTTCTAAAACAGGCTGGGTCAGGACTAGATTCCCACTGACAAACAGTAAGCTGATCCACAGCAAGGCTTCAAGTCTGAACCCCACTCGCTGCCCTTCGAGGCTGCAGTGTTCATTACTAATACGATAGTGTTGGATGCAAAAAACATACTTATGATTTTGCTACTCTGTGAGCTTTTCTGAGTACACTACATAACTACATAACAGGTCATCGAATCACCAAAATTCATATGCTCAGCAGAATTTATGGCAGTCTGCCCATTTAATTATGTTATAAAGCTACCTTGTAAGTAAGTGAAAATTTTAGTGTTAACTGTAATTTTAGGGTTCTTATATACTATATGTTTAATACAGCCTGACAAATAAATTCGCCAGCTGTTAGCTTATCACAAATATATCAGCAATGACACATATGTTGGCTGATACATAACAAGAAATGTTAGCACAGAGATATGTTTGAGGTCATTTAAAGAATGACATATTTTTACACTGTAAAATGTCCCACTCACTAGATATCTTGGTCACTATTTTATAAAAACTAATTTAAGGGATCTTTATCAAAATTCTTTCTTTATGTTATGCATTTCTGTAAGAACAGAAATATCTGCCAATTATCAGACCTTTTAAAGTCTCACATGTCAGTATCAGCTTGAAAAAATCCAGAATTGGCCAGGCTACAGTAAGTGCAGTAGTACTTTTCACCTATACTGACTGGAGAAATATGAACATGTTTACTTCAAAACCCTTTGAAGCTAAAGTTTTCAAATGTGACTTTTCAATTTTAAAGACTTTACCTGCTGTACAGTGGACAATATCAAAAGCAATAAGCAAAACAGGGCCCCCAGTCTAATGAATTTACATTTACATGTCACCACGCTCTTTTGGTGTCAAAATGAAAATGAAAACGGCATTTGACATTTCATGTTCAAAGACTTAACCTGCTGTACTGTGGACAATGTTCAAATGTAAATTCAAATTTGAAAATTAAAATGCAATATAAACAATGCAGCCTCTCATTTCCGGTCACCGGTGCGTTACTCGTAGTGTATATTTGTTGCTCTAGCTCATCCCTAACTATCTGCTATACATTTAAACGAACATTAGTTCTGCTTGAGCACTCATAGCTCTCTCCTTCTTTTAACGATTTTCTCGCTATTCCCACAGTTTTCTATTATTGCTAGCTACCGTTCTTTAGCTTAGCAGCTAGCAATGGCTTCTCTCTCTCCCTCTCACTCTCCTGCTCTCTCCGGCACAGTGTGTTAAATGTTTAGCTATTCCTCTGTGTCCTTTAGTGATAATGGTAAATGTAATAAATCTAGTTTATTTGTAGCATTGGCGGCGAGGCTTAGTGAATTGGAAACGCGGTTCCGCACCATGGGAACTCAATCATAAGCTGCTGTAGTTAGCCAGCCCCCAGTAGCCGATGCGGACCGACCAGGTAGCTCCTGTTAGCTGTTAAACCAGGGAGGCTGGGTGACTGAAACTCCTTAGTGACGGTGTCTGCCCTCCGACCATTTAAATTAATAAAACCAAAAGTTAACAGAAGAGGAGTTATACATAAAAACCTAAACAAAAACACTGAAATAGCACAACAAAATAGGAGAATTAAATGTGGAATCTTAAAATCAGATCGCTGTCATCTAAAGCTGTACTAGTGAATGATTTAATATCAGAGTATCATATTATGAAGAATATGTTAGCCTAAATGAATCCACTCCGCCCAGTCATATTAATACTCACATTCCTCGAGGCACCGGCCAAGGAGGTAGAGTTGCACCCATCTTCAACTCAAGGCTATTAATCAACCCTGAACCTAAACTAAATTAAAACTCATTTGAAAGCCTTGTTCTTAGTCTTTCACACACAACCTGGAAGAATCTCGTTTAGTCTGGCAAGATAGTCAGGAACCGCACTTAGCTGGTTTAAATCCTACCTATCAGATCGATCTCAGTTTGTACATGTTAACGGTGAGTCCTCCGTGCACACCAAAGTTAGTCACGTTGTTCCACAAAGTTCTGTGCTTGGACCGATTCTATTCACCTTATATATGCTTCCTCTAGGCAATATTATTAGGAAACACTCCATAAACTTTCATTGTTATGTGGATGATACCCAATTATATCTATCGATCAAGCCAGATGAAACTAACCAGTTAGCTAAACTTCAAGCATGCCTTAAGGACATAAAAACCTGGATGACCTGCAATTTTCTGATGTTTCTGACAAAACTGAAGTCATTGTACTTGGCCCCAAACATCTAGGAGTTATCTTTGATCAGGATTTATCCTTTAACTCCCACATGAAACAAACTTCAAGGACTGAGGTTTAATAATTTAAAATAAACACTGAGATTAAACAGAAATGAGTACATTTTCTATAAACTGACTACTCTTACCTGGTTTTGCAGATTTGCCACATATCTTGTTAAATGTAACAGGAGACTTTGATGAATTGTTTTGTGGTTCTGTATATTTGATATGTACATATGACACAAGTCAGAAAACCAAGCTTTATATCTCTCTTCTGATCCTTGGTTGTTAACTTATAATATTCACATCTGTGTATAAATAATTACATTTGTGTGTAAGTTATTATGTATGCAAGAAATATAAGACCAAATTGAATATGGCCTTTTAATGAATAATCTACATTCTGACAAAAATGCCATTAATGTCTTTCTGTGATTTGATTATTGTACATATTGATATTAAACTTAGTTCCACAATTGTACCATAAGAGAAATCAACTGACTTAGAGCAACAATTTAATAAATGACTTTATTGCACATTAAAAATAGCAGTAAAAATATTTTAGGATCTATCAATACACAGAGATGGACCAAGGTCAAGGTTAATATTATAAAGAGTATGGTCTAGACCTGCTCTATAGGAAAAGTGCAATGAGATAACTTCTGTTATGAATTGGCGCTATATAAATAAAACTGAATTGAATAGAAAAGGTGAGCTTAATTATCCTAAGACAAATGTACATACTGAAATGAGGTAGTAGGCTTTCAGTGCTGCATCACAAATAGTAGCATCAATAAATAAAAATAGTTGACATGATAACACACAGTATAGAAATAGTCACATTACTTTAATATGTGATGCGTAGTTTAAAAAGCCAGTGCTGCAGTCCATATTAGTACTGGAGGCTGGGGTGCAAAGGGAGAAGACATTAGGAAGAGTACAGATGATAAAGTTGAACACTGATATGGCTACAAGTGTTATTTTCAATAAAAACATATAACATTAAAAACTATCAGCCATCACATAAATTATGACAGTCTTGGCCAGGTGATGGGCTTAACAAAACAAAGAAATTCTGTAAAAGGTTGACTTCAACAATGGAGAAAATGTCAGGCATGGGCACTTCACTGTTGTTGGAGTTGGGCTTCAAGGCATTTAGCAATACTGTGTAAAAAGAATCCCACAAAAATAGCCCAGGAGTATCAAACCGTATCTGATGGTGATGAACAAAGCTGCCACTTAAACAATGAAGAAATGTAGCCATAACACTGTTCACAAGCCTGCAGGCGTTGTCTGTCTTCCCTGGACTGGCAGCAGCTGTTCCACCTGCATCGCTGGGTGAGGCATGTAATGCAGTGTGGAGGCAGTGATGACATGCAGGTGATGCAGGGCCGAGCTGGATGCTGGTGACCTCCTCAGGTCATTCAACTGCAGTGGATGAGGAGGACATCTGGTACTGCTCTCACTGGTAGGGACTGGTCAGAGAAGGTTCTTCACCTTAGAACCCAGATCATCCACACCAAGGTTGGGCCTCATGGTCTCCACAGCTCTCTAAGCCCCACACTGGACTGTTGATCCAGACTTTGGCTGTGGATGGAAAATACATTGCATTAGTGACTGGTGTATCCTGATGTAGGGTAGTGACAAAAAGTAAAGTAGGAAAACCCTGACTAGCTAGCTATCATATGTTAATATGACTGCAGTATTCTCCTGTTTCAGAAATACTGAATAGAATTATATCGTCCAAAACAGTCTGCTATAGTGCCTTATGATATTCAGAGAAAAGAAAATAGTACTCACTTGTGTGGTATTGTGTGGGTGCAGCACGGTTCCAGCAGTCAGAAGAATACATTTCTCTGGAGATGAAAGAATCAACATTTAATCATTCCAATAAATCTCTGTTGATTGTGACGCTAGCCACCAACACTGAAATGGGCAGAATCTGCTAATAAATAGCTTAGAGCGACTAAAGACTTTTATTTAACAGTGGCATTAATATTACATTTCTAACTGTAATATGGTGTAAACGTGCCAGATTTAGACAAAAGGCTCACATTAATTTCCATCTGCTCTTCCTGGAAAGAACACGTTAAGATAACACACTAACACAATAGTGGTAGCTTTTTATTATGGTAAATGAAACCCAATTTTGTATTTCACTGTCACTCTTAATGCTTAATGTACCAAGTTAATATTACGAATAGTGTGAATTCACAAAAACTAATTTTAGTGTATCAACACCATTGCATTATTTCTGAGTGCAATCAACATATCTTGCTAAATGCCTTTATTGATACATCTCTCAAGCTTCATCTCACTCCTTTTCCTTCATATGCACAATGAATGATACATTCTGGTTCTTTTAATCTGTGTGTTATGTTAACGCAGAAAGCTAGTTGGAACATTGTATATAATATTCACCAGTTAACTTGCTGGGCGTGGAGGTTGGTGGGTCACTTGGATCATCCCTAACCTATTATCATCATGAAAATATAATAGGCATGTTAGTGACCAGTAGCATTAGCTATTCACGACTAAGGAAGGAGGCAGTGCCATGCCCTAACCTTTCTCCAAAGAACACATGTGCCAGCTGTGGTATTGTAGTGTAGTATTGCATAATTAATGTACTGTTTACATTGTAGAGTACCAATAGTTGTCATGGTTTTGGGTTTTTGTCCTGTTATTTCCTGTTTTATTTTGAAGTGTTCTCTTCTCCTCATGTGTCTTGTTATTTTACTTCCTGTCATTGTTTGCTTTTCCCCCCAGTTTTGATTGTTTGCCCCGCCCTAATTAGTTGCACCTGTGTCTCGTTGTTTCCCCTTCCTAAATGTATTTAGAGTTTTTCCTTTGTTCAGTATCAGTTCGTCATTGTACCTCATGTCAAGTATCCCAGCCTTGTTCTGGTGTTTTTGTTCTTTGTTTATCCTGGACCTTCCCCGTGGATTGGACTTTTCTGCCTGTTTGTACTGCTTCTTTGGATTTGACTTTTGCCTGCCTCACCATCCCGTAAGCGTTGTACCTTTTTGTTTAATAAATGTCACTAAACCGCACCCACTCTGCTTATGTATCTGCATTTGGGTCCTACTCTTGCTTTCCTGGTTCCCAGGCTTGACTACCCTACAACAATAGTTTTTTTACTGCCTGTGGGCTTACTTGATGGAACTAGTTTTTATGTGGTGAGCAACAAATACGCATCAACATCGCGAAATATAGCATTTCACTAACATTAGGCTACAGGCTCCCCTGAGTGGCTTCTAGCCCTGAAACGGGACCCCTCGGGCTAGTGGCTTATGTTGTCTAGGTAAGTAAGGTTAATAAGGGATTGAAATGCTTGGTTGTTTACCACAGAAATTATTCTGCCATCAGTGTTGTCGCTAATATTGTAAATCAGTGAGCAACCAGCAGTAAACTTAGCTAAGTTAATTTGCAAGTGTTATCTTATGTTGTTAGCAAGCTACTAATGTTACCCAGGCCTAGCTAGCATTAGCTTGTAATGTCTCAGCATGAGGATGTAGATAAACATAAAGTGCCAACAACGACCCTACTGTAATAAACTAATGTCTGAACTCTAGGTTGAACACATGGACCTTTATCTGAGGTAGAAAGCAACTTACCCATCAAGAACAGTGTCGGCGTAGTCGAAGTGAAGTGCTGGCTGTTACCCAATTTGTTAGTCACTGAACAAGGAAGTGACGTCCTAACTGAAGACCCGCCTTGATGAGAGGACTGATTGACTTTTCATTTTCATGTTGACCCCAAAAGAGTGTGGTGACATGTAAATGCAATAGACAGGGGGCGCTGTCTTGCTTAATTGCATTTGAATATTGTCCACTGTACAGCAGGTTAAGTCTTTGAAAATGAATTTTTTTCATTTTGACTTAAATATTGCTTGCTTAAATGGAAAATCAGGTTACATTGTTTATATTTCATTTTCAAATTATAATTAACATTAGAAAATTGTCCACTGTACAGAAGGGGACGACTTTGAAAATTAAATGCCAAACAGCTTTTCTATTTTCATTTTAATAGTCAACGCCTATACGAGTATGTCGAAATGAAAATTTGATTATTTCATTTTTATTTTTACTCAAATAACACATACATATGTGGAAAATTAGAATGCTTTTGTGGAATTACATTTTCATTTCCAAGTTTACATTATCAAGAGCAGGTTACTTTACAGTCTCCAAACACATGCCTGCTTAAATAATCATATTAGCAGAACTACAATTATTCACCGGTAATGAGAGCAGTCACTGTGGCTTGAGGTAAAGGAATGTTTAATTGATGTTTTCTGCATACACTGGCAAGAACTTCATCTCTTTCTGTGCATGTGGATGTAAAAAGGGACTCTTGGCATTGTGTCAGCAAAATCTGACACAGTAAATGAATAGCAGTGGACATGATTTAACATGACAAAGAACTTACTGTGAATAATTCTGCTGGCTGACTAGACAGCTGTCATAGAAAAGTGGCTTTTTTTGAAGGCCGATATAGTAATTAATCTGAACCTGGTGGATTCAAAGTTTAGTTTCCAGGTTTGGCTTGTGGTCAAATGAGCCCTGGTGTAGGAGAGGAGAGGCAGGGTGTGCAGACTGCTTCGACAGCTGGGTACAGGCTAACTATTCTGGCTACAGCTTTGGCTCAGACTGACCAAAAAAACAAGGAGTGCAGTAAACATGTTTTAAAGGGCAATTATGTTGCCTTTTCTTCATAGGACAACTTGTAACAAATGTCTCAAAGGGTTTCATTTTTCAAATTTCCATTATTCACAAAAAGAGTGTATACACGTGACGTAATGACATTTCAAAATGCACCTGAAATAAGTGTTACTATACAGATAATTGGTTAAATCGACTGATGAGCTGGCTAATTGGCTACTGAGCACCAGAAAACACAACATTCAATAGCTCATCCAAAGTCAACCCTAACTGTGTGTAGTGGCTCCTCAGTGAGTGTGAGGGTGTAAGTAGACAGATGTAGGGCTGCAGCTATCGATTATTTTAGTAATCAAGTATTCTATCAATTCCATCGAGTAAGAGGATAAGAAATACTTTTGCTTTTTTTAAAGAACAATAGTAAATATACAAAAGAGAAAATAAGACAGGTCTCTGGTTTCCTTTTTAGAAAAATCAACATTTTTATTGCTTAAATTGCATACAATAATATTATTTGTCAAAACTAAACCCATTTAGTGCATTTAAGTGCCATATTACATTCTGGATTTTAAAGAAACATTTCTGAAATGCAAACACAAGGTATATATCCTTAGGTTGAAACTTGTAGTTCTGAAACTACAGCTCAGGTATAACGTAAGCCTTTACTGTCTTTGTGGCATTTGTAGGAGGCAAAAATTAGCCTTCATATACCTTGTGTCGGGCCGCTCTGTGGACTGGATGCAGAGACCGTAATTTTATGCTTTCATTTCAGTCCTAGACAAATGTATTTGTCACTCACACTGTCGTGCTCACACTTACTGTTATCAAACAGCTGAGCCTGTAGCAAACATGAAAGTGAAAGAAAATGAGCCACAGTGAAAGTCTTGTTTGTGCTAGCAGGGGTCAAAAACATTTGCTGCTGTGCAAAAGCCATGATTAGTTTTGTACTGCAGGTTTGCAATGTGTATCCAAACAGGACTAAAATGACTGGAAAGCCCTTGCATTTGAGAAAAGCGCAGACATGGATAATCAAGGTAAATTGAAATGCTGTAAAAAATGAAATTACCAAACCTCGCAAATAAAAATTATTTCAAAGGTTTGGACAAATCATAAAATGTTCTCACTTCATCCTGGTGGTATCTATCCATGTTGAGTTTCAGATATTTCTGCCACGAGCCCAATAGAATGGAATTTCGTTTGTGGTGCAGAAAAGACGCATGTTGTTTTCAAATGTAATTTGTAAGTCCTATGAGCAGTGCAAACATACTTCAATTCAGTTCGATTATATTGGGTGGTTGCAGAGGTTCTCAAAACATTGACACATAAAACTGAAACTATGTGCATCTATAAATACCAAAATAAGGTGAAGAGAATTTTTTTTTGTGTGTAATTTGGTTGAAGAACCTCAATAAGGGATGTCCCGATCATGTTTTTCGATCCGAGTCCTTTTAATATTGGGTAACTGCCGATACAGAGTCCGATCCAATACTTATATTTACATAGGCAAGTATCTTTTGATGGGGACGGGCTTGGCAGCCCTGGCAGGAAGTGTCCTTTTTGACGGGGGTCCGGCGCGGACTAGTGACAGACTGATGGCAGCATTGAGGTAGGTCCCTATAGTTTCTGTAATAACAGAATCACAGACGTAATCACGGAATTGAGAATTTTAAAAAAGCTATAACAGATTCCATAGGGCCCTACATTAAGTCAGTGCTAAAAGCTAACTGGAGATTTGAAAATATGACTACGTAATGTATTTATAAACAAGTCACATTTAGAAAAATCAACAACTATAGCAATATACAGCCTTGGAATGCTGTTTTCAACAACTAAAGAAATTAAATTAAAATAAATAATATCAAAGTTTTGCACTCCACAAAAAACTTGAAAAAACTCCTTTGGCTACTGTGCTAGATCAACCAAGAGATTTAAACTTATTACTTTAAGGCCAAGGGAAAAATCGGCACTTGGAGCATTCAATTTGCTTATAATTGTGCCTTCTCCTTCATAAGCACTAGAGTAAAAAAAAAAAAAAGACTGGGGAGGTGAAAGCAAGCAAAGTAGTATTGCTATTAAAAATAGCCACAGGCCAAACACAAAACATGAGGCTATATATTAAAATTAAAATATTCAATGTTTCAGCCAGTTGAACAAAGGAGGCCAGATGTGTTGTTTATGTTTTTAAACAAAGTAGCCAATTACAAGGAACTCACAAATTTGAAGACTCTTATTTGAGAGAGAGAGAGACAAACCGAAGCAAAAATACAAATACAGCAAGCGCCAAACGTTCAATACGCTGGCGGAAACCCTGAGCTACTTGATCCAAATACCAAGGTTCTGGTTCAAAACTATTACATGGATCATCTTAAATTATTGATATGATATGAAGGAAGGTTCAACTGGAAAATGCGACTGAAAGTGGCATACCTCGATCAGCTACAGAGAAGACCTATCATTCTGTTGGAGTTGCAGGAACAATAAAAGTACATGAAAGTTACAGTATACATCAACAAATTATACAACAAATAGGCCAAGGACATCAACATAACACATTGATTAAAATTAGCTCTAATTTTACAAGCTTCTGCAGATTGTTCCACTTGTGTGGAGCATAGTATTTAAGAGCCAGTTTCCCAGTCTCGGTACTAACATGACGATTTTCGAGGACCAAATAGTCTTGGGACCTAGAGCAGTGTGAAAATGATCTATAGTTAAAGACATGTGAGATACCCAGGAAGTTTCGCAAGAAGTGCTTTGTAAATCAATAGAATTACATTATAGTGCGCATGTGCCAGCCTGCATGCTGCCTGTTGCCGTTAAAGAGTTTCCCCTCGGGGATCAATAAAGTATTTCTGATTCTGATTTCTGATTCTGATTCAGAGTGCAGTTCTCTTCTCACAGCCAACGAATGCCAATCAACTTTCTTCTATAGTATACAATGAGCCAGGAGGATACTATTTCAACTGGTGTCCCATTAAGAGTAGTAATATTCACTGCAGTGGAACTGTTAAGTCAATTTTCTAGAAAACAGCATGCATTTTGTTTTGTCTGAGTTTATCAGTAATTTAAGATCAATTAAAGTTTGCTGTATAGCACAGAAATCAGAATGCAAGTTTTGAACTACCTGGGCAACAGAGTACACTGTTGGATAGACGACAGCATCGTCCTCGTACAGATCCATTGTACTGTTTCTAATATTTACACCTAATTAATTTATAGAAATTGTAAATAAAAGTGGTTCTAAATTAGAACCCTGTGGCACACCTTTGTTAACACTCATAAAGCTGGACTGATAGCCATCAGCCACAACAGATTATGTTCTACCACTGAGATAATTTGCAAACCAATTACATAACTTTTCATCAAATCCAATAGATTCCAAAGAATTTGATTAAATAAAAAGGGCTACTGTGAGAATTAAAAATTTTAATGAAGGTTGCTTGCCTATTATATTAATACCATGTTGAAACTTTTTTACACATATATATATACACACACACACAGGGCATGAGGTTTAACAATTTAAAGTGTTGTCCTGCAGACTGCTGACTGCAGGGAAAAGTTGATTAGCTGTTGCAAACAGGCTTACACTTATACAAAGAAACAGGGATATCAGAAAGAACATCATGTACTGAGGACAGTATGTATTGTAATGACCATGAGAGGAAAAGTATCAGTTTTGGGGAACGAAGCAGAGACTTTAGCAACTTACAAACAGAGGAAGTGTAGGATTCCTCCACTAGGGTGCTGTCTCCACACGAAGGGTGGAATTGTGTGCCAAGAGGCTGGGACCAGCCTGTGCACCACCGAAGGGAGAGCTAAGTCTAAACCACAGCTCCTCCCCACCTCTGTAGAAACCTATCAGATAGTTGTACATTTTCATTTAAAATTCTGTGTAATGTTAAGAATAGCATTCTTTTTTAGGATGATGGCTACAGATTAACAGCTTGCTGACTGTGGTTTTCTGAATAGAAAAGATCCTTGTACAAGATGCTTTTGATCCTCCAATTCTTTAATAAATGCCAAATTAAGGAATAGCTTCTCTCCAGACTTTTCTTTTGCAAATAAACGAACGCGCTGACACTACACAAACCTGCTTGTTATCTAATGAACTGGCAACATCATTCATGACTTCATGCTGCCGTTACAATACTATGCAATGGTCTAAATCCTTTATCTCCTGTGTTGAAATAAAATGTTCTCACCTGATTTACCAGTTTCTCTAACACTTTAGCTAGACATGACAGTTTAGAAATTGGCCGATAGTTATTTAGCTCATTGGACTGACCTACTTTATACTTTAAGGTAGGACGTAGGCTGTCTTCCATAGGTCAAGGATGCTTTATGTTACCACAGTCAGATTAAAAATACAAGTTAAGCATTCTACTAGAAATGGAGCTGCTAATAATAAAAGCCTTGGCTCTAACTGATCAGCCCCAGTGGACTTTTTTGGATCAGTAGAACAAAGAGCATTTCAAGATTCGTAAAAGTCTGCAATGAAAAGTGTGTTTGCCTAGCAAGGTGCATTGTGATCAGAGACAGTGGGAGGAAATCCGGCATTTTCAAATATATAACCTGATGAAATAAAGTGTTCATTGAATGCATCACATTCTCTTTCCAACTGAGATAGTGGTAGAACCTTGAATTATTTAATTTGGTAAGGATGGAGTAGGATTATGTGACAATGATTTAACCATTTTCCAAAACTTTGCTGGATTACCTTTACTTTCAGATAGTGCAGAGACATAAAATGATGATTTGGCATTTCGAATGGCAGTGAGACACCTATTAAGCAGTTGACAAAATATTGGCAACCAGTGGATGATTTAGTTATTTGTGCCTGCCTGCCCTTTCATATAACATTTCAGCAATTTCCAAACAAAACCGAGGATGGTTCCTGTTTTTGAATTTTAAAATATGGTTGAGGTGTTGTTAATACCCATCAGTTTGAGTCCTAATTTCTGTGAGATAAGTCTAACTCGAGTCCAAGTCTCAATTCCACAGCTCTGGGAAGAACAGCACTCTCCCTATTTTGTGCCATACAGCCATGCAGTAAAAAGTAGAGTCCCCTCTAAATTTGACCTGCTGGCACACTCTGTACTAAAGCTTTGCAAGTAAAAAGCCAAGAGTAGTTTATAACTATGACTATATTTTTTTTTTAAATAAAAATACTAATTATATGATCTGCTTAATAAGGTAGTTTAAGCAGTGCTTCCAGGCCATGGTCAGGAAGCACTTGGAAGACTGTTTTTGTAACCCCTTTCACGTTTACCCAGCAGCTGGGAAGCAAGACACGGGAAGTATTGAGGAGCTGCAGCGTTTATTCATGTGCAAACTGTAACCTACACTGTACATTTACTGCCACTAGACAACTTCACTGCTAACCTTTCCTTCTGCTCAGATCACCAACACCTGTCTGCTCTGAGTGCAGACACCGTCTCTCTCTCCCGCTGGCTCAACCACACACTCACTAGCACTGCCCTGTTCCTTAAAGGAGCCACGCTACTCTTATAACAATAGGCTATAGGGATGAAAAGTAAGGAAAGACCGGGTGAATAGACATCATTGCCATCAGATGAGAGCAAAAAAAGGACCATACAAATATGAAAACGACAAGGACAGACAATACTGCTGGGCATCTGGGCTGACACAACCACCATTCAACAGCATTCCAGCAGTCGCTGAGAACAATAGCAGGCCTGTTAGTGCGTGCGTGCACGCACCAGCCAATTGCACAAACAGTGGGGACAAAGCACCAGTACACAACAAGCACCCCCTCAGCCTGGATGAAGAGGGGGAACCAAAGAAATCCCCCAACTCTTTCCCTCTCTCTTTCTGTCATACACACATAGAGACGGAAGGAGGGAGGGGGGCCTGCAGAGTTCTGGCATTTGGCACGAACAGACGCTCACAAAGCCCTCGGGACCCCAGAGATGAAGGGAAAAGCGAGGGGGAGGGTGGAAGAGGAGGCCATTTTCAAGCAGGCAGCCTGTGGAGCAAGGCGCTCAGGGAGAAGGAGAACAAAACGAATGGAGGGGGGGCCTCCATCTCCCCTTCCCCCCTCCATGTGGAGGTCAGTGTGGAGGTCAGCCACTGCAGACAGCGGCGGTACAGCAGCTCCTCTGCAAACCCATGTACATGTTATCTGCAGTGATGCAGTCAGAATCCAGATAGGCTACGTGCAACCACACAAGACTCACTTTATCACATACTGTAACATCTATTAGACAAATTGACAGTATACATCAAAGTAGGTACTGTCAAATTGATTGAAGCAGCAGCCAAGCACTGGAAATACCAATGTTTCCAAAGATATCAGATATGTCAGGCCTGAATTTTGGAGAAATGTGAGTAAAATCATCCATAAGCATGTACAGGTTTTTGACGACATTTTTGACATAGTATCATAGTTTGAATATTTTACTCAGAATCAACCTCATGAAGCTTCAATTAAGTGGTGGAATAAGCAGATTAGAAGATTATTTTCTCATCTTTATCTTAGTTTTTACTATTATTATCAAGTGGGTTTTATTTTTTTATTCTCCATCTCCATGTTTACATTAATTATGGCATTCTATCCCTGTTTTTATGTTAATTTTGTCTTTATGTGAAGCACTTGGTGCATGTAATTTCTTTGTTGTAAAGCACTTTGAGCTGCATTTCTTGTATGAAACGTGCTATACAAATAAAGTTTGTTGTTGTTGTTGTCATTGTTATTGTTATTATAATTGTTATCATTATCATCATAAAAATGTGGATGTTTGCCATCTTACCCAGAGTGAGATGAGGAGAAAAATATTAGTTTAATCTACTGTATGTGTGTCCAGCACAGTAATAGGTTTCCAAGCAAGTTCAAGATGGTTAGCCCCATTGCTAGCCTTGTAGTCACATCATATAAATAGCCTTAATTAGCTAATAGCAAAAGCTCTGGTGTGGGAGAGATGTAGCCATTTTGCTACTTGGTTGTTGATACTTGTGTATAGGTCTGTCACAATAATTACGTTATCGACTTATCATACAATATATACGATATGTAATTATCGCCTGTCATATCGGCTTATCGTATATGGACATGACCTCAATAATTTTTGCTGACCTCGATATTGCCCATTGTGTTTACATGCATGTTTTGTTTTTGTTTTTTACATAAAAATGTAATTTTTAGCCAACATGATGCCAGAATAAACAGCAGGGTTTCCCCTACCATTACTATATTGCCTGTTAAGGAATGAATGACTCTATAGCCTACCCCTGTGCCAAATGTTTAATATTTATTTAAGTGCAATTTTTGTTAACAGAGTCCATTTTATATATTGTTTTGGTTGTTTGATTTTATTTATGTTTTTATTTAGGATGTTTAAATATTAAACTTCGCATTCCAATTGCAATGTCTGAATATTCTTAAGAATTTTAAGTTAATTAAAAAGGTGTTCTTGTATTATTATGCTTATCATTATATCAGTGGCATAAAAAATGGTCTTAAAATGACAATAATATAATTTATCGCAATTATTTCTAGGACAATATATCATCCAACAGAAGTAGTTATCGTGACAGGCCTATCTGTGTATTACTTTCACAGAGTGGGTGACGGTCTTGCTGTCAGAAAATCCAGATATCTCGATTCAGAATTACAACAAGGAGGCTCACCTGAACATTATTTTTTCCCATTCAGCTGCTCATATTTACGGTGTGGATGTGAACACTAAAACTTGATTTTAGAAGGTTAGTTTAGAAGCCTAGCATACAGGAAAACACTGCAGGCTAAATGACTATTTTTGTTGTTGCAATTTCTTTCAGGGGTCAGGGATTATCTTCCACGTCAGTCGCTAGCTACAATTAACAACAGCAAGAAGGGCCAACGCTATTGGTTACAGTAATACACATAGCTTTTCAGTCTACAGAGGGCCAGGCTGAGTTCCAATCAACCTGTGCAAAACAGGTGAAAGAGAAGGAGGTGATGAAGGAGGTGTGGGGATAAGAGGTGATGAGAAAGAGGTGTGGGGGAAAGAGGTGAGGCGGAGGAGGAGGAGCTGTAACACAGGCCAGCACAGGAAGTAAATAGACAGCTGTGTGGTTGTTTGGCCACCTGCCTGCCAGAGAAAGGTGAGAGGAAGAAGCATCCACACACTCACATACACAGTAACAGATGTATAGTGCACAGGTATGTGTGTGCTTGTGCATGTGTGTGCATGTGTTAAACACTTATGCACAGCCAGACAATAGACTGAATGTCCCCTGCAGTCTCATCTCAAATCACTGTCTCCTACATCCTGATGACTTTTGCAGAAACCTAGAAATAAAAATGAAGCTCCACCCTGACAGAGCAGCCCTTCACTGACTGCTGGTAACATTTATGATGCAGCCTACCTCTTTACACACACACACACTCACTCTCTCTCTCTCTCTCTCTCTCACACACACACACACACACACACACAAACACTTACTATGTACATGCACACGTTTTCACTGAATGTCCATGGGACACTTCAGGCCAGCCCCAGTTGTTGCTTCAATCTGCCTGTCTGCAGCAACACACACATTTACCTCTAAACTCTAAAATGTCGGCACTGCCATCACAGTCAGCCTGCAGGACTCCTTCACTGTGACAAAAAAGATCCAAGGATTTTTCCAAGTGCTTTCAGGCTTCCAGCTGATGAAATGGCACACTTCACTCCCAGAGCGTTCTAGCTGTGGCAGTAGATGTGCCATACTGCAGGCCTCAGTGTTACCGAATTACAAATTAACATAAAGGCGCAGGGAAGGCCTGCTTTGTGAGGCTTTTTTTGACAACAGCAGATACTGAAGTTGCTGTATCAGATGCGTAATCGATAACACAGAGTTGCACCTGCCTCCATAGAAAATCGATTACATGGATTAAGCTAAACCTTTCTATTAATCCACAACTTGGCCTACTAGATACCAAATTGTATTTAATATAAAATACAGGTCGCAAAGCGAGGAGAAAGCAATGACAGCTACACAGCGATTAGGTCAGGATGGCTGCAGTGGGAACCGGACTCTCAGCTGTCCCATGCAGCTGCAGCTGGAGCCCTGCAGCCCGCTGTTCATCAGCAGTCACCGCTCAACTGTTTTCCCTCCACACTGTTCGCTATCTCTGTTAGTGCTACGTGGAGCCACACAGCTGCAGCACATTACAAACAGTATTATTATACCAGATGTTACATGGCTCAGGTCACCCACCTCTGTCTTGCAGATTTAAAAAAAAGAAAACGCATCAACGGCTGTGGAAACCCGTCCGCCGCATTTACACCGCACGTTTGTCCGCACACCTCTAACTTTCCCCACGTATCTCAGCAGGGTTCTGCGGCTCTACCCGCGGGACTCACCCGGCCATGCTGCAGAATATCCCGGTGAAAAAGTCCGTCCTACTCAGTATCATCCACACCAACAGAGCCGCTCCGAGACCGACAGACTGCTGACTGTCCGCTCTGCTCCGCGCTCTCAATGCTCTACTTCTGCTGCTGCTGCTGGAGCCGCGCGCTCACGACGGGGCCGGGGCGCGCGC
The DNA here is from genome assembly GCA_027580175.1 of Siniperca scherzeri. Lineage (NCBI taxonomy): Eukaryota > Metazoa > Chordata > Actinopteri > Centrarchiformes > Sinipercidae > Siniperca > Siniperca scherzeri. The sequence goes on from CM050848.1 coordinate 32,268,764, forward strand.
AGGTATGCGCGGCCACAGCGCAGCCTACCGGAGACTCCACAAACTTTATGTCTTGCACTGCATTTTTAGAGCTTCTCTTTAGCCGGTATCTGTGGCTGTAGCAGGCCCGTATAAGCCTTTTCCAGCAAAAGTTATCTCGAAATTGGTTAAATTTAGTTTTTGCCTGCAGCTTGTGAGATGTATGATACTCCATCATGTAAGCAAAGTTAACAGTGATTACAAGGTGTTTAGTTTCATTTCTTTGACATGGTCTATGCATAGCCACGATTTGGCACCCAATTGGACCGGCTATTTGTAGCCCACTGCTAGCCAAAATTGTTTAACTGTGGTTTTGGTTACACTTTACTTCGATAGTCCCCATAAAGATAGTTTATAGAGTAATTGTAACATTTCAACACCTTATTAGTTGAGATTCAACAATTCAATTCAAACAAATAAAGGTTTGGCACAAAAAACATCTAGGTTAGGGTATGTTCATGAATTGTCACATATACTTTATTGATAATCTAAACATCAGAGAAACAGTTGAAATGTTACAAATACTCTATAACCTATCTGGAGGTCGGACTATCCAATTAAAGTGTTACCTTAGTTTTTGCCTACACAGCTTGTGAGATATGGAGAATATTTTTGGTCATAATTCAAATTAAAAGTCCAAATAGTAAATTAAAAGAGATACAATTAAGACGATTATTATTTTATTACACTACTAGGAATAATCAGACCAGTAATAAACTTTTAAAAAAAAAGGAAATTGAAAAAGCTAATTTAAAATGTAAAGTGACTGAAGAAAGGGAAATTTAAAATTCAAAAGCTTAAATGGAAATGCTCAAACTGAAAGCTTAAATTGTAAAGATGAAATAGAAAATGGCAATGGAAATAAGAAAAGGTAAACATCAAATAGGAAACTCAAAATGGGAAATGGAAATACTTAAATTAAAAGCTTAAATATAAAAAACAATTTTTTTGCATTTGCACTTTATCATTTTACATTTGACATTTGACATTTGCCATTTTAAATTTTATATTTTCCATTTTCATATTTGACCTTTGACATTTTAAATTTAATCTTTTCCATTTTTCTTTATGTGTTAGCCATTTCGCATTTGGTATTTGGCTTTTCAAGCTGTATGTAAATTAAGAGGCGTGGCGCAAAGGCTGGAGGGAGGAGAACGGAGAAACGGAGCAAGTAGAGTGAGCAGGGTCGGAGGGAGGACTATTATTCATAAGGCAATGGCTTCAACTTGATGAAAGTGTTCTAACATTTCTGTCCATGTGGCCTCACACACAAAGTCACCAGTGAAATGAGCATTAACAACTTCACCACAATTCCCTATCGTTCTGACAATGAGAAAGCAGCGGACTGTGCAGCTAACATTAGCAACTAGCTATATTAGCTGTTGCAGGCATGCATGACTAACATTATGTTGATACCATGGCCACTTGCAAACAATAAACAAGCAGTGTCAAGTCACAAAGGGAGCAATATGCTCTGAGAAAAAAAAAATCATCTATTGTCGTATGGATCTGCCAGGAGACTCATATGACTAACATGGAAGACCAGCAGATTGGGCTAACGTAACTTAACCATTTTAAGCATACAGACATCTAATTTGGACTGTTCACGGTTAGCTAACCTACACTTTGTTATGTATCGTTAGCATTGATAAAGAATAGTAGATTAAACTGTTGACAGGTGTCCCGCCGGTTTTCACACACACCCTGCAGACAGATTTTCAGGTATTTGCATATATATTGCTATATATATATATATATATATATATATATATATATATATATAGAAACACTGTTCACACATGGTAGAGTGGCTACAGGTTCATACTGTACAAGTCACAGCATTACCAGTGCAGTATTTGGATACTGTAAGGAATGATAGATTTAATTACAAGGTTTACAGACTACTGCACTTTATTCCTTAACCAGACTATTTGGGTAGTTGTCCCTAATGTATGAAGGAGGTTTCTACTTCATTGAACTGACCAATAATATGTTTATGTTTGCTAGCATCACCAGCCGTGGTAACTTGGCAGCTGTCAGCTGATCTTCTGCTAGTCCTGCAACATTAGGTCACTAACATAACATAACATAAAAACATGGATGACCTGCAACTTTCTGATGTTAAACGCTGACAAAACTTAAGTTATTGTACTTGGCCCCAAACACCTCCGAGACACGTTATCTAAAGATATATTTGCTCTTGATGACATTGCCGTGGTCTCCAGCAGCACCGTAAGGAACCTCTGAGTTATCTTTGATCAGGATTTATCCTTTAATTCCTAGGCTTAAGATAGGCTTTTCCTCTTTGATAAAGCTTACAGTTAGGGCTGGCTTGGGTGAGTCCTGAACCATCCCTTAGTTATGCTGCTATAGGCCTAGACTGCCGGGAGACTTCCCATGATGCACTGAGCTCCTCTTTCCTCCTCTCCCTCTCCATCTGCATGCATTTTTATCCCATTACTGCATGTTACTAACTCGACATCATCTCTCTCCTGTAGTTTTGTGCTTTCTCATTTCTCTCCTCTCTCCTTTTCTTCAGCAGATATTTCTATCTCCGGAGCTGCAGAGACTGGATCTGTGGTTGTGGGCCACCTGCTGCTCCCGTGTTCCTGCCCTACAACTGCTACTACAGTTGTTGTTATTGGCTCTGTTACTATTATTGTCATTATTATTCCTATGACTGTCATTCCTATTATTATTAATTTATTAATATTAATATTACCACTTCCATTACATTATTACTATTTCAAAATTCTAGGTGGTATTTGCATTGTGCTTCCCTCTCCCCTCCCCTCTGGTCCTATATAAATAAAATTGAATTTAATTAAATTATTCAAAGGCAGCATTGTATGACAAATTAACAGCATTGTATATCAAAAGTTTTATTGTTTTTTTATATTGTATTTAATTTGAACTCTAAATAGAAAGCAAACAAATAATGACACTAAAGTAAATTCTTAAAATTTAAGAAATACACTCTAGTCTAGAAGGGTTGAACCCTTCTTGAGCCGTTGTGACCTGGAGAAAGCTATTCATGCTTTTGTTAGTTCCCGCATAGACTACTGTAATGCGCTCTATGTGGGAGTTAACCAAGCTGGTCTTCACCGTTTGCAGCTTGTGCAAAATGCTGCGGCCCGCCTGCTCACTAACAGTCGGAAATGCGAGCACATCACACCTGTCCTATACTCGCTGCACTGGCTCCCTGTCCAGTTCAGAATTCATTTTAAAATGTTTACATTTGTTTTTAATGCAGTCAATGGCCTCGCACCTTCCTATTTGTGTGAGATTTTGAGCCCTCACTTTGGTTAAGCTTCGGTTGTTGGAAGGTGCTATAGAAATAAAGTTTGATTGATAGTCTAAAAATGTAATAGGCCTGATTTAATGAGGTGATCACAAGCCCCACTGTGTTTCTGGTGCACTGACTTGTCCTCCTCCTTGCAGACAGAGATGTTTCACCAGAACATCACAGTGAAGGACCACTTGGTGTCACAGCTTCACAGTGTTTCCAGAAAGGCTCACTGGGTCACAGTACAAGCTGGACATTAGATACTTAGCTGATTCTGTATCCACTGGATCAATGGACACCACTCAGGACTTTTTCTCTCACTCACTTTATTAAAGTCTTTATTAAAGTATTTTATTTTATCTTGTACAGTTTTTTATATTTTTATATGATCTATAAGTACCTTGTTTTATTTAGCTTATTGTATTTTACTGATTATATCTTGCTATTCCCTACTGTACATTTCTGTACCCCCTGTAATTGCTGCTGTGACACCTGGATTTCCCCTAGGGGATCAATAAAGTGCAATCTTATCTTAACCACAAAAGACTGAACAGACTTTACATGACTGTACAGTAACAGTACACATTTGTTGTGCTTTACATTATTTGCTTCTACCGCTGCTGAATTTAGTAAGATATGACTGCCATCGGTTTCTATTAACTACTATTACAGTAATTCAGTTTTGATTATTTAGAGTTACTCATTTGTTCAGCTGTCTTCAAAATACTCTTAACTGTTAATTTGTTGAGGCAGCAAAATTATTTGTATTTGTATTCCAATAAAACTGGAAATAGACATAACAATCCTATTTTTTCATTAAGTTTCTAATTTTAGGATAAAAAAATGTTAAACTAAGTGTTCTTCAATAAACTACTGCAGCAACAGAAGTTCTCACACCAGGTCTCAAACCTCAGTCTCCCAGTCATGAGTCAACTATGCTAACTGCTCAACCATGCCTCAGCTCTGTCAGCTATGTTTCATAATAGGAGTAGCATGTCATATAACATAATAAGGGCATGTAGCAGTATATTGATCTAATATGAAAACTAAAGATCCACAGTAACAGCATAAGTGGCGATATTGTGAAAGTTGTGTAAATAATAAACGAGCAGCTTCTCTTTCTGACTACACCTCTGTGTGCCATTTATACACAACAACATGGTGGTGATACAAATTCCACTTAAAAACCAGCTGGAAATTTAAGCTTTCAATCTGAGCATTTCCATTTAAGCTTTTTAAATTAAATAAATAATTTTAATTTTTACTTTTTTCATTGTCACTTTACATTTTCAAATGATAATTTTACATTTTAAATTTGCTTTTTCTTTTTAAGTTTAATTATGGCCTGATTATTCCCAGTAGTGTAATAAAATAATCTTTTTGAATGTTATCTCTTTTAATTTACTATTTGGACTTTTAATTTGAATTATGCCCAAAAATATCCTCCATAATGAGATGGATGATATCCCATCATATTTTCAATGTCAATAATAAATACAAGTTGTTAGTATCATTTCATTGGATAGCGGAAGGCTAGGCTGATCCTTAGAGGAATCCAGCTCACTGCTAAACCTGAAGTCTAGTGGAAAACATTTAAATTACTTAATAAAGTACTTAATGTACAATGAATTTACAATCATAATCAGCCAGACATAGCGTGCCACACAGGTTTTTACATATGCGTTTTTGGCATGAAATGTTCCTTGATCCAGGGGAAAACTTATTTTCTCTTCCCAATGGCTGTTTTCTGTGTTTTCTGTAATGTGGAAGCTGTAAATATTATACTGTATATATATTTTTAATTGCAGTATTCCATGCAATCAAACCTTTGTGCAATTCATCCATCTCTCAAGGCAATATATATAGTAGTATAATGCTACATACCATGTGTGTATTACAATGTCTGTGCAAGTATTCTGTGAAATTATCCATCACATATATTTGTATAAATGACAGGTGTATATAGTGAATATAGCTCTTATATTCTATTCTCTATTTCTATTTTATTTTTATTTTATGTGTATTTTTTATCTACTAATAACCTTTTTCCTGTACGTGTTGAATCTTGAGCTGCTGTAACAAGCGAATGTCCCTGGTGTGGAATCAATGAAATTTATCTTATTTGACGGCAACCCCCAGTTGTTGACTATGCTCACATGATAGTGAGTCAAGAGCTCTCTATAACAGTTGGTCCCATGTCTGTAGCCTCTTTTGTTGATGGATTATAAGCCTTCAAACATGCACCAAGGTCAAGGTTCAAAGGTCAGTATCTCAAAGCAGGAGTCATGAAGAATCTTCATACTGACATATCTTACTATCCAGGTCTCTACCTTTCCAATGATGTATCTGGTTTAGGTCCAATATACAAAATGAAGGTTTTTGTTTGTTTGTATTTTCTTTTGCAGTGGAACTTGTGACCAAAATGAGTCACCTTCAGAGATTATTGTACAATATTGCTGACAATCTAGGGTATTACTACAGGCTTGGAGGAGATGCTTGGGTTATGGCTGAAAAGACCAACTCATTCTCATTCACAGGTCATCAAATACTGAGGCATGCATAGGCTACTATTTACACAACCCTGGAGATTTTTTGTATCATTTTGATTCTTGGTTTTGGGATGTCAGCATGATGTAGCCCATTCAATCAGAATCAGTTTTATTAGCCAATGCAAGCATACAAAGAATGGGTCTTGGCATTTGCTTACAAAAAACGCAACACAGAAGAATAATAATAGACAAAACTAAGGTAATAATAATAATAATTAAACAAAAGTAATATGAAAATTAAATTTACATTTTAAAATCTATTTACAGAATGGAATAGTTTTGAAATGGGATATAAAACTTGAAATATTGACTTTACAAAGGAAATATGGACTGTGCTATGAACAAAGAAATTAAGTGTATGAAATATATGAAGGTGACGAGCAAAAATTAAATGTGACGTGCATAAATAATGAAATTATGTAATAGTGGAGGTTGACTGCAACGCATAATATAAAGTCCAGTTTTATGAACATGACAGGTGCAGAGAGTAAATGAGGGATGTGAAAGGTAAAGTCCAGTTTGATAACCCCTTCTTAAGAAAGGTAATTTCATGATTAAATATGCTCAGACACATATTCTTGGAAATATAAAATTAAATGAGTAACTTCACATTTTACAATCACAGGCTATAAAACGAGATAGTGGCGTTTGGATTCAGGTTATGGCCGACTGGCAGAAATTTGTGCGTCTGTATGAGATGTCAAGGGGCATGACAAAACATCGGTATTTGACGACCTGGGAATGAAAACGGGTTGGTGTTGCCTGCTTTTAGCCCATCTGGCGAAATAGCATTAACCTTTGAATTAGCTTAATTTTTTCTGTTACACATAGTTCATATACTCCATTCTATATTATTGGACTTTCTTTCATTTTACATGTAAATACATACAATTATGATTCTGTAATGCTTGAGAAACTGGCAACGCGAGACTCGACAGTTGGTGGTGATAATGTTCCGCACGGTTGCAATTTCCCATTAAAAAGAAGAAGAAGAAAAGAAGAAGACTTAGCCACACTACTTCTATCTAGTGTTGCCAGCTTGGCAACTTTGTTGCTAGATTTAACGACTTTATTTCTAAAAAGTGACTAGCTACAAATTTAGCAACTTATTCCGACCATCAGGGAAAAAGCGAGAAACATATTCAAATATATTATATTGTAATTCATTCCCATGCATGCTGCTCAGCGTAGGCTAATCGCAGTCTGAGGCTCTTCTGCCAACAGCTCGGGGTGTCTCCCTCTCTTCTTGCACTGTGCACAGGCAGTCAGTAGGTGTGGGGCAGGCAGGAAGACGCCACTTGCCACAGTAGTGGTAGTTCAGTTGTAGTGAATAGTGATGTTAAGTTCGTGAACGATCCAATTCTTTTCAACGGCTCTTTGGTACGAACAAAGGGAACTGAGTCGTACTTGGTGAGAGCCATTCTTTCCTGCCCTAAATTCATTCCCCTTAACGTAAACAGCGTACCAGTAATGTTACCACAATAGTCAGACTGTCTGCAACTCAGCGCAATAGTGGGTCCACTTGATTACTATCCTGGCATACACTTGGGTCGCATCAGCTGGGTGGTGTTAAATGGTTTTCTAATATTAAGTGTTGCATGAATTGCATTCAAGGCAAGGCAACTTTATTTACATAAAATTCAAAATTCAAAGTACTAAATTCACTAACAAAGCAGAGGGATATTATGTCACCTTGTGTATGACATCATTGACATTAGGTCTGGCAATACGAGTAATTTAGTGCTGCTAAACCTAGTCCACACATGTGAAATTAAATTATATTGGTGGGAAGATTAAATTGGATCGAAATCCTCCTCTATCATTATCCTAGGGATTATTTCACAGATGAACCTAGTAACCCCCGCCCCCTAAAAAAAAAGAAAAAAGAATGATGAAAGAACGGCTTTCGGAAAGGAACGGAGCCATAAGACGCTCCCCTCAAAGAGCCATAATTCCCATCACTAGTAGGGAGTTTCTATGGTTACGTTGACGTGCTGAGTTTCTATGGTTACTGAGTATCACTGTCTGGAGCTGGTTTTCTGGCTGGGAAACTGTCTCATCTTCTCCGCATGTTAGCTTCGCAGCAGCAACTGTAGCGACAGTTTGCTAACCCACAACCTAGCTAATGTTAGTTATATTACTTACTATGTTGTTGTTCGCTCTATATCATGGTGTCAGAATCAGAATCAGAAATACTTTATTGATCCCCAAGGGGAAACTCTTTTGTTACAGCAGCTCACTATCACGTCAGTGCAAACAGGAATAGAAGTAGTAGGCAAAAAATATAATACACTATAATACAGGTAGGTATAAGTATAAAATAAGTGTGAAGTACAAAGTGGCTTTATTGGTTGATGATAATAATACGGTATAAAGTAATAGTGCATGAACTGTCAAGTTAAGTGTAGCTATTAAGATTATAATGAGATGGAGGATATTGCACAGCAGTAATAGAGGTATGAATAAATATCAATATCAATAAATAGGGAATTTTAAACTGAAAAGAGTATATTGCACAGGAGTATTAACACAGAATATTGCACAATGATTATTAAGTATTGCAGAGATGTAATGATCAATGTCCAGTTTAATGACTTAGGGTCATATAGACTAACACTTAGAGGGAGGAGTTAAAGAGTTTGATGGCCACAGGCAGGAATGACTTCCTGTGGCGCTCTGTGGTGCTTTTTGGGGGATGAGTCCTCCGCTGAAGGTACTCCTTTGCTTGACCAGCACGTCATGGAGTGGGTGGGAGACACTGTCCAAGATGGCATGTAGTTTGGCCAGCATCCTCCTCTCTGACACCAGCGCCAGAGAGTCCAGCTCCACCCCCACAATGTCACTGGCCTTACGGATGAGTTTGTTGAGTCTGTTAGCGTCCGCTACCCTCAACCTGCTGCCCCAGCATGCAACAGCATACAGGATAGCACTGGCCACCACAGACTCATAAAACATCTTCAGCATTGTCTGGCAGATGTTGAAGGACCTCAGCCTCCTCAGAAAATAGAGGTGGCTCTGGCCCTTCCTGTAAAGAGCTAGAGTGTTCTTAGCCCAGTCCAGTTTATTGTCCATGTGAACTCCCAGGTACTTGTAATCCTCTACCATGTCCACACTGAACCCATGGATGGAAACCACTGGTGCCTTGGCCCTCCGTAGATCCACAACCAGCTCCTTAGACTTTGTCGCATTGAGCTGCAGATGGTTCTGCTCACACCATGAGACAAAGTTCCCCACCACAGCCCTGTACTCAGACTCATCACCACCGCTGATACATCCCACCACAGCAGAGTCATCAGAAAACTTCTGAAGGTGGCAGGACTCTGTGTGGTAGCTGAAGTCCGTGGTGTAGATGGTGAAGAGGAAGGGAGAGAGGACAGTCCCCTGAGGGGCCCCAGTGTTGCTGACCATGCTGTCCGACACACAGTGCTGCAGGCGCACATGCTGTGGTCTGCCAGTCAGGTAGTCCACAATCCAGGACATGAGGGGGGCATCCACCTGCATCGCTGCCAGCTTCTCACCCAGCAGGGCTGGCCGAATGGTGTTGAAAGCACTGGAGAAGTCAAAAAACATGATCCTCACCGTGCTTGCTGGCTTGTCCAGGTGGGTGTGGATGCGGTTCAGCAGGAAGATGATGGCATCCTCAACTCCCAGCCGGGGCTGGTAGGCAAATTGAAGGGGGTCCAGGAGGGGTCTGACCATGTGCTGCAGCTATTCCAGCACCAGTCTCTTTACCTCCCACATAATGAAGACCCTCATTATGTGGGAGGTCAGTGCCACTGGTCTGTAGTCCTTGGAGCCACTGGGACGCGACGTTTTCGGCACAGGAACGAGGCAAGATGTCTTCCACAGAACAGGGATCGAATCTGTTCAAGAACAGATTAAGTTTGTTGGCCCTGTCCAAGCTGCCTTCAACTCCTCTGCTGCCAGTCGGTCTGAAGCCAGTGATGCTCTTCATGCCGCTCCAGACCTCTCTCATGTAGTTCTGCTGGAGTTTCCGCTCCAGCTTCCTCCTGTACTTCTCCTTGGCCTCCCTGATCTTCACCTTCAGGTCAGCCTGGATTGCCCTCACCTCCTCCCTATTACCATCAGTGAAGGCCCTCCTTGGCATTCAGGATGTCTTTGATGTCCTTTGTTACCCATGGTTTGTTATTTGGAACAATGGACCATCTTGGTTGGGACATTGCAGTCCACACAGAAGTTAATATAGCCAGTGATGCACTCAGTGAGCCCATCAATGTCCTCTCCATGAGGCTCACAGAGTGCATCCCAGTTTGTCACTTCAAAACATTCCTGCAGTGTCTCATAGGCCTATAGGTATTTGTCATGGTATTGGATTTCTCCAGAATTGCATACACCACCTTCAAAGGGTACAGTCACTAAAATCAAACAAAATGAGAATGAGATTATTATTTTGAGATTGTCCAATGTTAGATTAATTTACTCCAACAAAAACAGAAGAAGTAGCCTTCTACATCTTCACTGAGACTCGGACATTTGTGGATATTTGGTGGACACAGCCTTTCCCTTTGTTATTGTCTCTACATGTGTTTTTACTTAAAGCAATGAAAGGTGGTGCAATAAGTACAAGAGCAGCATTTAGAATAAGAAACACTGCGACAGTCACAGCGATTAAAGAAAAATAAAATCTTTGTGACATCAGTTACAGTCATATTAGTGACAATTATTTTCAGCCCAAACATTAAATATATTTTCAATACCAGTACTTTGGATGCACACATTTGTTGTGAGTTCAATATAATCTGTTTCACCTGATATTAAAACGGACCAGTCACATCATTATTTAAAATAATAAAGCTAACACAGCTTCTTCTGCTCAGGCCTGGTCCATGTTTGGAATAAGTTCAGCAACTGACTGTGCCACTGAAATTTAAAAAGAAAAATATGTGGCTTTATTTGAACAAATCAGTACTCTGTCATTTGTAAGGCACTGAAACTCTGTGGACATAATTACAGTTTGATATTATGGAAGACTGGAGGACATGAAGAATATACATTAGAGCATTTGTTCCAGCCTATGAATTGTTCCTGAGAGATGTTACAGTAATCACTGCCAACTAGCAGAGTGGTGGCTCCATTCTCCCAAAGCTTCCATTCATTGTCAGCGAACTCTGAAAATACAGCAGAGGAGTGCCAAATAGGTAGGTGAAGGCAGCTTCCAAACTACTCCGACAGTAATAATCCCTTCATGTTTCTGCTTGTTATGTTTGCAGGAAACTAGCTTGCATCTCCTTATAAAACAGCTAATGTGGGCCTTTTTTTCTCTTGTGACAGCTCGTCCTGAAACTAATTCTATGAACTTGAAGGTGATTTAGCATTTAACCTGATGACAGTTTAAAGAAGCCCTTTGTCCATTACACGCTAATGGTTATTGACTGAAACAGGACACTTAATCTCAGATATGTCTAAATAAATAATAGAATTTCAATTATGCTTAATTAGGCCAAACTTGACCGGTGAATGTACAAACCCCTGACTTCCATGTTTATCTTGGACCACATCAGACTGTTTTATACCCATGGTAAATGCCTGCAGGCCTTCTACATCAACAACAAAAACAACATTGCCTGAGGCTGACTCAGTATACTAACTTAGCTCTGAATCAGGACCATCATAATGGCTTCCAGTGGGAATCTGACCATTTCAGTCATTCAGATGTTCATAAAAGCAGTTACAGAAAATACTGTGACAATACAAACTCACATGCAGGAAGGCAATCTTAGTTCAATTCAATTTTATTTATATAGCACCAATTCTCATTGAGAATCTCAAGAAGTTATCTCATTGCACTTTTCTTATAGAGCAGTTCTAGAACATACTCTTTATAATGTTATTTACAGAGACCCAACAAATCCCACCATGAGCAAACACTTGGCAACAGTGGCAAGAAAAAAAACTTAGTTTTAACAGGCAGAAACCTTGGGCAGAATCAGACTTAGGTGGGAAAAAAATATTATGCCAGGTGTGTGGAAAAAAAAACATGACTTTGTAACACAGAAAGGGGTAATTTGTCAATACAGGTGCTTCTCATTCTCATTTACTCATTTCATATTTCCTTGCTCCTTGAATGACCTGCAAATTGATCTGCTATCATGAAGGATGTCTCAATTCAACACAGTGTATTATCACCACCAAGTTTATTTCAAATGTTTGTACACAGCCCTAGCTCTGTAAATGGGAAACAAACAAGCAACTCACAGCTCGAATCCAAGCCACACAACACTATTCCAGCCATTTCAGCCATGATTTTTTGTGTCAGGTAACGTTAAATCACTTGCCCACAGACATTCAGTTTACTTTTCAGTTTGCCAAGATATGCTGTTGTTGTGATGTTAGCTATAGTAGCAGGAGAGTTGTCAGTATTGCTGTCTGGAGCTGGTTTGCCGGCTGGGAAACTGTCTTGTCCTCTCTGCAGGTTAACTTCGCAGCAGCAACTGTAGCGACAGTTTGCTAACCCAAAGTCTAGCTACGCTAACCCACAACCTAGCTAACATTAGTTATATTACTTGCTGTGTTGTTGTTTGCTCTATATCATGGTATTTGTCATAGTATTGGATTTCTCCAGAATCGCATACTCCTGATTTTTGCAATGTTACGTAGGTGAAAGAAGGTAGTCCTTCAAGTTTTTTTTATGTGGGAGTTAAAGGACATATCCTGTTCAAAGATAACTCTGAGGTTCCTTACAGTGGTGCTGAAGGCCAGGGCAACGCCATCTAGAGTAACTATATCTTTAGATAATGAGTTTTGGAGGTGTTTGGGGCCACGTACAATAACTTCAGTTTTGTCAGAGTTTAACATCAGAGAATTGCAGGTCATCCAGGTTTTTATGTCCTTAAGGCATGCTTGAAGTTTAGCTAACTGATTAGTTTGATTGATTGATATAATTGGGTATCATCCACATAACAATGAAAGTTTATGAAGTGTTTCCTAATAATATTGCCTAAAGGAAGCATATATAAGGTTAATAGAATTGGTCCAAGCACAGAACCTAACCAGACTAACTTTGGCGTGCATGGATTCATCGTTAACATGTACAAACTGAGATCGATCTGATAGATAGGAGTTAAACCAGCTTAGTGTGGTTCCTTTAATGACAATTAAATGTTCCAGTCTCTGTAAAAGGATGTGATGGACAGTGGTGTTGAATGCAGCACTAAGATCTAACAAGACAAGTACAGAGACAAGTCCATTGTCTGATGCAATTAAAAGGTAATTTGTAATTTTCACCAGTGCTGTCTCTGTGCTATGATGCACTCTGAATCCTGACTGAAAATCCTCAAATAAACTATTGTTATTTAGAAAGTCACACAACTGATTGGCGGCTGCTTTCTCAAGGATCTTAGAGAGAAAGGGAAGGTTAGATATAGGTCTATAGTTGGCTAAAACCCCTGGATCAAGAGTGGGCCTTAAGAAGAGGTTTAATTACAGTTACTTTTAGTGTTTAAACTAAACCTCCAAACCTAATTTTTCAGCTGAAAACCAATGTATATGGATATTTAGTAGAGTTGTTGATGGATTCAGGTCCAAATCTTACATTTTACTGCAAAGTATTTGAATTCTACATATTGTGTTATAAATATGCATAGTGACTGCCCTCTACAGGTTGAAACCCGGCTATTCCAATTGAATTTTGCTATCGGCTGATCTGGAGGCAGGTGACATATATGATGGCAGCTTTCATCACCAACCAACCACCGCCTCCCCGCCCTCTCCTATTTGAAAAGTCATAAGTCACACATTTTGCTACTCTGATTGGTTGTAGGTCTGGGCCTGCTTACAGTCTGCAGGTCCGTCCACCAGGCTCACAAAAATCAGATCAAACTGTCAAACTAGGCAGTGCTGATCAAATATGAATCAAGATTCTGTTACTGCACTGCCTATTTCCTGCCTCAAATGTTTTCAGAAACACATTTTAGTTTAGTGTTTAGCTGTAATTTGAGAAAGTTTGTGAGCAGGCTGCCATTTTTTTCCTGCTTGGCACTTCAGCCAAAACTCAGTGGGGTCAATGGCGCAGTCATAGGGGTGATGGTGGTGGTTCAAGCCTCCTGTAAGTCCAAATATTCCAACGGAACCCCCCTGAGATCTCGAAACTCAGATGGAGTGGGTGACAGGGAAAATCTGACATAAACAACATGACAGCGACGACTCCATCACAAAATTTCTCCCGAAGACCAGTCTAAGTGTAGGTTATGTCTGATGACATGCGTACCCCAAAATGACAGGCAGGTGAGGTGTGTTTATCAGGTAAAAGGTGAGTGTCTTGTCGTGGTTACCTGATATAGCAAGGCAGACGGGAACAGTTCTGTGGTTCAATAAGCAGAGGAGATGTCTGTCAAGGGCATTGATCTGGGGCTTTGGCTTGGCTAAAGGCTCTCGACCAATGCCTAAATGGGTGGCAAGCATATTGTCCAGCTCCCAGAGTCGACAAACACTGAGACCATATGGGTTTGGTTAGTCAGGATCAGTTGAGCATGAAGCAAAGGACGAGAGGATATTTCCAGGTCTTTAGTGCGGCTCACCAGCAGCCTCCTGATTAATGGTGACAGACAAAATGGCCAGTCTGTCAACAGGACAGGCACCTATTCTTTGACGGAATGACAAAGAGAGCAACTCAGTTGCATTGGCTCTGGAGTGTTGCTGGCGGGCCCTGCTGCTGCAGCCGAAGAATGGGAAAATGAGGTTGATGAAAACGCCGAAGACATACATGGTGAATGAGCTGGTAGCCAGGGCTCGTATCTTCTCTGTCCCACATCGTCTCCTGACTGTCGATGCAGATGGAGAGAGTGATCAGGGCATCCAAGTCCGGGGGAAGATCCTGGGCATCGAGCTTGTCTCTAATGATGTTTACTCAGAAGTCAGGGACAGGCAAAAATCAAAAAACAGGCAGGCGGGGGGTCAAACACGCTGAATACAGGCAGGTTATAACAAAAGGCTGGAACGCTAAGACTGAAGCAGCGATCCGGCAGAGAATAAGTCTTCTTCTTCTTTTTTAACGGCGGTTGGCAACCAGCTTAATGGTGCATTACGGCCACCTTCTGTTCTGGAGTGTGGATCAGTCAGTAAACCATTATCTACAATTTCCCAGGGATTGAGGGGGGAAGGAAAACAAAACAAAAATAAATAAATACATTTTTTAAAAAAACCAAAAAAAACCCCAACCCCCCCCCAAAAAACCTTACCTTTAGATCCTATAATAAAGCCCAGTACCCCTTAAAAAACCCAACAATTCTCTCACCTGTGCTCTATCATTCATACTTAATATTGTTTTTAAAGTGAGTTTCTGCACCCCTAGTTCCTTTAGTCTATTATCCATTATCACTCTCTCCCGCTGATATTTCCTACAATGTAGAATTACATGTTCCACTGATTCCTCTTCCTGACACTCCTCACACATACCCGTCTGATGTTTCCCCACCATTTTTAATGTTTTATTTAGAGCACAGTGTCCCAGCCTTAGTCTTGTTAGTACCGTTTCCTCTTTTCTGTTTCCCCCTCCTACCTTATTTACTTTAATACTCTTTTGGATATGGTATAAATGTCTCCCTTTCCCCCTCACTATCCCACATTTCTTGCCATTTCTGGTTAATTCTTTCCCAGATTATACATTTTACTTCCGCTTTACTGATTCTTATTTGCATTTCTATATTTTCCTTCTTTAATGCCTTCTTTGCAACCTTGTCCACTTTTTCATTCCCCTTCACTCCTATGTGTGCTGGAACCCATAAAAATTTAACTAGTCCTCCCTGGTGTGTTATTCTTGTAACTGAGTAGAGAATTTCATATAGTATATCCTGTCGACTTGAATGGAACGATATTAGACTAACTAGAGCTGAAGCTGAGTCTGTACATATTATGATTCTGTCAATTTTCGCTTCTTCCACCCAATGTAATGCGACTAAAATTGCAACCAACTCCACTGTACAAACTGCTAAATTATTAGATGTTCTTCTATTGATTTCAATTCCTCTTGCTGGAACCACAACTCCCATTCCTGTTACCCCTGTTTCAGGATTCTTAGTGCCATCTGTATATATTTGAGTATAGTTTTTATATACTTTAGTAATATAATCATTAAACACCCCAACCAAATCAGCACTTTTTTCTTTCCTTTAAATCTCTAATAGATACCAATCTACCCCCGGACATCTCATCTTCCGTGGGGCTATGACTGGATGAACTATTGAAGAGCTGATTTTCATATCAGATGCCCCAAGTTCTTTTGCGGTTTTATTCCCTATATGACCAAAGTTGTCCTTTTTACTTCTCTCTTTCCTCCAGCATTCCTTCAGCACTTCTTTTGTGGGGTGCGAGTCATTATGCCCCTGCAAGTTAACCCAGTAATTTGCTATTATATGCCGTCTCCTTAGTTCCAGAGACATCTCTCCTACCTCTGCCTGGATAGCTTGTCGTAGCGGGGAGGTGCTGTATGGAGGTAAGTGGACCCAAAAGCAGATGACGAGGAAGCAGTCTCAAGGTGAAGTAGCCGGAACTTCCGTGTTTATTGTGGGGTGGTATGCAGGCAAGTACAGGCAGACAAAAGGCAGATAAGTTACCGGCTAGCAGAGGTGAAAGCAGGGGCGTGAGTCCAAGGTTGAAAAACAGTACACAAGGGAGCAGGCAAAATCCAAAATCCAAACAAGGTCCACGGGAGAACAAAGAATCCAATACAAACTCACGGAAAACACGCTTGGCAGGAACAACACCATGTGTACAACAATGATCCAACACAGAACAAAGAAAAGACCAAGACTAAATACCCAAGGGGAGGTGAGACAACGAGACACAGGTGCAAACAATCAAGGGAGGGCCAACAATCAAAACTGGAGGGAAAACACAGACAGGAAGTAAAAACACAAGACACACAAGGGAAGAAGAATACTACCAAAATAAAAACAGGAAGTGATAACCCCAAAACTACCACATAGCTGAGACAGGCAATGTCTTAAAAGCTCCACTACACACTCTCAACGCTTGAGCCTGAATCACATCCAATTGTTTTAAATGGATCTAGCTGCTGATGTATATACTATACTGCCATAGTCCACCGTAGATCTTATCAGGGACACATAAACTCTTTTCAGTGCTTGGCAACTTGCCCCTCATTCTCTACCAGTCAAGCATCTCATTACATTTATTACTTACTTTTTTCCACTATTCTTCTAATATGATCTGCCCATGTTAAACGGGAATCAAAAAGCACCCCCAGGAATTTGAATGTTCCTGCTCTCTCTATTTCTTTCCCATACATCCTTATTTTCAATCTTTCATCTATTCTTTTATTAGTAAAGAAAACACTTTTGGTTTTTTCCACTGAGAATCTACATCCCCATTTTTTCCCCCACTCCACCACTTTATCTACAGCTCCTTGCACTTTCCCAACTGCATACTCCATATTTTTCCCCCTCTTCCACAGAGACCCATCGTCTGCAAAAAGTGACCTACCTATATCAGCTGGAATCTTTAAAAAGATATCATTAATCATTATTATGAATAGTAGTGGGCTTACTACACTACCTTGAGGTGTACCATTTTCTACAGTATACTGACTTGACAGTTCTGATCCTATTCTTACTTGGATATTCCTTTCACACAAAAAATCTTTTATCCAATTGAAAACTCTCCCTCCAATCCCCAACTTGTGTAACTTAATCAGAACTCCCTCCTTCCACATCATATCGTAAGCTTTTTCTATATCCCAAAACACTGCAATTACTGCCTCTTTATTTTCCTGGGCTTTACTTATTTCACTTTCTAGTCTAACAACTGCATCCATGGTACTCCTACCTTTCCTAAACCCACTCTGATAATTTGATATATTTTCCTTTTTTTCAAGCTCATATGATAACCTTTCTGTTATCATTCTTTCCATTATTTTGCATACATTAGAGGTTAATGCTATTGGTCTATAGCTGATGGGTTTTGATGGATCCTTGCCAGGTTTCCTTATCGGAATTACAACTGCTTCTTTCCATGTTTTTGGCAATCTTCCCTCTTCCCAGACTCTATTATACAGATGCAACAATTTCAAAAGCGCACTTTCTCCTAAATT
Organism: Siniperca scherzeri; assembly: GCA_027580175.1. Lineage (NCBI taxonomy): Eukaryota > Metazoa > Chordata > Actinopteri > Centrarchiformes > Sinipercidae > Siniperca > Siniperca scherzeri. The sequence goes on from CM050848.1 coordinate 32,286,684, forward strand.
TTTTAACATCACATAGCATACTTTATCTTTCCCCGGTGATGACGATCTTGACATTTTTATTGCTCTCTTCATTTCTTCCATTGTAAATGGTTCATCTATTATACAATCTACTTCCTCCTTCCTTTCTAATATCCCTGGATAATGTCTTATTTTCCCCTCTCTTCTTCTTCTCTCTTCCTCTGATAGGTTTTCTGAACTATGTATCTTTGCAAATGCTTTGACCATTCTCTGCTTTTTCCTTATTTGACACTACTGAACCTTCCTCTGTTACTATAACCGGGTATTCCCATTCCCTTCTATCTCCTCCCATCCTCTATCATTCCCCATACTGCGCCTACTGGAGTTGTTCTACCTATCCCATCACAAAAAGTCCTCCAGCTAGCCCTCTTAGCCTGTCGTACTGTTCTTCTCACTGTAGCGTCTGCCTTCTTGTACTGGATTAAATGTTGCATATTATGGGTTCTTTTGACTAATCCAAATGCTTTATTCCTATCCCTTACTGCCTGCTGACATTCCTCTGTCCACCATGGTACCAATTTTCTCTTCTTCCTATTTTTATTTTTTGGAATAGAACTCTCTGCTGCTATTATAATTGCTGATGTAAACTGATTATTCAGCTCATCGACTTCAGATACCTCCATCCTCATTATCGCCTCCTCACTCAATATCTGGAACTTGTCCCAATCTGCCTTCTCAAATATCCATTTCGGACTTCCATCACCTGGTCTTTTTTCCCCTCTTTCTCCAATTGAACAAACAACTGGGTAATGATCACTACCTATTGTATCACTTGTCCAAATCTCCCAGTTACTAATACCAGCTAGCAAGTTAGATACTAGGGGTGGGAAAAAAAATCGATATTGCAATATATTGTTGTGCTCTCTGTCGCAATAAATAATCGATACACTAACGCCCAATATCGATATTTTATTACAACACAAAATGATTAATTTACCCGTTGTCATTGTCACTGTCACTACCCAATATCTACCATTCTGTTTGCGGGGGGCGCTGTTCGAGTAAATAGGGGTAAAGTGGCACAAACAGCGGCCGGTGAAGAACACAAGTTAACTAAACAACAGAGAATTGCAGAAAAAAAGAGAAGCGAGAAGAATGGCGGAAAACAATAAAAACTAATCAAAGACCCACCCGCTAGTTTCCACTCTAAAGTGTGGAGACACTTGGTTTTACGAGACAGTCGACGGAAAGGCACTGGATAAAAACTATGCAATCTGCAAGAACTGCTTTGCAAAGATAAAATATAACTGCAACACTACGAATCTGCAAATGCACCTCGTTCGCTATCACGGTGAACTACTCTCAGGTGATAATGAGGGTAAACCAAGTCAGCCGACAATCACTACTGCGTTCAAAGCAAAGCTCCCCTTTGGGTCGCCGAGGGCACAGAGTATCACTAAGTCCATCGCCGAATTTATTTGCAAGGACCTTCGCCCTTACAGCGTGGTCGAGAATGATGGATTTTGCAGAATGTTGACAACACTGGAACCGAGATACGAGATACCGAGTCGTCGGCACTTTACAGACAAAGTCATCCCTGCATTGTATGCAGATACCAGAGCCAAAGTGGAGGGTGCGCTCCGGTCTGCTAAACGAGTTGCACTAACCTGTGATGGTTGGACGTCAAGGGCCACCGAGTCCTTCGTAACTATTACTGCCCACTTCATAGACGACAACTGGGATGCCCAAAGCTACGTCCTTCAGACTCGGGCTATGAATGACAGTCATACTGGCGCTCACATGGCAGAGGTGCTTAAGGCGGCTGTAGGCGAGTGGAAGCTCACCGAGAAAGAGCCAGCAGTGGTGACTGACAACGCAGCGAATATGTCCGTAGCTGTTGAGATTGCTGGATATCCACACGTTCGCTGTTTCGCTCATGTTTTGAATCTCGCGGTGCAGCGTGCCCTCAAACTGCCAAATGTCGCTCGACTGCTCGGGAGAATTAGGAGAATTTGCACATTCTTCCACAGGAGCACCTCAGCAGCTGAGGCACTGAAGAGGAACCAGAAGATGTTAGGCCTTCCGCACCACAAGCTGATAACTGATGTTGTTGTCCGCTGGAACAGTGCCTATGAGATGATCAGCCGGTTTCTTGAGCAACAGCCAGCTGTTACTGCTGCCCTCTTATCTCCAGAGGTAAGGCGTTTATTGTTTTGTTACTTAATTGCATATGATAACTGTAATGTGTTATAAAATATTATTGTTAACATGATATATATTTTGTTCCTTAGTGTAAAGTGCTTTTTCCTGACTTCTTGGTCTGGATTAATAAGGAATATGTGCATTATAAAGTTTAAACTTTTGACTTCATTCTGTTCTTTTCCTTCCTTCTTTAAAGGTCAGAAAGAATACCACTGACATCTCTACCCTGACTGATGGAGACATCAAGAATGCAGAAGAGGTTGTGAAAGCCCTCCATCCAATGCTGGTAGCAACAAAGAGCATGTGTGAGGAGAAAAGTCCAACTGTTTCCATCATTGCTCCTCTTCACGCCCAACTTCTGAGCAACACACTCAGCACAATTGAGGATGCCCCTCTCGTCAAGGACATAAAGTGTGCCATCCATGGAGACCTATCAAAGCGCTACATGTCTGCAGAGGAGAAAAACTTCCTCTACGTTGCCTCCGCCTTAGACCCCAGGTTTAAGTCGATGCTCTTCTTGTCGCCTTCAGAAGTGCAGGAGACGTATGCCATGGTTGTGTCCAAGGCTGCTGCCCTGATGGTAATTACAACTTGTAAAAACTGAACAGCAGTTACTTGGGTCATTGAAATTCTCATTGTATTTGTACCTTTTAAACTTTCAACTCTTGCACTGCTGGTAGAAAAATGTCATCCACACATCTAACCATGTGCAAAGATGTGTTAAATTTTAAAATGATTAGGGGCTGAGGATTTCTTGTTGTGATGAACATGTTATTTCATTAATAACAAAAATAACAATGAAGATGTGCCAAATGCTTTTTTGTCTTATAGGGGAATGCAGATGTGGGAATGCAGTCTGATGGTAATGTAGAGGAGGGAGGAAGCACTGAAGAGAGTGGTCCTGCTGATGACACCAGTGATGAGGACCGACCACCACACACACCAAAAAAAAGGAGATCCGCACTTGCAAACCTCCTTGGACAAACATTCCAGCATGCCAGATCTTACCTGACCCCATCATCATCACCTAACTCCAAGGCTAAAAAGGAGGTTCAGCAATATCAAGAATCCTCACCTCTACCACTGTCAGATGAGCCGTTGGGTTGGTGGAAATCTGAGGCATGCAAGTACCCACACCTTGCCAAGCTGGCCCAGAGGTACCTGTGTGTGCCAGGGACTAGCGTGCCATCAGAGAGAATCTTTTCTACCACCGGTGACATAATCTCTGCTCAGAGGTGTGCTCTTACATCTGAGCATGCTGATCAGTTAGTTTTCCTCAAGAAGAATATGCCTTGATGTGTCCACCGTTTACAGTAACTTACTACTGACGTTTCAGTATTATGGTTTACACATGTTAATGTTCATGTTGTTTTGTAATGTTCATGCACTTTTATCTGTCTAGATGTACAGTGTTTACATTTAAGACCAGGAGGCAGTGAGTTATGCAAATGCATATTTCTTTGCACAATGTTGGAAATGTTGGCATTAATAAATGCATAAAATTTCCTTATTTCCTTATTCCTTCTTTTTCTTTTCAGTCACATATATCGTGATATATCGTTGATGAAATTTTTTCCAATATATTCAATATCGTAGATATCGCGAATCGTGATATTATCATATCGTGGACCACATATTGCCACAGAATTGAATCGTGAGGTACCTGTATCGTCCCACCCCTATTAGATACTAAGGTAAGATCTATTGCTGATTCTTTCCCTGTATTTACATTTACTCTTGTACCTCTACCATCATTCATACATACTAAATTCCTATTATCCATCAACTTTTCAATTACCCTTCCATTTGAGTCAGTATGATAGCCTCCCCACACTGTACTGTGAGCATTAAAGTCTGCGCACCATACCACTTTATCTTTGTCTTGACCTTGTATTGTCAGTAAGTTATTCAGATCCAAACTTTTGCAGGGATTGCAATAATTTATTATGACCATACTTGCTGCTTCAGCATAGGTCATTTTTCTTTCTACTTTTGTCTTCTGGATTTCATTCTCCCGTTTCATAATCTCACAACCTCCATAGGCCACATTATGAGCTCCACCACAATTACAGTACTTTGGCTGTACTCCTGCTCCACACATTCCATATTCATGATCCCCCCCGCATCTTGCGCATCTTCTCTACTATTTACAGCTCTTAGCTATATGACCAAATCTTTGACAGTTAAAACATCTCAATGGTTTTGGAACATAAACTCTCACTGGGTAACTCAAGAAACCCAGGAACACCTTCTTTGGCAGATTGTCTTCTTCAAATTCAATCAATACTGTTTCACTTTCCTTTTTTACTCCTTCTCTTGTTGTTTTCAGCCTTTGAGCTTTTATTACTTTTCCTTCTTTGATATTCTTCTTGATTTCCTCCATTCCTACACTCATTGGCACTCCTGTGATGACTCCTTTACTTCCAACATAATTTCCCCCCCCCCAATTTCCCTGAGTTTTCCACCTTAATTTTCCCTCTCTTTCATTTTAAGAGCTTTCTCAACTTGATTTTCATTTGCACACCTTATCAGTAGATTACCATCATTTAGCACCTTTGTGTATATTATTTTTCCCACTTTATTCGCCAGGGCTGTTGTCAAAGTAAATGGGTTGATTTTCTTCATGTCACTTTGCGATTTCTCATTAAATCTTACTATGATTGTGTATTTGTCAGGTCTTTCTCTTTGATTTCCCTCTATCTCGTCATCTTCATTCTCCGATTTCTCTTCATTATCACTTCTAGCTCTTTTACTCCCTTTATCTTGATCGATATGTATCAGTCTCCCTACTTCCCCCCCATTTTCTTCATCCCTCTCATCATTACAATCCATATCAGCCCAACTAGCATTACCTACCTCTGATCCATTCACAGAACAATCGTGCTCAACCGCCTCGCAAAAGATATTTACACTTCAACTTGTTTTTCCCGTAAACTTTCGACTACTATTTTTCTGATCTCGGCCTGCTGATGCTGCCGCCATCTTTTCAAAAACGTCCAGCTACGTCGCTCAATGATGACGACAAAGCGGAAGTCTCCGAGCTCCAGAGAATAAGTGAAAGTGGGCCGGTATATATATTATGCAGCTAATCAGTGAAGTGGGAACAGGTGTACAGGTAGGCAGGAGGGAGTGGCAGGATCTGAAATGACAGGAGAGTTAGTGCATGGCAGGTAAACAAAGCAGGCAAGAAAATGTAGAGTTGACTGGCATTGTAACAGGTAGGGCTGGAAACCCAGGAAATCTAGAATGGGCAAACGAACAGACTTGCAAATATCTGTACAAATGTTGCTTTGGAAGTAAACATTTATCCAAGAGCAGTTGAAAGGAGACAAATACATTATCAATATGTAAATCCTTAAATTTGTGAATACTTGACCTGGACCAATGTAGAACAGCATCATCTACAACAGAAGGTGTAAAAACATGGTTTGCAGATAGAGGGACATATGTGCAGAATGATTGTAAATGCTTAAATTGAGCCCACATCCTGAGTGAAACGTAGCACTTAACAAAATAATATTCTTAGATATGACATGGGCTAGGGGGGCAAATGAAGAATGTACAAGGGCATTCAGGGATACTCCATAGAAAACCAAATAGGTGGGGATGTAAAGGTGTTGTTGTAGCCAAGCCAATATTTTAAAATTCAAGTAGTAGCTGCCCAATAATAAAATCTGAACTTTGGTAGGGCCAGCCCTACAAGGGCTTTAGAATTTTGTAGACACTGTCCCCGCAATCTTGGGGTCACATGTAAGATTAGAAATGGAATGCCAATTATGAATTAACCCTGACTGGTCTGCAGAAATAATAGATGGGAGAACAGATTCAAGGAGGAAAAACTTTTTAGATAACATTTTAAAATTGACATTCAAGAGACTTATAGGTTTATATGAGGTACAAAGAAGTGGCTCCTTGCCCTTTTTTAATAAAAGACAAATATTTGCAAGGGTTTGGGGTCAACCAGAGTTGAGAGATTTATTTTACATGTCTAAAAGTAAAGGAGCAGGCTGGTGCCAGAATTTTTTTTATAAAACTCTGGTCCGGGGCATTTTCCACTCATTAGAGAAACCACAGCAGCATTAAGCTCAGCAATAGATATTGGTTTCTCCCTCAGAAGGTGGATACTCAAGGGAGGGGATAATTAAATTATCAAAGAAACTATCAAAATGGGGAGAGGTGGAGGTACGGTCAGAAGAGTATAGAGACATGTAGAATTGTTCAAATATATTATTAGTTTACAGTCAGTAAACAGCAGGGGAGAAAAGGTTCCTAAGGGCTTGGTTACCAACCAAATTCAAGCTTCCATGTAAGACATGGGTTGCCCAAATGGAAATAAAAGTCAGTGGTAATCTGTAAAGGAACCACACTGACTGTATACTGACCACTGAACCAGCAAGTCAGGGTTGTGAGACAGATAACGAACAAAACTATGAAACAGAGTCTGGAGTAATCCCCTTCTTTAGGTTTTCATTAAAAAAGGCTGACGCCAAATCTGAACTCTCACACCTGTAACACTGACCACTGCTTAGTGTAATGCACAGCACTGCAGGAAAGAAAAACCCAAATTTCACATTTGGGCATGAAACATGGAAGTCACCCAGCCCATGTAAGACAGAGAAGCAGCCTTCCTGGCCTGACTCTTATGATTATTAGCTGAGTATTCAAGGTGTGCTAAAGTCTTACTCAGTGACCCCATTTTGCTCTTGAGGGGTTCAATAGCCACTGTAATCTCCCTATTGACGGTCTATGCGATGATGGAGTTGAGCGTATTAACAAGATCTGAGCGCATTTCGTTCATCATCTGCTTCATACTGGACAGCAGGGTTTTGTTGGCAAAGTCTAGGAAGCAGGCTTATAATACTAATATAAACCATTCAGGAAATACAGATACAAAATTAAGATAAAACGGCGTCCTGTGTACAGTCATTCATACTGAAAGTTGAATGAATGTAACTACAGTTCTATGAATTCAGAGACAGTACAGCAACAAAGTACTGTTACCACATCAACCATAAATGAGCTGCAGGTATTCAATATGCTTTTAAACACAAAAATTGTCATGGTTTTGGGTTTTTGTCCAGTTATTTCCTGTTTTATTTTGTAATATTCTCCCTCCCTCTTGTATCTGGTAGAATTGCTTCCTGTCTTTGATTGCTTTCATTGTTTTCACCTGTGTCAGTTGGTGCCACCTGTGTTTTGTTGTTTCCCCTATCTGAGTGTATTTAGTCTGTGTTCTTCCTTTGTTCTGTGTCAGATCATCATTATATCTCTGTCAAGCACCCTGGTTTCTTGGACCTGTGAGTTTTCTCTTGTACCTTGTCTGTCTTTTTGGATTTTGCCTGCACATCGTTGGACTTGTTTTTCTGTCCTGGACTGCTTACCTGTTGAGAGTTGCTTTTGGCCTGCCAATTCAGTGTAAGTCTTTTTCGTTAATAAATTACTGATCTGCACCAGTTCTACCTGCTAGTCTGGGTCCTGTTCCCTGGCATTCCTTGTTTCCCGGCTTGAATAATCGCAACAAAAATATTGGCAGAAAAACTCGATACAATATTGAAACTGTATCTGGTGAAGAACAGATTGAAGACACTCTTCTGAATCACTTCTAGTGGATATTGGAACCTCAACAGAGCCATGATGCACCCAGAATGCAACGCAGCCACATCCAGTAATAATTGGATAATTTATAAAAACAAAGGAAGATCTATCCAACAGCAGTATTGTAAGCGTGGCAGGGTCTGGGTGAACAGATAAGAGATCTTCTTAGTGGGAGACAAGGTGGGAAAAATGTCAGGAGGGTTTAAAGTAGCAAAAAACATGATTTACTCTGATGAAAAGGTGGTGATTTCCATTAAAGTCAATAGATCTCCTGTATATTAAGTCAAAGATTACACTGGATTCATCCTCTGTGAACATAAATATTCACAGCAATTTTCATGTAAATCTGGCCAGTAGTTGTTGAGATATGCTATGTTGGATGGACAGACAGACATTGCTGTCCCCGGTCCTCGCTGCCTCTTCAGACAGAGCCTCATGAATGTAAGCTCACAATATACTTTTGTAGAGCAGTTTATTCGATTCAATCAAAAGATTGAACCCCTCATCTTCCTTTATTTTCCTCTTCATGCGCTTTAACAACAAAGGCACAGCACACACTCTGCATCATTTCTTTTATATGACCATTATCCCTGCCAAAATTTTCTAGTGAGGATTTATGTACAGCTCAGTCAGCGATCTTGATCTTTAAATAGAGCTGCTGGATAACAACAGGGTAAACTGAAATGACCTTTGAATCATATTTTTGTCTGCACTATCATTATTTTCAGTAAATGGTGCAGAAAGGCCTGTATTTCCTGTCATGTTTGACGTAGCTGGTTGTATGCTCGCTGAAACCAGAGAAAGTGCTCCAAAAAATTACAAGTAACCCCCCCCCCCCCAGTTGTTTCATTATGGATCCTTCCTTCTGATGACTTCTGTCACCAAACTGTCACTCCCTCTCTGACCTGAATAGTCCCAACATCTGACTCTAAATTAAGAATATGTATTATATTAATCTAGACTATGAATCTACAGTCATGCTAGTGGCTCTGTGAGACTGTATTCAGGACCACAGTGCTTTGAGCTAAATGCTAAAGTTAGCATGATTACATGCTCACAATGACAATAGGCATTTTGCAATACAGAGTATGCCAAGTTCAAACTTGTGTTCTTGGGAGTTCAACCTTGGCAAGCTAAGTACAAACTCCTGAGAACTGGAGGAAGCAAAACAATGAGGGCCAGATTTACTGCAGCTTTTGCACCCGTTTTTTCACGTACAGATGCATTCTGCCGTAAACACACGCTGTATTTATCAAACGGATGCAGCAGGCTGTAGTCACAGTACCACTGGAGAATGCAGCCCACGTGTTGCACATGTTTCCTGCTTGGACCTTGAGAAAATGAGAATCCAGATTGACAAAAACACAGGTATTAATTAGGTCATGGAGAACATCATTGACCATTGCCTGGAAAACAGCAGGGGCATTGGTTAGGACGAATGCCACTAGGAGTGTTGAAAGCCATCTTCCACTCGTCTCTTCAGTCTTTGAGGGGGACGAGTGGAAGTGGGTACCTGTTTTTAACCGTGATGTTGTTGAGCCCCCGATAGTCAATACACGTCCTGAGGGTTATGTCCCCCGCCACCGGGAGATGAGGATGATGATGCCAGCAGTCAGAGATTTTTCCATGGTGTTGGTCTCGGGTGCGAACAGGGAAAAGAGTTGTTGTGGAACCAGGGAGAAAATCTATGCTGCAGTCATATGGGCAATGAGGAGGCAGGGAGGTGGCCTGGGTCTTGTTGAAAACCTCCTTGAGGTCTAGATATTCTGACGGCACCCTCGTGAGGTCTGTGGTCTCTGAAGGAACTGAGAGACTAGGAGTGGAAGGCAAAGCAGATTTCAGACAAACAGCATGACAATGAGAGCTCCACTGCAAAATGACTCCTGTGGACGAGTCTATACTGTAAGTGGATTGTGCTGTCTGAGCCAAAATAACAGGTAGGTGCTGTGTGTTGAACAGATGGAATGTGAGTGTCTTGTGTTGGTTACCTGACATACCATAATGGACCGCAACAGTTCTGTGGGTGACTGAGTGCAGGAGATGGCCGTCAAGAGCGCTGGTGTTCATAGGTTTAGGTAGGGGTTCCTGTGTGGCAAGGGTGATGTCCAGGAAATTGGCATCAGCGCTGGAGTCGATGAACATTGGAATGGTGTGTGATTGTCCGGACAGGGAGAGCTGAGCATGAAGCAGAGGGTGAGAAAGCATTTCCAGGACGAATGTTCTGCCCTTCTACTGGACAAGAGGAGACAAAATGTCCAGCCTGGCCACAGATCTCCCGTTCCTTACCTAGTCAATTAAAAAACATAACTGTTTTCAAAAATCCATTCATAGCAGTGACTCTGACCAACCAAATAACTGGAGACCCCACATCTTCAAATAAATGTATTTATTTGTACTTACTTTCCACTGCCCTCGTCCAGAACTCAATGGAATAATCGGCCACTCTCCTTCCTCCTTGTGTCAGGTTGAACAAGCCTCCAGCCCCCTCTTTGAACACATGAACACACGTTTGAGTTCGGCGGTGAAGATCTTCTCCGACAAGCAGGCTGGAGAATAATAACACTCCGAAGGGTAAAGCTGGAAAGCGTGGACTGGAGCACTGGATGGAGATCCTGCCACTGGAGCCTGGCCAGAGATGGAGAGTCACTGGAACTGTTTCCGGATGGATTCGAGGATTCGCTCTCGTTGGGCAGACATTTCTTGAAGGATCCCTGTTATGGAGGTAAGTTGCTGCTTGTGACGATGGATGGCACTGGCTTGTGATGAGAATGCCTGCCTGAAAACGGGGTTACTGCAGTGCAGGGGGGGAGTGGCTGGATCTGGTATGACAGGACAGGTTAGTATCAGGTAGAGCAAGACAACATGGTGAATATTATAAACTGACTGGGGCTGTGACAACTGTGGTAGGTTGCAAGATGGTTTTAACTTAAGCACTCATTAAATATTAAAGAGTAAAATTTCATAATATTTGCAGGAAGGGGCAGGAGGTATGATAGGGATTATGTTAATGTATTAGTAGATGGATCAGACACTTCTCAAATTTTAGTTGTAAATTGAAAAAAAACATTGATTGTTTGTACCAAAACTGTAAAGTGACTGGGAATTATCAGTAAACTACGAAGATCAATGTGTCTTGTTTATTAGCTCTGTATTCCATTATTTATTCCTGTTTGATTTATGGTAATATTGTTTGGGCTAATACATACTCCTAATTTCTATAAACTTCATGTACTGCAAAAAAGATTTGTAAGATTGGCGACTTTCTTAAACTCTAAGGAGGCCTCTGCCCCCCTGTTCAGAAAACTTCATTCTTTCAGTATAAGACATGAATATCCATCAGATATGTGGGTTTATTTATAAATATATTTTCCACTTTCTCTCCCATTATCTTTTAGTAACTTCTTTTTAATTTAATTCTCAAATTCATTATTGTTATACCAGACAAGTTGACAATCTTCACCTTCCTTTTTACAAATGAAACATGGCTTTATTTGCTTTTTACATGATTGTTGTCAGCTGATTTGGTGAACTTTTGTTCATTTTATGTTTCTTATTGTCATTTATTTTCTCCAGAGGAGATAATAAACAACCACTGCATTGCCTAGACACATTGTGTTTGTGTTTTCTGACTTGGTGATGCTTTATTCGGCTGTTAATTCTATAAGAAGTGGCAGGTTATTTAATTTATTTAGCTTAATAATGCTTGTTGCACCCACGCGGTGTCCATATCTGTTTGTCAGCCATTTTTGTTTAATTGCCTGAGCCCTAGTAAGTAAATCTTTACACAATTAATTAAAAAGTAATTAAACTTTTAGTTGTGTAAAAGTTCTCTAAAGTAACAGTACTTTTTCTTGAGTAAAAATATTACTATAGTACTTTTTCCATCCCTGGTATGTTCTCTTTCTCTCATGTTGTGTGGACGTCTGAGCCATCACTTTTGTGACCACTTAAACTTGTGTCTGTGCAGCTGCATTGAAGAGAATGCTGAGCCTAAAGTGATGAGCCTCTGTCACACTGTTTCACTGTTATTGAACACTGTTACTCTAAGTATTAATGGAGTATGGTTAAATTAATGTGAGTACATATTTTCTATTATCCTGGTCTCTCCTGCAAGCTTATTACAGAATCCTGCAGTTTTATGTTTGTGTTATGTTACCTGCTGTGCCATATATAATATATCCTTCTCTCACCCTCTGTGGGGTGGTATGTGTCATCCTCAATCTCGGGTCCACTACCAGAGGCCTGGGAGTTTGAGGGTTCTGCACAGTATCGTAGCTGTTCCTAGGACTGCATTCTTCTGGACAGAGACTTCAGATGTTGTACCTGGAATCTGCTGGAGCCACTCTCCCAGTTTTGGGGTCACAGCCCCCAGTGCTCTGGTTACCACTGGCACCACTGTTGCTTTTACTCTCCACATCTTTTCTAGCTCCTCCTTCAGCGCTTGGTGTTTTTTAGTTTCTCGTCTTCCTTCTTCTTCATGTTGCTGTCGCTTGGGATTGCTACATCTATCACCACTGCCTTCTTGTGCTGTTTGTAGATCAACACAATGTCTGGGTGGTTAGCTTGTCAGTCTGGATCTGGAAGTCTCACAGGATCTTAGCATTCTCAACTACCTTAAGGAGGTCGTAGAAAAGGTTTCAGTTGTAGTCATCTGGACACTGTTTTCAGAATCAAGACGTTTCGGCTCCCATCCGGAAGTCATGAGAAAAGTTGGTTTGAAAGAGGAGTAAAAGAAGCCATTTTTGTGAAAAAAGAAAACCCCTCTTTAAACAGAAATGGCGGTCTGAGATTCAACTTGCCAACCGTTTACCAGAGTGTATTAACACCATGGTCAAGCCAATCATATGCTAATCAGGTACTTAACAGTGATGAGGGAGGTGCAGCCAGAAAACAATAGGCCTGATTACTGGGCCATCATGGAAACAAAAGGTCAGTTTCAGGTGAAACTAGGCAGGGTAAACAGCAGACACTCAGGAAGACTCGTCCCTGAGGGCAGGGCTTAAGTAACACAGAGTAGCTTAAATTTCAGAGTTCTCAGACCATTTTCACAATTGAGAATGACTTCCGGATGGGAGCCGAAACGTCTTGATTCTGAAAACAGTGTCCAGATGACTACGACTGAAACCTTTTCTACGATGGAACACTCCTGGACGAATGAGGGACTACACCGTCTACCTTAGGAGGTGTCTTCCATTTTGACCTTGGTTATGGCGTTCCATGTACGCTGTTCCTGCCTGCATCTTACACCCTGCTGTTATGTGCTGAACCGTCTCAGGCGCATCTTTGCACAGTCTGCACCTGGGGTCTTGTCTGGTGATAGACCCCAGCTTCTACTGATCTATTTTTTTTTTTATTTTTTTTTTTTTTTTTATTAGATTCAACTTTATTGTCATTACACATGTACAAGTACAAGGCAACAAAATGCAGTTTAGGTCTAACCAGAAGTGCAATAAGCAAGTGCAGGATATAGCAGTATTATGAAAATATTTTAAGTGTTACTATGCTTGTACTGAGTGCCTGTTCTTGTGCTGCCATGATTAGTGCTTCTGTGCTGTCCTTTAGTCCAGCCTTTTCCAACCACTGGTAGGATTTCTTTATCAGCCACTTCTATCTGTTGGTGGTACACGCCGTGCAGGGGCTTGTACCACCGACAGATAGATCATCTCCATGATGGTTCATCCTCCTCCTCATCAGAACAACAGCGGGGATAGTGCATCACCTTGGTATATGCCGCACCTGATGGTGACTTGTGCAATTGGCTTTGAGTTGGCTGCTAGAGTTGTTTTCTACAGTCCCATTGCGTTCTTGATGAAGGCTCTGTTGATCTTGTACATTTCCAAGCATTCCAGTATCCATGGCATTGAGTCGTAGGCTTTCTTGTAGTCAATCCAGGAGGTGCACAGGTTGGTCTGTGTGGTCTTGCCCTCTCGAGTGACTGCTCTATCAACCAGTAACTGGTGCCTGGTTCCCCTGGTATTACTATACATGAACATGGCCCCGTCCATGTATTGAGCCATGTGTCATAGCCGCTATGATGCCTGACAGGAGCTTCCATGTTGCGCAGAGGCAGGTTATTGGCCGGCAGTTGGATGGAATCATTCCCTTCTTGGGATCCTTCATGTTCAGGACTGTCCATCCTTGGGTTAACCATTCTGGGTTGTACCTCATCAATCTCTAGTTTTGATAGCAATTGCCGCCTACGGATGTTAGAACACTGAGCCAGTAGCTGTTTCTTTGTCAGTGTAAATGTTGGGGTTCGAAGCATCTTCCTCTCTATAGTAGCATTGCAACAGTTCCATATTTTCTGCTTTAGTCCATGAATGTCTTGTTCCAGTAGACCATTTCTCATCAGGTTGCCCTAGTTCCCCAGCACCTGACTTGGATCTTGTTGACCCGGGCGACCTCCGAGCCGGTGTGACTCTTATTATTGCTGTTTCACGCATGCCTGAGGTAGGCAAGTAGCATTAAGAACCTTGCCTAAGGGTCCACCTGGATACTGCCTTGCTCTGACCGGGAATCGACCACCTGTACCAAAGCAGGGGGTTTTTGAGCTTTGATTTTGACCATTTCTAAAAAACAAATGGTCCAAATTGCTAGTCTTCTGAGCAGTACTCTTTTAAGGCCCTTATAATGTCATTTGATATTGTGTTTTAAAGGTGCATATTGTTATATTCCCATATATAGGTCAGGGTTCAGAATCAGAGCAGAATCAGAAATACTTTATTGATCCCCGAGGGGAAAGCACTAAGCAAAAAATATAACACAGTATAATACAGGTCAGACAATAAATTAAGTACCAAGTAGGTATAAGTATAAAATAAGTGTGAAGTACAAAGTGGGTTTACCGGTTGATGATAATAATACGGTATAAAGTAATAGTGCATGAAATGAAGTTAAGTGTAGCTATTAACATTATGAGACAGAGGGTATTGCACAGCAGTAATAGAGGTATGAATAAATTAATATCAATAAATAGGGAATTTTAAACTGAAAAGAGCATATTGCACAGGAGTATTAACACAGAATATTGCACAATAATTATTAAGTATTGCAGAGATGTAATGATCAATGTCCAGTTTAATGACTTAAGGTCATATAGACTAAAAGAGGGAAGAGTTTGATGGCCACAGGCAGGAATGACTTTCTGTGGTGCTTTTTGGGGGGATGAGTCTTCCGCTGAAGGTACTCCTTTGTTTGACTAGCATGTCATGGAGTCTTTGACATTCAAAGATGGCATGTAGTTTGGCCAGCATCCTCCTCTCTGACACCACAGACGGAGAGTCCAGCTCCACCCCCACAATGTCACTGGCCTTACGGATCAGTTTGTTGAGTCTGTTATTGTCCGCTACCCTCAGCCTGCTGCCCCGGCATGCGACAGCATACAGGATAGCACTGGCCACCACAGACCTTGGCCCTTCGTAGATCCACAACCAGCTCCTTAGACTTTGTTGCATTGAGCTGCAGATGGTTCTGCTCACACCATGAGACACAGTTCCCCACCACAGCCCTGTACTCAGACTCATCACCACCGCTGATACATCCTACCGCAGCAGAGTCATCAGAAAACTTCTGAATGTGGCCGCACTCTGTGTGGTAGCTGAAGTCCGTGGTGTAGATGGTGAAGAGGAAGGGAGAGAGGACAGTCCCCTGAGGGGCCCCAGTGTTGCTGACCACGCTGTCCGACACACAGTGCTGCAGGCGCACATGCATGAGGGGGGCATCCCACCTGCATTGCTGCCAGCTTCTCACCCAGCAGGGTAGGCCGGATGGTGTTGAAAGCACTGGAGAAGTAAAAAAACATAATCCTCATCGTGCTTGTCCAGGTGGGCGTGGATGCGGTTCAGCAGGAAGATGATGGCATCCTCAACTCCCACCCAGGGCTGGTAGGCGAACTGAAGGGGGTCCAGGAGGGGTCTGATCACGGGCCGCAGCTGTTCCAGCACCAGTCTCTCCAGGGTCTTCATTATGTGGGAGGTCAGTGCCACCAGTCTGTAGTCCTTGGAGCGTCTTTGGCACAGGAATGAGGCAAGATGTCTTCCACAGAACAGGGACCCTTTGAAGGCTCAGGTTGAAGACATGTTGAAGGACTCCACATAGCTGGGGGGCACAGGCTTTAAGCACCCTGGGGCTAACTCCATCGGGGCCTGCAGCCTTATTTGAGTGGAGTTTCATCAGCTCTCCTCTCACCTGGTCAGCAGTCAGGCACACAGCAGAGGTTACAGGCGGGGAGGGGAGGGGAGCAGTCATTATGTGAAGGGGGCCGTTAGCCAGTTGAGGGGGGAGTAGGACTCTCCCAGGAAGATGGAGGAGGGGGGAGCAGAGGACTCAGAGGAGTTTCCGCTCCAGCTTCCTCCTGTACTTCTCCTTGGACTCCCTGATCTCCACCTTCAGGTCAGCCTGGATTGCCCTCACCTCCTCCCTATTACCATCAGTAAAGGCCCTCCTCTTGGCATTCAGGATGTCTTTGATGTCCTTTGTTACCCATGGTTTGTTATTTGGATAACAATGGACCACCTTAGTTGGGACATTGCAGTCCACACAGAAGTTAATGTAGCCAGTGATGCACTCAGTGAGCCCATCAATGTCCTCTCCATGAGGCTCATAGAGTGCACCCCAGTTTGTCACTCTAAAACATTCCTGCAGTGTCTCATATGCGTCCTCTGACCATATCCTCACTGTCCTTGTGGTCCCACGGGTCCTTGAAATCCTTTAAACTTTGTGAATTTGAGGGGGAAAATATCAAGGCATTGAAAGTTTTTGAAAAAAGACATAAATAGATATGAGTCATTGAAAGTGCTTGAAATTATATATTTTGTGCAAGAATAGAAATTGAAGTTTTTTTTTTTTTTAACTTAAAGTCACTGTAACACAGTCAAGCCTCTCTGTTTTTAATTGTTGGCTGTGAGCTTCTGTAAAGCCTGCTAGTTCGCATTGTAAAAATTCTGTGTTGTAACAGTAATTAACCTTGATCTATTTCTCAAAATATGCCATGTTGGGTCTTTGAATTTGAGGGAATTGGGGCTGGAAAGTCCTTGAATTTGATGTTTTAGAAGGTGTGGGAACCATAAAATTACAATTTATCAAATTACTACATACTACTACTATAAGAGAACTACTTTTTTAATGCTACGCAGCATGCCATCCTCCTCCACTGACTTGGTACTGCTACCACTGGGAAAGTAGAAATGGAAATGTGGACTAAAGTGTAACTCTGTGTTGCAGAGTGTGTGTTTTACTAGAATGTTATGTCATCATAGCACTCACTTTGTGGAGACTCAACACACATTAACCTGTAGCCAGTCACTGTAGCCAATGTTGCACAAAAAGCCAACCAGTGTGTGGGTTGAAGGTTTTTACTAGACATTGGAAATTGCAGTCTAACAAAATAAATCTCATCAGAAGGTACACTTACTGAGCTGTATCTCATGACCTTTCTCAGTGGATGGGTGTGGGTCCAGCACCACCAGAACATCAGCAGAGCTGCATAGCTCAGTACCTGATGCCTGGCATAGACGGGCTGTGGCCCCTGGAGCTCTGGCCTGCTCCAATCCTGCAGTCCTGGTCTGACATCTGGAGCCGACACAGAGGGCTCCCATCCAACCGCCACAGAATGACAAGATTCAGCCTCCAGGTGTCAAAGTCAGCTTCTCCTGCTGCTGATCCTCCTCTCCCTCGAGAAAGATCACACACCAGCTACTTTGTAGTTTGTCCTCTCTGCACACCTGTTCTACTCTTACCATTAGATCATCGATGGTTAGCCACTTCAGCCTACACAAAGCAGAGACTTACTGCTATACAGTGCTTGTCATGGACATTAACTCTGTAATCCCATCTGAGAGTCATATAGTAATATAACACAATAGCCCTCGGCCTCCAGAATCATTGTTCAGGTTCACTCTAGTGACATTCAGCTGCCCTGCCCTGTATAAACAAAGGTTAAATACATTTCCACTCAGCGAATCAAAGAACACTGTTTAAAGAGATGCTACCTCTGAAGCATCTGTCCATTCTTTCTTCTTTAGTGTTAATTGTAAGCAAATAAAACTGCTGATGCATCAGCTGAATTTGTGTTTTTTCACTGCCTAAGCTGTGGAAGTAGCTGTTCATCCTCTGCTGATGCTACAGCCTTTCATGTTTTAGGTGTTTTTCTCAATCACATCACCTCTCTTAACATTTCTGAATCCAAGCTTGATGTAGCAGCCATTGCAAGAACATACAGATCCCCAGATGGTTCAGACATTCATGCTCCCATTAGGATGAATTGTAATAACTTTGGTGATCCTCTGACTTTTCATCTTGCGCTATCATCAGGTCAAATTTTCAATTTGTCTATTCATTTTTGTACTTTGGTTTATGACCAAGTACCTGCAAAAATAATGACATTCCCATCAGCCTCAGATGTACTTTGTGTTTAGTGCTAATTAGCAAATGTTAGGATGCTAACGCACTAAACTAAGATGGTGACATGGTAAACATTACCTGCTAAACATCAGCATAAACATTTGCATGTTAGCATGCTGACTTGCTGACAGGGTTTTATGAGGAAACAAAACATTTGCAGGTGATGAAGCAATACACATTTGGACAGCACAGACTTGCTAATCATGTGACGTCTGGTAACAAAGTGATGTCTGAGAGCAGCTTCCAGCCTGGTTTGACCCATTGATCTTGTCATACCTTGATCTTGTCATATGCCAACTGTATGTCCTTCCTGCTTCCTGCCCTCTTCTAATTTGACCATTTGATTCTATAAACTGTTTGCCCCCTGTAAGTCTGAATGTCAAATGCCCCCCCACCTGCCTTTTATTTCCATTTGCATTGTCTGATCACTGCCTTCCCTTACCCTTTGATCACTATTATTTACACACTGCCTAAACACTGCTTTGGTTTTCTGTATAAAAGTGCTTCATTTCATTTGCTCGGGGGAAGCTCACCGGCTCAGGTCTGCTTTGTGCCTGTAAGTTCAATAAACTCATACCACTACAGCAAACTTCTGAACTGGATTTGAATGATTTCTTCAACACAGGTTACCAAAGTGGTGCTGTTGAGCACTATACAACATATTATGGGAAACCATCAGCAGCTGCATTATGTAAGAAATAAATAAAAAATCAAAACCAAAAAAAACCCCAGACAACTCTGATACATATCAAAGGACTACCATCAGATCAGGAGCAAAAAATATAATCAGTATGTCCACCCTTAGTAGTCCACACCACAAGTAAATATCCTTTTAAATGAATGAATACTTGAGTAGTGCCTTGATGTTGACACATGCAATGTGATCAACAAGTCACCCTAAGTCTTTTTATTTCTATCAGATCTGTCACCAGGGTATGACGGAGTATTAGGGCCACATTAAGGGGGTGGAGGGAATTTTGAGATTTCAAGAATAAAGTCGTAATTTTATGACCAAAAAAAATCCAAAATATTATGAGAATAAAATCATAAAATTTCGAGAATTTTTTTTCGGAAAATATTTTACCAGCAAACAGGCAAGAGGGAAGCCTGCTTCTGGCCCCCGCTGTTTGTCTCAGGCATCATGGTAGATCCGTTCCTCACACCTCAGTCATCAGGTAACTTTACTTAATGATCTTATCATTAAATGTTTCATAAATGCTCCTTGAGCTTGACTTAATAAAAAAGTTTTTTAAAAAGTTCCATGTTGTTTCCAAATATTTATCGGTGCAAACAATAATGAGAAGACACATCCAAATACTTTATTTATTTAATTTAAACTGGCATCCTCTTTATTTTACTTTACAGGTCCGTGATGGCAGAGAAATCGTCAGATGTTGCGACATTCTTGAGAGATCAAGGTGTCTCAGAGGAATCAATCAATTTGATTGAAGAGCAAAAGGTACTGTTCTGAATATAAGATAAACCCGTCACCTGGTCAGTTTCCTTGTGTAACTGAGAGGAACCTTTAACGTTTCATTTTCTTGGCCATTATTAGTAACCAAGATATTTCTCTACAGTACATGGCAGCCATTCTTGACTTTGACAGAATGAATGCTAAACGTTCTTTACGACAATTTATACATGTCACCTTTTCCCTGTAGTTTAGTCCCTGTGTCCCTGTATTTCTATCATTTCCAGTGCAGTAGTGTGATACAATAAACACCAAATAAACAAAACAAAAACTTCTGAACTGCTAGTGTGATGGAAAATGTTTTATTATTGACTGAACATCTCAGCTTGTTTACCTTACCATTTGGTAAACGTCAGGTAAAAACATTTGCCTGATAGACAAGGTTACAAGGTAGATAAGTCAAAGAAATAAAACTATTTTCCATGGTGGAATGCTGAGGATGAATTAAGGAGTCTCACAGCCTGAGAGAAAAAGCTGCTCTAAAGTCTCGTGGTATGGCAACTGTTACTTCTGTATCGTTTGCCAGACGGAAGCAGGGTGAACAGACAGAATAAAGTGTAGCCCAGCAATTGGCTGAAAGGATTTAAAGATTGCCAGTACTTGCCAATCAAGTTAGCCCCACCTTCTTTACAAGAGACGATTTTTGGGGCAGTGCACAGTGACCTGAAAACAAGTTTTCTTAAGTATGTGAGCTGCCAAGAGCAGGATGTTCTCAGGCATGTTTTAAATGACTTTTCTACAGTTGATGTTGATGACCTTCTAGAAGTGCTTAACACCTATGAGTGTAGAAAGAGAGCCACTGATGCTACTCTGCCAGAAATCTTGGATGAAATATCTCACAAGGAACTAGTCCAAAAACCAATGTTTGTCATTGACTGCTGGAGAGAGATCACACACGCTCAGATGCATCTCAATGCTGGAGAACTGACCAAAATGTACAGTGACCTCAAATCAACACTAAAGAAAGTGGCAGGGATATTTAGCTTTACTACAGGAAGCACAGGTGGCCCAGCACCTGAAAAGATACATCAGGGAACTTAATGAGGAAAAGCTTGGAAGATTTTTGAGGTTCTGCACTGGCTCAGATTTGTTGGTGTCTGGTCTTATTCAAGGGCCCGGGTTAACAACGACCACCACCGGTGCTGTTGACCTACAGGGTACCGGTGGAAATTGGACTACTGTTGGTCAAAGACGAAGAAGGAGAGGAGGAAGGTGTGTTAGTAGGCAGAGAGAGAAGAGGAAAGCTAAGAATGTAGGACTGACAGTAGGGACTTTGAATGTTGGGACTATGACAGGGAAGGCTAGAGAGTTGATTGACATGATGCAGAAAAGGAAGGTGGACATACTGTGTGTCCAGGAGACCAGGTGGAAAGGTAGCAAAGCTAGAAGCTTAGGAGCAGGGTTCAAGTTGTTCTACCATGGGTCAGATAGGAAGAGAAACGGAGTGGGAGTTATCCTGAAAGAGGAGTTTGTGAGGAATGTTCTAGAGGTGAAAAGAGTATCAGACAGGTTGATGAGTCTGAAGCTGGAAATTGAAGGGGTGATGTTCAATGTTGTGAGTGGTTATGCCCCACAGGTAGGATGTGAGTTAGAAGAGAAGGAGAAATTCTGGAGTGAGTTAGATGAAATGATGCAGAGCATCCCCAGAGGTGAGAGTGGTGATTGGTGCAGATTTCAATGGGCATGTAGGTGAAGGGAACAGAGGTGATGAGAATGTGATGGGCAGGTTTGGTCTTCAGGACAGGAACGCAGAAGGACAGATGGTGGTAGACTTTGTAAAGAGGATGGAAATGGCTGTAGTGAACACTTTCTTCCAGAAGAGGCAGGAACATAGGGTGACATATAAGAGCGGAGGTAGAAGCACTCAGGTGGACTACATCTTGTGCAGACGTTGTAATTTGAAAGAGACCAGTGACTGTAAAGTAGTGGTAGGGGAGAGTGTAGCTAGACAACACAGGATGGTAGTGTGTAAAATGACTCTGGGTGGTCAGGAAGTGCTCCCAGATGACTGGACCACTACAGCTACTGTGATCAGGGAGACAGGTAGGAGGGTACTCGGTGTGTCATCTGGAAAGAGGAAAGCGGACAAGGAGACTTGGTGGTGGAACGAGGAAGTGCAGGAGTGTATACAGAGAAAGAGGTTAGCTAAGAAAAAGTGGGACACTGAGAGGACTGAAGAGAGTAGACAGGAGTACAGGGAGATGCAGCGTAAGGTGAAGGTAGAGGTGGCAAAGGCCAAACAAAGAGCATATGAGGACTTGTATGCTAGGTTGGACACTAAAGAGGGAGAGGTGGATTTGTACAGGTTGGCCAGACAAAGAGATAGAGATGGGAAGGATGTGCAGCAGGTTAGGGTGATTAAAGATAAGGATGGAAATGTATTGACAGGTGCCAGGAGTGTGATGGGAAGATGGAAGGAGTACTTTGAAGAGTTGATGAATGAGAAAAATGAAAGGGAACGAAGAGTAGAAGAAGTGACTGGTGTGGAGCAGGAAGTAGCCAAGATTAGCAAGAGTGAAGTGAGGAGGACGTTGAAGAGGATGAAGAGTGGAAAGGCAGTTGGTCCTGATGACATACCTGTGGAGGTATGGAAGTGTTTAGGAGAGGTGGCTTTAGAGTTTCTGACTAGTTTGTTTAACAAGATCTTGGAGAGTGAGAGGATACCTGAGGAATGGAGGAGAAGTGTACTGGTACCAATTTTTAAGAACAAGGCAGATGTGCAGATCTGTGGCAACTACAGAGGAATAAAGCTGATGAGCCATACAATGAAGTTGTGGGAAAGAGTAGTGGAAGCTAGGCTAAGGGCAGAGGTGAGCATTTGTGAGCAGCAATATGGTTTCATGCCTAGAAAGAGTACAACAGATGCAGTATTTGCTTTGAGGATGCTGATGGAGAAGTACAGAGAAGGTCATAGGGAGTTGCATTGTGTCTTCGTAGATTTAGAGAAAGCGTATGACAGGGTGCCGAGAGAGGAGCTGTGGTATTGTATGAGGAAGTCTGGAGTGGCAGAGAAGTATGTTAGAGTGGTGCAGGACATGTATGAGAGCTGTAAGACCGTGGTGTGGTGAGGTGTGCTGTAGGTGTGACAGAGGAGTTCAAGGTGGAGGTGGGTTTGCATCAAGGATTGGCTCTGAGCCCCTTTTTGTTTACTCTGGTGATGGACAGGCTGACAGATGAGGTTAGACAGGAATCCCCATGGACTATGATGTTTGCGGATGACATTGTGATTTGTAGTGAGAGCAGGGAGCAGGTGGAGGAAAATCTAGAGAGATGGAGGTCTGCTCTGGAAAACAGAGGAATGAAGCTTAGCCGCAGTAAGACAGAATACATGTGTGTCAATGAGAGGGACCCAGGTGGAACGGTGAGGTTACAGGGAACAGAGGTGAAGAAGGTGCAGGACTTTAAGTACTTAGGGTCAACGGTTCAGAGCAATGGAGACTGTGGAAAAGAGGTGAAGAGGCGAGTGCAAGCAGGATGGAACGGGTGGAGAAAAGTGTCAGGTGTGTTGTGTGATAAAAGAGTATCAGCAAGAATGAAAGGAAAGGTGTTCAAGACGGTGGTGAGACCAGCGATGTTGTACAGCTTAGAGACAGTGGCACTGAAGAAAAGACAAGAGGCAGAGCTGGAGGTAGCAGAGCTTAAGATGTTAAGGGTTCTCTTTGGGAGTGACGAGGATGGACAGGATCAGGAATGAGTACATCAGAGGGACAGCTTATGTTAGATGTTTCAGAGATAAAATAAGAGAGGCCAGATTGAGGTGGTTTGGACATGTTCAGAGTAGAGACTGTGACTATATTGGTAGAAGGATGCTGAGGTTGGAGCTGCCAGGCAGGAGGTCTAGAGGAAGACCAAAGAGGAGATTTATGGATGTAGTGAGAGAGGACATGAAGTTAATTGGTGTGAGTGAAGAGGATGCAGAGGACAGGGTTAGATGGAGGCACATGATTCGCTGTGGCGACCCCTGAAAGGGAACAGCCGAAAGGAAAAGAAGACTTGATACAAATGCAAGAGAGAGAGATGCAACACTTTTTGCCACTTTGGCAAACCAATGAGCATGAAGCAGGCGTGGTGAGCAGGAGCAAATGGAAGTGAAGTAGGCGTGGGAATGAAAAAAACCCTGTAAATGAAATAGTATGATTAAATAATTCAATCATTTAAGTGAAATCAATAGTATCAAAAGTATAAAAATAATTTACAAATTTACCATCTGTAAAATCTAATCTTTCAGGAGAAAAAGACACGTCCTTCTCTGTTGTCTGTATGGTGCAGAGTGAGGTGTGAATGAATTGGAAAAATGTGGAAGGGTAGGCGGAGTTTGCGTGAAACAAAAAAAAAATAAAAGCAGAATATTTCTGGTCTGAAACATCAAACAAGATGAATCAGTTGAAGATGATCAGCCAGACGCCTGTGACGATTTATCAAAATACAAACCCAGGGGACGCACGCAAGAAACAGGTGTTGTATTTGACTCTGATCCAGACACCTCCCCCAGCGCGCTTCAGGAGGAATGGCTTTTAGAAGATGGAGGTGTGTGGGGAAATGCGTTCAATTATGAAGTCAACGAGCTTTGTTTTTACCAGCTGGAGAAAGGAGAAATGTTTGGCCCCCTCACTCCAAAAGCAATGCTTACATCAATGGACTGGTCTGTGCTGAATCTGCTGGTTTCAAACAACCTCAGAGCAACCCTCAGAGCAAATGAAGGAAAGGAACCTGTGACAAAGGACAAACAGACGCAAACGCTTGTGCGGGTTAAACAGGAATTTCCACCAGTGCTTGCCCCCCCAAAAATCTTAACCTGCAGCATTTGGGAGACGAAAAGCTCAGGTTCCGGCAGATGGTTCTACCGTTCAAGCTGTCACACTCGGACAAATTCGTCTTGGAATATTTCAATATCGAATGCGGAGTGTTCCATACATCATTACGGCTGCCCATTAAGGTGTGGATGAAAATGATGACTGAAAAATCAGAAAAACTGAAGGATCTCTTCCTAAGAAGTCAGACATTGAGAGACATTCTGATGATAAAAAAGACTCTGTTTACAGAAGACACCACCCCCAACTCCTCCTCCTCTGACTCCGCCCTGTAATTAATTCCGCTTAAAACGGGTACCCCAGCAACTTCGGACTCACACACACACACTCTGAGAAAAGCCATGTCTCTCCCTTGTATCCTGTGACCCGGGAGCGCATATACCATCGGGACCCCTGCGGCAGCACCATCGGAGGCCGAGATCCCTTTTATGATACGACCAACCTGTTTTGCTATGCATCATGAACCTAGCTGCTGGCGCAAGCTCTGAGAGGAGGGTGGGAACGCGACGACCCCTTCACCACCACCACCTCGCTGTCAATCTACCCAATGGAGGAGGAGTCCTATGGATACAATCCCAGAGGAGAACCCTGCAGGAGCTTGATACAGCTCCTGAAGCAGCAGCACCACCGCACATAGGGAGCCCTACCATTGATACGACACCCCTACCTTCACCACTGGGGACCCCTGACTGGATTCTACCTCCTCCTACACCATCTCCCCCCTCGACTGGCCCTCTTCATCTTTGGTATCCTCAACTCCAAGCGCCTCACCACCCCCCTCTCCCAAGAAAGAGGACAAACCTGACAGGGTGCTCTCTGACCTATTTCTGAACACGGTGGTTCACCTGTTGAGCAAGGTTCTGACCATGTACAGATCTGAAATCTGTAACGGCTGTCAAATTGATCACCCGAGTCAGCTACAACATGAATGTCTGTTTGAGATGCCAGATTATTTCTTCCAATGGCACTATAATGAGTTGACGAAACTGCTTTGGACGGATGGTTTTATCAGAGCCATTCAACAGCGTTTCAGGTACGCCATATCCATGTGTCTGCATACAGAGTCCACGGCGCTTCCGAGGCCTTTCTTCATAACTGTCAGGTTCAAGACACCTAGAACATTTAAATCATATCCAAGGAAAGAAAGACAAAGGCATTAACTTAAGTTTTTACTCGCGAGGAGAGTAAGCATAGATGCATTCAGTTACATCTCCTACTCACTCTGAAGTGCATCTATGCAGCCTCCTCTGTTTTATTCAGTTTAGGAGATTCCCTGTTACATAGTTCTCTAAGGGGTGGGGGAGGTGTATGATGCTTAAAAAAAAACAGTGTATGTTGAGACTGCTCTAATCTCGTGAGAGCGGCCCTGGGAGCAACCGTGAGACTATCTTGGTTCGGTGTCAGCCTGCCCTGCCAGTCATGAGATAGCAGAGTGCCATTCCTGTAATTCACAAGTTAGACACAAGACACAAGTTTAATAACACACACTGCATTGCTGTGAACACGGATGAAGGCCACTAAGAACAAAACATAAATGGGATAACTTATGTACATTTTATTCTAACATTTCCCTCCTGTTTATCACATTTTGTTCTCAAATTCTCATATCACTCAATCAGTCTCTTCGCTAGATTTTCGACTGCAAGATAATTTTTATGAGTCTGTCCAAATGTTTACTTACGGGGGTGACTCATAGTCACCTGGATCAGGAAACAAATCAGGCCAATGGTCTGATTCTTCATCTGTATCTTCATCGTCATCTCGGTTTTGTTGCATGAGTGGATACATCTGGGTTAAGTGGTCCTCCATAGGTGAAATTGCTGTGGTGATGAGACGGGTAGACAAAGAACGCAGGCACGGAATACAACAACATCCACATAAGGTCAATATTGCAGCAAAGACTGCTAGAGATATTAGAATTGATGACACCAGGGTTCGGTATTTCCCAAAAGCATTCAACCAAGAGTCCCACATAGTGGCGTCTACACCAGATTGATCTTTCATCTTACCATTCAGAGTTTTCAACCCTTCTATGGCCATGGTGAGACTGCCATCTGCTGCAGTGTTGTTAGGAATGAAGGTGCAACATTGCTCTCTAAACATAGCACACACCCCTCCTTTCTCTGCAAGCAACATGTCAAGAGCTATGCGGTTCTGGAATGCCATCAGTGACGTGGAGGAAAGCTGTCCATGAACAGCCTCAAACCCACTTTGTGTCCAATTGCCCAATTTCTGTACGTTATAATGGATGTAATTGATTCGGTCTACGTTTTTGTTAATCGTGCACTACCAACAGAACAGGGACTCAAACCCTGCAGCCACCTGATCTGCTATCTTGTACTCGTCTGGTACGCCGTGAGGAACTCCTATAGCATCTATATATGTGGGATCGGTTTCAGAGCGCCAGGAGGAGCGTTTCTGTCTCAACTCACTGGGCATTGTACTGGTTATTTGTATATACAGAGCGTCAGCTGATATGGGGTACACATTTACTGGTAGCAATAGGGTTACCAATGCACACAATCCTGTATTACCTTTAGGCAATTTGTCAAATAATCTCTCATCCCCACACCACCACCATATGTCAGCCCGAGACACTGGGGTGAAGGGTGTAAAAACAGGAAGTGTAACTGGACATGCTATCTCTGCAAGGCTACCTAAACGAGGTCCCCTACCGGTCATGTTAATACATGAGAAATTTCCTGGTGCTACATGTTTAGAGAATAGTGGTTTGATCTTGACGCCTTTTGTTACTGGAAATATACTGTGGGCTGGTAATAGCCTACTCTGCGTTTTACTCTAGCATGTGGTTGGGTGACACCTTGGGATGAAGTGGGTGGAACATTAGTGCTATTTAGAGAAGTCCCAGGAGCTTCCCATGAGTACCGGGTAAAAAGAAAAATTAATATAAATACGATTGTCACTCCCCAGCACCTAATTGCATCGCTTATCCATCTAGTTGCCATCTTCCCCAAGAGTGTCCTCTAATGAGTCTGGTGTCTTGGAAAAACTTCACTGACTTTCGAGTCTACTCAGGTTCTACACACCTGAGTCCACCCTATTATCAGACTGTGAGTCACTTTTCTCTGCGGAACTGTCGGAGGAGATGACCTTTTTGCAGTGAGTAAGATGTACCCACGTGGATCTTTCAGCTATTTTTATGGCTGTGGGAGTGTTTAACAATACCTGGTAAGGCCCTTCCCACTTGGGAGAGTGCCAATGTTTTCTCTTAATGCTTCGTATCAGTACCCAATCGCCTGGTCCCACTAACTGGATCTCCTGTTGAGAAACAGAACTATTTTCATCAGCTTGTTTTCCTTTTTGTTTTTCTAACATTTTTCTCATATAGTCTGCTAGGTCGGTTTCTTCACTCAGCTCCCATTGATTTTTAAACTGTGGCAGCCTGTATGGTCTACCAAACAACATTTCATATGGAGTTAAACCTGAAGTTGCTGTAATGTTGATGTACATTTTCACTAAATCTATGCACTGAGTCCAAGGTCTCCTTGTTTCTTCAATACATTTCTTTAAACGGTTTTTATAGTGCCATTCATGCGTTCCACTAATCCTGCACTTTGAGAGTGATATGCGAAGTGATTTTTTAGATTAATGTGAAACATTATTCCTATCTTCTTGATCACTTGGTTTACAAATTGTGCTCCATTATCACTGTAAAGTTTTTCCCGGAATGCCATGACGGGGTATTATGTCTTTACATAACGCTTTTGCCACTGTTAATGCATCTGGGTGTTTGGTTGAAAACAGCTCTACCCATTTAGAGAAGGCATCTATTATGACCAGACAATACTTTTTTCCTTCACTCATGTATTGCTTGAAACGGATACTGTGGTGAAGGGAAATGCCCTCTTCTAGGTCTTAAGTTTCCCTGAGAATTGTGCTTAGCACAGGTCAAGCATGCTCTTTGAATAAGAGTTAAATCCATAGGTTGTGTAATGTTGTTTTATCTGTCCTATCATCCCTCCTGTTGAGACATGTGTAACACCATGGCTCAATATTGCAGCCCATTTGTACAGGTTGTGTGGAAGGATTGTTTTTTTCTCTGGTCATACATAGATGTCATTTTGTAGTTGTGCTCCGTGTTTTACCCACAAGTCTTTTTCTTTTTGTGGTGCTTGTTGCATGTCTTGGAGTGTTGTATCAGTCATATCAGTGTCCGAGGTCAGCATAAGCACTTTTATCTGTCCCTTGGCTGCTTGTTTAACTGTTTTGTCTGCAAATGCATTCCCAAGTGATACGTAATATGTCCCTGACTTATGAGCTGCACATTTACAAACTGCGAGGTGTTTTGGTAACTTTACTGCCTTGAGTAAGTTAGATAGGATGTTTGCATGTGTTACTGGTTTCCCTGTGGATGTGACCATCCCTCGATTTTGCCAATATTGCGCAAAAGTATGGACCGTAGCAAAGGCATACTGACTATCTGTATAGATAGTAACATCTTTATTCTTCATAAATTTACATGCCTCTGTTAATGCCACTAGTTCTGCAGCTTGGGCAGAGTAGTGTGAGGGTAATTGTTCTGCTTTTAATACCTTATCTTTGGTCACTTTTCATTAATGCACAATATTATTTGTTTTATAATATTTTTCACTGTATCACTTATTAATGGAACATTAATACTGGCCACTACAACAGCCACCAGTTACTCAAAGATTTAAATCTAGATGAATCAATACTCTCAGTTTAAAACACATTCAGACCTATGCAGGTGAATAATAAGTCATTCTGTATTTTCAATGTGTGCACCTGTAAAAGTTTTCTTGAGGCGACTACAGAGCTACAGAATATTACTTTGGATATCTCTAGTTTACCATAAACACTTGCTCAGACGTTGGTCAACTTCCCATATGCTTTCTTCCTCACTTTCATGAATACGTTCCCCCATTAAAACTTAATCTTAAATCTCTCATTCTTAACACTTTGAACCCTCCACAACATGCTACTTTCTAAAGAAAAACACTTCTTTCAATAATGACACCATCCAAACGTTCAACTATTAACTGTCACAGTGTGAAGCTCATAAGCTTTTCTGTTTTTTGTTTTGTATGACTTGCTCCGTATTAAATAAGTATTCCACTGAGAAACTAACAAGTCTCATTCATCAATCATTTGAATAATCAGATTTTTGTATGTATTTGGGTTCAGGTAAAGAGTTAAACTAATTCAAAAATCTACATTCATAAAATACCAATATATAACTTTACAGCAGCAGAATGTGTAGTGTTAACATGAACATAAGCTATAACTGATATAACACTCAAACAGCATTGCCCATGTTCAGTCATTTCAAGGTAAAAATGACACTCACTGTGCCAATTTCATTAAAATATGCCAAGTCTCTCTCAACCGATCAACCATGTTTTAAAATAGAAAGGACACTTTGACTACATTTTAAAGTTCACCTTTATGAAACCAAGAAAATGCAACAATCTGGCAGCTTTTCTAAAAAATACAATATATCGTAATAGCACTTTTAGAGTAGGAGCCTGTCCATAACACTTCATTACAGTGAAGGTGAAAGTTCACAACCTGCTATTAGGAGCCAGTCCCTAAATCAGACCGACAAATGCCACTTTTCTGAATATGGCACAAAAACAACAAAACACTAGATATTAAGGGTTACTTTGAGAAATAATTGCACTGTAAAACAGTAAGAGAAATAAGAGGCATCTTTCATAGGCCAGGAAAAACCTAAAAATGTTAGTTATTCTGGACGAGCAAGATACAGTATGTCGATCTCAAACACTAAGCTAAGTACAGCCAAACACCTTACTTCTGTTTAATAAAAACTAGCCTAGATTTTACTTTAATACCCACATTTTACTCAAACTGAATTTTCAGATATTATAGTGGTCTTGTTCAGCTAAATGTGTCAACAGTGCTATGGAGTCTTTTTTACAGATGTCTTCGTCTGGAGAAGCTAAAAGTATGTCATCTACATACAACAAAACTTGACTGTTTCCTGGGGGTTGGAACTTAGCCATGCTAGCACTCATCACGTGTGAGTATATTGTGGGACTTTCACAATATCCCTGGGGCAATCTGGTATGATTACACCTGCAACGGCAGTATTTTCTGCATCCGAATAAATGTAATCTATTGTGATTTTAACAGGTGTCGCTCTGTCTAATTTTGCTTCATACTCTGTGTCTGGTCCTGGAGTGATTTTGAACCATAAAGTGACATGCAAATTTCCTTCCTCCATTTTGTCTTGTGGTCTGGAAATAACTTGTCTTCCCTCTGTCATTAATGCAGTTGCAGTGTCGTGTGGGGGCTTATTTAGGACATCTAAAGAATAGTAGTAATAAGGTAGCCCTGAACCTTTTAAGACAAAGATGTCTTCCTGGGCTAATTCTGCTTTTCTCTTTACCTCTATTCTGGTCATGGTAAAACACTTCCTCAGTCTCTACCTCACCAAAAAACGTTCCTACTGTCTTTTCCTTTTTTTTTTTTTTTTTTTTTTAGCAACCTTTTCTGCGTGCAAAGCATGATTAATGTACTCATAAAGGGTACCAGTAGACAGTCCAATGTAGTGCCTCTGCACCCAGCTTCTAATTGCGTCTTTTGAGCCCGCATGTAAAGCATTTTTCAACTGTTGTCTGTAAGCTCCTTGGTCATTATTATCGTCAGTCAGTCCCGAATGGATTTTAAACACTGTAGTCATGCGGTGTCTATAGTCATCAAAAGTTTCATCGTCTTTTTGTCTTGCTCTGCCTATTTCAGTGTAATTTGCTTTTTGTCTAAACCTGGCTGTGGCTCTGATTGCCAGACCGTTTACTCCTACTGCCATTTGTTGGCTGTCCCATGGAAGGGGACCGTCACCTGCTGTGTTCAGAGGATTCCAGTCTCCTCTAATGTTATGCCAATCTGGTCCCAGAGCACACATCCAGATTTGTTGGACTTCTTGTCCATTTAGATGATAGGATTTTCGCACATTTTCCATGTCAATTACAAATTGGGTGACATCTGCTTTGTATGGAGTTATGCCCTCTAAGGCTTTTTTAACATCATTCATGTTCCAAGTTCTATAAACAAGGATTGTTAGTGGCTGGCCTTCGTTCGTATTTGGATTTGCCACCTGTATCATAGGATACTCATCTGCTACTTTTATATCAACGGCTGGAGGACTAGTTGGGGAAAAAACTGCTCCCAATTTCTTAGACCAACCCAATTTCTTAGACCATCCGAGGCCTGCAGTACCTCGGGTCGATCTTAGTGCTCTGGGAGGTGTGGTATCATACTCAGGGGGGTCCTCTTGGGGAATATCAGGGTATAGTCGAGCTGTAGGAGGAGGTCCCCCTGAGGCACCTTCCTTATTTCTCTGTTCTGCCCTTCTTCCTACCGGCTCTGTCTCATCATCTTCCTGTCTGTGAAACAGTACTTTTTTTTTTTTTTTTTTTTTCAGTTTTCTCATCCACTTCTCCTATTTTTTCCCTCTTTTTTCTGTCTTTTTCTCCAGCTTCACGTTTTTCAGCTACTTTTATCCAATATTTGGTTTCCTCATAACCTGCCTTTTTCATCTTTTTAGGATCTTTGTTGGTGTTCTTTTGCATTGTTTCCTGTAGTAGCTTAATTGTTTTGATGTTTAGTTTACCATTAAACCCGTAATCTTTTATCCATTTATCCAAATATTTTATTTTATCAGGATCCTGTTTTCTATATACTTCCAATCTTTACACTGTAAATCCTCCCTAGTTTTGGGCTTACTTTGACTCTTGCCCATACTGGAGCTGTTTTTTATGTATTTTGGTCCAACGCTGGGTTAACACCTAGGGTGTTCTAAACGTTGGGATGTTATCAGTGGGGCAATAATTAAAATACCTTTCCAGGTAATTCTCACTTCAACTCTTTCGAGTGGAGAATTCTTGCCTTTGCTTCCTGTAAGGTTTATTGCTTTTTTTCCCACTGCTTTGGTATGAGAAAAAATACCAAATGGTATTTCTGTCTCCGTTCACTCACACAATCATTCACACTTTTATTTACTTATTTACAGACGTCTTTTTCGCACACTTTTGAGGCCTACTAATTTACCATGGAGTTTTAACTTTTAGTCTCACTAAAAGGGGATTCCACCGTCCCACCCAAATTATTCTCTTGCCTGATAGGGTCTAGAATCCTCAGGGCTTTTTCTTTTGACGCGCTAAACAGCCGCAGTCACAAAGGCTTTCCTTTTGACAAGCTCACAGCAGCAGTCACAAAGGTTTCCCTCTTGACGCGCTAGCAGCCGCAGTCACAAAGGCTTTCATTTTGACGCGCTAAACGCGTTTTTAACCAATGCAACGTTATTCTGGGGGATAGGTTAATTTCACAATCCAGCGCAACTCACCCTTACAGAGCGATGATAGAGACCCTACTCAACTATTCAGACAATACGCTAAAAACTCAGTTCATTGCCAGATTATTTTACAAAGACACGGCCGGTGCTATGGACTCTATAGTACCAAATAACGGTCAAAACAGGGGGTTAAATCAGAGAGCTTGGTTCACCTCAGAATCTAAAGAGCTTCACCTGCTAGGTCCTCTTCACGCAGACATATTTTTCTGCGAGAGGCTTCTCTTGAACACTGTGGATTTGACAATTAAGTGACCAGAGCTAACCACGCCTTCTGTCTCATGGGCACCGCCGCCAGCACTTTCTGTTTAAAAATACCGGGGGCCTCATTGTTTGTCAAGAAAGTCACCGTTTCCCCAGCCGTGTGTTTAGTTCACGCGTCAGCTTTTATGAGGGGCAACGCTCTCTACCCTTTATCCCACGTGAACGTAAAAACTTACTTTCCAGAATTCCAGAATATGTAACCAGGAAAATCTCTTCCTGGGGACGATGCCTAAATATCTAGTGATAGCCATGGTGAACCACGAAGCCTTCACAGGAAAAAGAGATCTGTTACCCTTCAATTTTATTCACAACAACGTTGAATACATGGTTCTGTCAGTACTGGAGACAGGTGGCCGCCAAAGCTTTCCAACCTCAATTTAATCAGGGGTTATCTGTCAGAGAGTTTTACAATATGTTTACCGCTACAGGGAGACACTTGAAAGATTTACCTCTAAGCATCGACCGGGAGGAATTTCAGCGGGGCTACTCTTTGTTCGTTTTTAATCTCAATGCCTGCGAAGATGCCGATGCATTCTCATGCGTTTCCAATGGAAGTTTAAGACTGGAAATGAGATTCAGAGAACCTTTGCCCCATACTACCACTCTCATCGTTTATGCTTGTTACGAGTCTATTTTGGAGATCAATTCCAAACGACAGGTGCTTGTGGACTATTACTGAGACAATATGAACAATCACCAGTTGGACGGATTACTACATCATTTACTAGGAGATGCTTTTTGCGGAGTGTGGGCCGCATATCAGTTACCTTTACTGCGTAAATCCTTTAGACTTCCAGCCTTTTTTAATCGTCAACACACAACCTGCACATGAACCAGGAGAGCACTGGTTGGCCCTCACTCTTGAGGAAGGCAAAAAAGGCAGCTTTTTTGATTCTTTCAGATTCTCGCCAGATTTTTCACATTACCCTAAAAGCATCTTGCAATTTTTAGAAAACCGTTGTGAATCTATTTTATACCACAATCGTCAGCTTCAACACGTTCTATTTACGGTGTGCGGTCAGCATTATGTTTATTATTTATACCACAGAGCCTGCGGTCTATCTTTTGAAAATGTGCTGTCTTTGTATCAAGATGATGTGATGAAAAATGATGCTATGGTATCAAAATTTGCGAAAAAATATCAAAGTTGTATGAGGCAGCAAAGAGCCGGATCTTTTCACCACACTGTCTGTTCTTTACAAATGTTTAAAGATTGTAACAACTTATAAATAAAGATGGATGTGGAGACGGTTAAATTCATTTGATTCATTTTTTATTCAAATAAAGCCAGCTAGGGGATAAAGGTATATGTTTTTTTTAGTTTTCCTGATCTTAACGGCGGGGGTGATGTTTCCATCTCATCGTCCCAACGCGGTGCTAAGGGTGTCTGTTTTTTCACCTTCTTCAACACTAGGAGTGACCCCTCATCGTCATCATCCCAACGCGGTCCTCCCTTTTGAAGTTTATGATATTGCTCGCGAGCACGGGGGTTACTCATCAAGTATGAAGGGATGTTGAGCGCCTGTTAAGTATTTAGAAACCCCATCCATCCCTTGGGTTCTCGGGATTTTTTATGCGTGACAGAGAGATTTTTAAACAGGTCTAGCATGCCTGAGCCTTTCACAATCTCTCTCTTATGGACAAACTCTCCAGAGGGAGCCCATCTGCTCTTGGTTAATTTCTTCATAATGTACTCTGCATTGTTACGGTAGCGAACAGGTAGGTTTTGCAGCTCCTCACTAGCAGTTTCATCCAGCGTTACTTGTTTGTCTTCTCGCTGATCTTCTTGCTCCCCAGATTCTTTGGTTAGAGTCAAAGTGATATGACGGTCATCTTTCTCATCTTGTTTGAGTAAAGCTAGGTATCTATCTCCTCCTAACTCATCTGTCAAATCTCCCAGGTAATTACCCAGCTTGAGCCACGTCTCTCCCTCTTTTGTGACATAGATGAGGCTGTCTGTATCACAGTAAAGGACGCTGTCTTGCAGCTGTTCCAAATACCTGTACAACATCAGACGCCCTTGGGTGTGGTGAAAGCGGCTATACAACATTATCTACCTTTTTTGGTAGCGGGATACAACGGTCTCCGTAAGACCACTGAACCAAAGCCACTTTGACGAAGGAGAAGTATTTGACTTTATATTTTTACGAAAACATGAGGTTAAAGAATTCTTCTGGGTCTGTGACTAGTTTGGTTTGTGTTCGGTTGCATCTCTGTGCAAATTTACCCCAAAAGGAGTTCAGACATTTGCCTTGATGACTGATGTACTTTTCTCTGCTTTCCTGATCTACAGCGTCGGACGGGTAACCCGAAGCTTCCTGTTTACTTTTCAGAAAAGTGTGCATATAGTCGACAAATATAGAATCGCTCTGTTTATCAAAGTGCCATACCTCAGTTATTTCAGCTATCTGATAGCCCATCTCCAAAACCTTGTTAAATTCAGGAGTGTCATCATCGTTATGCCGACACGGACCCTCCTGCAAATTGAGCTTGGAAATCTTTATAGATTATTTCAGGGTGTCTGAGAGGATAGGGGAAGTTGGTGTTACAATAAGGATAGAGAGATGTCATATCTACATAAGAGATTGTCTAGTTTGATGCAGCAGTGTGTCTCAACTTTATAGCAGAGGTGCACCCTCCGTACAAAGCTTTGCAGGGTGAAAGTGACTGTGGAGCATTATATTGTTTGAGAAACTCCTTCAACCCCTGATGAGATTTCTTGAACATCCTCCACGTATGCTCACGCATGATGATGAGTTTTACCTTGTGCATGGCTTCTAATTCACGAAATTTCTCCTCGCAGCTTGCCTGCAATTCTCCGAAGGGATGGCCCGTCAGAAACATCCTAGAAACTCAGACATATTTCACCCCAGTGATCTCAGCATACCCGTCTACAAAGAATAGCCCCAGCTGTTTTTCCCCCTTATTTAAAGCATGTTGGATAGGGATGTCATGGGTGTGTGACAACCACTCTAACCATTGGATA
This sequence comes from Siniperca scherzeri, assembly GCA_027580175.1. Lineage (NCBI taxonomy): Eukaryota > Metazoa > Chordata > Actinopteri > Centrarchiformes > Sinipercidae > Siniperca > Siniperca scherzeri. Next base: position 32,322,725 of record CM050848.1, read on the forward strand.
CCAGCGTTTGAAAATGTTTTGAACTGATGCCTGTAGTCGTCCGTAGAGGGGATTGCTAAAGTTTTCGGTGGTAGAAAGTTTGTAAGAAACACCTTCATGCATGCCGACGTGATGGTTGCTCGGCTGAAGGGAGCAACGACGGTTTCATCGATATACTGTTTTCTGAACAGCATGCAACCCTCAGTTCATGAAGTTGAATGTGCCATGCCACACCATCTCGTACCAGCTGAATAAGTCTTTTAGTTGCTCCGTTGTCATGGTCTCAATACCGTAAGACTGAGGGGGTGGGTACTCGCCTGTATAACTCAAATGGGTCTCTGCGTTGAAATCGCGAGGAAAGTACCCCTTGATTTTATCATTGAAACCCAGTGCATTTGGAATGGCTGATAAACGCATTTTTAAAAAGGAGAAAGAGTCAATGTATCTTTGTTTGTAATCGATATCGGTGACACAAATGACTTTTGACCCTTGCATAATCAAAAAGGGTTTTAAACCCTGTTCGACCACGGCTTTGATAAGGAGATAGCTGTCAAAACCTCAGGCATTGTGTGCTATAAACACTGCATTTTTGTACAAAGGTCGTCTGAAATACAGTAGAAACTCTTTGGCACAATCCCTGCGAGCCCCATGTTTTACTATCTAAGGTTCGTGTACACACGAAAAATGTAATGTGAACGCCGTTCTCGTTGATATAGGTTTCAAAATCATAAAACACCACTTTTTCATTGTGTTTTGGTTCAGGGGATAGCGTTTGGATGTAGCATTGATGAACCTGTCTCAGAGTCAGAGATCAATGTCGCGTTGCAAATTTTACATTTCGCAGTCTGACACTGACACTAAAATTCACCGTCTGAAACAGTTTACACCTAATTTCTGACAGATGATCCAAAAGGCTCTAGACAGCAGATCCAACTGCTGCCGTGTAGTTCTGCAACACTGAGGGCACCTGGACGGTCTGGACCTGGGTCTGTTTGCTGGAGACAAAAAAGAAAGAGAATCAAAAAGAAAACATTAACTTCATAAATGGGCAGATCTCATAAACACAACAGCCCCCATAAGGTTGGTATGTAAAGAGACAGCCAGACCTCATACGTGTCTGTGTGTGAGAGAGAGAGAGTGAGTTTGTGTGTGTGTGTCTCACAACTTGTTGTGAAGACCAGGGGTAAGGACAAAAAACAGCTGTTGTTTACTTTAAGAGACTGATGAGAATAACAAATGCAAAAACCCTAGAATGTCACCTTTATAGCAGCTTTTATTTATATATATATATATATTCATTAAAAACAACTTTATCCTTCACCCTCCGCTGGTGGTCTCATCCTTCGAGCTCGGGTCCTCTACCAGAGGCCTGGGAGCTTGAGGGTTCTGCAGTATCTTTGCTGTTCCTAGTACTGCGCTCTTCTGGACCGAGATGTCTGGTGTTCTTCCAGGGATCTGCTGTAGCCACTCCTCCAGTTTGGGGGTCACTGCCCGAGTGCTCCGATGACCACGGGCACCACTGTTGCCTTCACCTTCCAGGCCTTCTCCAGCTCTTCTCTGAGCCCTTGGTACTTCTCTAGTTTCTCATGTTCCTTTTCCTGATGTTGCCATCACTTGGTATTGCCACGCCAACCACAACGGCTTTCCTCTGCTGTTTGTCCACCACCACGATGTCAGGCTGGTTCGCCATTACCATTCTGTCAGTCTGAATCTGGAAGTCCCACAGGATCTTGGCTCGGTCATTCTCTACCACCTTTGGAGGTATTTCCCACTTTGACCTCGGGGTTTCCAGTCCATACTCAGTGCAGATGTTCCTGTACACTATGCCAGCCACTTGGTTATGGCGCTCCATGTATGCTTTTCCTGCCAGCATCTTACACCCTGCAGTTGTGTGCTGGATTGTCTCAGGGGCCTCTTTGCACAGCCTACACCTTGGGTCTTGTCTGGTGTGGTAGATCTGGGCCTCTATTGCTCTGGTGCTCAGGGCCTGCTCCTGTGCAGCCATGATGAGTGCCTCTGTGCTGTCCTTCAATCCAGCCCGCTCTAGCCATTGGTAGGACTCCTTGATATCAGCCACTCCAGTTATGTTCCGGTGGTACATCCCGTGTAGGGGTTTGTCCTCCCATGATGGTCCCTCCTCCAGCACGTCTTCCTCTGTTCCCCATTGCCTGAGACATTCCCTGAGCACGTCATCTGTTGGGGCCTTATCTTGGATATATATATATATATATATATATATGGCAATTTTTGCCATTTAAACTGAGATTACACATTATGTGCAACATAAACATTTTAGTGGAACTACTCTAACAAACTGCTGTCTTGTGTGCACAGAGTCACAGTGTGGCGAAAACCGTTGTTCAAAGAAATGACTGACTACTTCAGATAGTCCTGAGTTAACAAACTAATATCCAACCAGGATTTTGATTCTGACAATAAACCTCTGCTAATTAACGTGCTTCGATACGCGCTTTGATATGGACTGAATGAATGAGGAAATGAAACAGCGTGTCTGGCTTTGTAAGAGGGAGGCAACACAGAGAAACTCAGGGTTTGTTGAGGAAAACCTGCCAGCACGCAGGCTAGGTCAGTTACCATGGTAACCATGGAGTTTTAGTTACCTCTCTTTCTGGAACTGAAAACCCAGACTTTCCCTCAGTGATTTTACTAAACCCGCTTTCTGAAACAGGGCACAGAACCAAATCCATCATGAGCTAGCTTGTACACCACTGCCACAGCTAGCTAACTAACATTAGCAAACTGTGGGTAACGTCAGTAAGCAAGCAAGCAAGCACAGCACACTCACCTGGAGATGACAATGATGGTCCGATGCTGAATCACGACCAATGGGTTAAATAAAGATGCTCCACCTTGTCTTTCACCTCCTGGTAGAAGCCAGGTTGTTTTATCCTGTTGTATGATGACTCTTGTTAAGTCTTCTTCCAGTAGTTTTCAGACTGTAGTTCTGTCAGCTCTTGTGAGGGTATCTCGCCACCTGCTGGTGCAGCTAGTAACTGCACCTCAAATTACAGATTCCTTTTTACAGATCTACTGCAGTATGAATTGGACAAAATTCCACAAATAAATAAGAGGGAAGTCACAAATGTCACGTGGCCCACGAGCTAACAGGAAGCAATCCACACATGTGCAAAACCTGTTTCACATGTAAAAATGGATAATAATAAAGTCCAATAAAAACTTGCATAACATTCTTCTTGTACACATATGATTGAACATGACATTGATGTAGGAGATGCAGAACCAATAAAACACTGGTTTTATCAAGTCAGTCCAGAGAAGTGTAAATCTTTGGATTCTGTAATGGATTATATGTTGAAAAATGGAATCGCTGAAACATCATCTTCAAGCTGGGTTTCGCCTTGTTTGGTCGTGCAAAAAGCAGATAATACCCCTTGTTTTTGCTGTGATATTAAGAAGTTCTACAGCTCGACTAAACCAGACTCATACCCTCTACCTTGCATTGATGACTTCATCAGTCAGGCTGGTGCTGCCAAGTTCATCAGCAAATTCTGTTTGTCAAAAGGTGTTTAATAGTGTAAAGGCTCCTGTGATGCTCCTGTCCTGTAAATGTTTTAAACTGCACGTCGATAGCTTTCACATGGGTGCAGGTGGGGTACTGCTTCAGGAGGATGATTTTGGTATTGACAGACCTGTGAGCGTTTTTTTGGCTGACGTGCTGACATGCTGCGGTAAGCGTATTGTCTCATTTCCGGTCACTGGTGTTTGTGTGTTATTGGTAGCATATTTTTGCTGCTCTAGCTCAACTCAGTTAATTTTGTTCAATTCTTCATTACAGTGGCTAACTATCTGCTATACATTTAAACGTATACATGTTCTGCTCAAGCACTCATAGCTCTCTCTCTTTCTTTTAACGACTTTCTCGCTAATCCCACAGTTTACACGCTATTCATTTTTGCTAGCTACTGTTCTTTAGCTTAGCAGCTAGCAATGGCTTCTCTCTCTCCCTCTCCTGCTCTCTCTTAATTGGTGTGTCAAATGTTTAGCTATTCCTCTGCCTCCTTTAGTGATAATGGTACATGTAATAAATGTAGTTTATTTGTAGTGTTGGAGGCGAGGCTTAGTGAATTGGAAACACAGTTTCATACTATGGTAGCTCAATCGTTAGCTGCTGTAGTTATTGTAATGGCAAGAACAAACAGACTCTCTGATATAATAACATACAGATATTATTATAATTGTTTGGCGTCAATACTTCATTTGTGTATGATTGTTTGGACTGCGAGATGAGAACAGTACACTGATAATGATGACATGGAACTACAAATTATCCTATTGACTGTTATGTCCAGACTTCAGGGACACTCTTCTCCCCGGGTTGAGGAGTCCGACCCTGAAGACTGGATAAATAACTGATGCTCTTTTTCCTCTGGACTCATTCAGAGCAGATTATACTGATGTATGTTTTTGCTGTTGTGAGTCCGTCTGCAGACGCTTGAAGTAAACCTACAGAAAGACAAGTGATTGCCTTGAGTGTTTCTTTATTCTGAAGGAATTGCCACTACAATTTGGCGTTGTCGCATTTTCACTCACGTGAGGGGACTTGGGCGCTCGGAGCGGCAGGTTAAGACCGTGCACGGCTAGAGTCTGGGACTCTGTACCTCAAACTCCCCGGCAAGGAAGGGTGGAGACGAGGAGGCCTGCTGCCCTGAGTGTCTGAGGCTCGCTCACCGCTGTGATCCAGTGAACCTAGTGGCTGTGGCAGCACTCTCTTTCTGGTGAGTTTATTCAAGGGGGCCCGGGGTATACTGATTCTCGCTACCGTGAGGGGTGTGCGTGAAAGACGTGTCAGCAGGGCAGGTCTGGGACCGCTGTGTGAATCATTGCAGTATTTGGCCAAACTTTTCACTGTCAGACAGGGTATTTCTTACAGACCGGTTCTTTTCTGCAATTCTTTTCTACACACTCATTTGGGTCCCTCTTGGGTTATTTAAAGATTCGTAGTTTGGAACTCATCTTTAAAAAGAGGAGGAGTGAATGTGTGAAAGGGAAAATAAAAAGACAAAAAAAACAAACAAAACATAAAATAATAAAAAAACTGAGTAAGTAAAAGGCGTGAATGCCAAGCGGATGATCTGGGAAGGCAATAAAAACAGGCCGCTCTAAGAGGCATTGAAGGGTTAATATTATTATTATTTTTTTGGGGTTGGTTCTCAAGGAAGTTTGTAAACTATCTAACTGTCTTTCCCCTAGCAGCCAGCTTCAGGGTCCTTTTTTTCTTTCCTCTTAATTGTGGCAGAAGCGCTCCTAAGAATCCAGCCAAAATATTAAAAAGCACAAAGAGGCCATTTAAAACACCAAACGAAGTTATTATAGTTGGGGAATCCGGGTTAAAAAATAAATATGGGTTCTAACAATGGCAAAACTTCTGAGAATGAAAGATCAAAACTGCTATCACCTATGTTGAAATCCCTTAATATAAACTACATGATTACCAGTTATGGTAAGCACAGCATTGACCTGCTGGACATCTGGGTAAAAGAATTTGGGTTTCCATCAACCGGCAGCTTCTCTCTCAGACAGACAGAGATATTAAAAGGCAAATTAGAAGAGAAAGAACAAGTCACTCAAAAGAAAAGAAATAAGCAATTTAAAGGAGACTGGAAGGCTTATGCTTGTTGGCAGCATGAATCCCATATCAGGGCTAAAAAAATAAATAAGGCAGGGACAGATCAGCCAAACACCTCTGTGTCTCGGTATGTCCCACAGTGTGCCAAGCTGGATCTGGACCTGGACTCGGCCCCCATCAAAGGAAGTCAGCCTCAACAACGAGCAGCAGCAGCTACAACAGCAGCACCAGCAGAGGCACAGCCACCAACTGCGGCCTCAATATACCCGGACGAGGCAACAGGAGGACAAGGATCATTCATTCCCGCACCTCCAACACCCAAAGAGGCCTACAAATCACACTGGGGTGGCCCAAACACCCCCAATCGCCCTTCCAGCCCTCATCGCACTCGAAGCAACAAAGAATTCCGGCCTAGATCAAACTCCTGCACCTCCTTAAAAGCGATTGCACCGATGATGGAGGTGGCAGCAGGAGATGGGACCTCACAACTGATTTTCATACCATGGACATATGCGTGACCTAGGAGTATGGTAACCTGGAGACCATAGAGAGACACGCTATCCATGCAGAAAAATTCCTCAAAGATGAGCAAAGGAAGAAAAGTACACAGCTGACGGACAGATTACAGATGGCGCAGCTGAGGGGGTATGAGAATCAGAACAGAGGCAGAGGACGAGGAAGGAGTGACGCTTGTTTCAAATGTGGCAAAATGGGACATTGGGCAAAAGATTGCCCCAAGAATCACGAGCAGGCTGACTGACTAGATGGGGTGTCGACGCCAGGTCGGGAAGGAGCTGGCTTGAACACTGAACTGGAGACGACAGAGCATTCTTCACATCAGTTACGTAAGAGCACCCACACTGACACAAAAGAGCATGTGAACACACAAGACACAGACAACTGCCTGCATGAGACACCGACACACACACAGACATTGATAAGTGAGGCTATCTCTTACCTTGAGCACACACAAGCCACTGATGACAAAGCCCCAGCAGAGATATACACTGAATATACACATGATGCATACAAACGCATGCCTGAACACACAATCAATGTTGCTGGAAAAGATATTGTTTTTCTTGTGGATTCTGGTGCGACTGATTCTGTCATCAGAGAGTCAGAATTTGCAGTCCTTCCAAAGATGAGTGGCAGATTTGTGAGGACAGTGGGAGTTTCAGGAACGCCCTGGTGGAAAGGTATACCACACCATTGCCATGCAGTGAAGAAATTGAGAAACACTTTAAACATTCATTCTTGTTATCTAAACGATGCCCGATCAACATTATCGGAAGAGATATGATGATAAGATTAGGAATTATTCTGATTTCCACTCCCGAAGGCATCATTGTAGCCAGAATTTCTGACACTGCATCACAATATGTGAAACACAGTAGCAGGGAGCTGATGTACTCTTATCAGTGGAAACTGCCTCACACAGCTGCTGGCTCTGTAAATAACACTCTGATCACTGAGGTCAGAGCTCTCTTTCCAGACAACTACACAGGAATAGACATCAAGTCGCCACAAGAGTTACACTGCACATCACATGTACATCTTGGGGTTGATAAACATTTAAAGGACACATGGTTCAGGCAAGACAAAGAGAGAAACACACTAAAGCTGACCTGGTTGTACTGGAATGATAAAAGATGCACTGTCTCAGTAGCTTTCAATGATCCAATGTGTGAAGCTTTGTTTCAGGTCCCTAACACATATCCTCATGTCCCCCTGGTCAAAGCAAAGCAGGATACATGGGAATGCTTGGGCCCTTGGACCAGGCGTTGTGAGGAAGCTGCTGGCTGGGTAAAGACATCAGACTCAGGGGTGGATTTTCACAACCAACTTCAGGTATTCCGGAAAAGATTTTCAGCTATAGCAACAGGGGTAAGAAGCGTTGAGCTCATTCCAGATTCAGAGTTTTTAATGGCCAGTTTGGTAACATCAGAGGATGAAATAAGTCATGACAAAAACATTTTTGTGAAAGACGTCTCAGAAATTCCTGAGTTAAATCAGAGTATGATGTAGGATTAATCAAAGATGCTGAGCCTGTAGTAATCACACCAAAATCTTCATACAGGCCGTGTCAGAACCAATATCCTTTGAAGAAGGAAGCTGTTGACGGTATTAAACCGGTGTTTGATTCTCTTTTAAAAGCAGGAGTGATTATTCCATGCGCAAATTCTCCAGTCCGAACACCTATTTTCCCGTCACGGAAACTCCGGGACGCGGAGAACCACAACATTGGAGATTCGTGCAGGACCTGCAGGCGGTAAATGCAGCAGTACATGCAAGAGCACCCAATGTTCCCAACCCACACACAATACTCTCACAGGTGCCACCTGGGAGTAAGTGGTTTTCAGTTGTTGACCTGGCTAATGCTTTTTTCAGCATCCCAGTGGATCCTGACAGCCAGTATTGGTTTGCATTCTCTTTTGAAGGTAAGAGTTTCACATTCACCAGACTTGTCCAAGGGTATTCGGAGAGTCCTGGAATCTTTAACGATATGTTAAAAAACTATTTGGAAATGTTGAAATTGACAGAAGGAAGTGCGCTGCTACAGTATGTAGATGACCTTATGATCTGCTCAAAAACAAGAGAGGCTTGTGTAAAAGACACACTAGCTTTGCTCAATCACCTCGCAGAAAATGGCCACAAGGCTAGCTTGTCCAAGCTGCAATTTGTGTCTGAAAAGGTTATATTCTTGGGTCATGTGATCTCAGCTGAGGGGAAGTCCCTATCACCCAAAAGAACCCAGGCAATTCAGCTCATCCCAAAGCCAGAAACAAAGAAACAAGTTATGGCCGTCTTAGGGACGATGTCGTACTGTAGACAATGGGTTGCAAATTATGCATAGATTGAAGGCCCCCTTGCAGATATTGTACATGGGAGAGGTCTGACAGCGAAAGACAAAGTCCACTGGACACCAGAAGCGGAGAAGGCTTTTGTGGACTTAAAGCTGGCCCTCCAGACACCCCCAACGCTTGGTCTCCCTGACAGTAACAGACCTTTCACACAGACTGTTGACGAGAGGGGTGGGTTCATGACTTCGGTGCTATTACAAGAACATGGGGGGAGACTGAGACCAGTAGGCTATTTTTCCAGCAAGCTTGACCCGGTAGCAGCTGGGCTGCCAAATTGTCTGAAGGCTGTGGTGGCTGCAGAGAAAGCTGTTATAGCCTCGCATGACATTGTGGGTTACGCTGATCTGACATTGTTGGTTCCACATGCTGTCTCAATGATATTGCTTCAACAGAAAACATCACATCTCTCAACAGCCAGGTGGTTAAGATACAACACAATATTGCTTGAAATGCCTAATATCACTGTTAAGAGATGTACAGTGCTTAACCCAGCAACTCTCCTCCCTACAGCGGCAGACGGCGAACCTCAGGATTGTGTGGCAGTGATAACAGAGACTTGCTCCCCCAGACCAGATCTGCAGGAAACACCATTGATCAATCCAGAGCTGGAGCTGTTTGTTGACGGTTCAGCATCACGAGATCCAGCAACTGGTAAAAATCTTGCAGGGGTTGCAGTAACAACATTGCATGAAACAATTCTGGCTAAACCACTCCCATCAAATTACTCAGCACAGGCAGCAGAGTTAGTTGCATTAACAGAAGCATTTAAATGTGCTAATGACCAAACTGTGAACATTTTCACAGATAGCAGATATGCATGGGGAGTGGCGCATGACTTTGGAAAACTCTGGGCAAACAGAAATTTCCTTACATCCACAGGCAAACCCATTGCACATCACACACTGGTTGCTGAACTCTTGGATGCTGTGCTGTTGCCTGAGCAGATTGCCATTTGTAAATGTGAAGCACATACTAACAACCTTGATCCTATCTCACAGGGGAATGCCAGAGCTGATAAGGCAGCAAAAGCTGCTGCCAAACAAACACCGACTACTCAGTGTGTTGCAGTATCTAATGAACCTCTGACACCTACAGCTGATCTGCAGGAACTGCAGACAAGAGCAACGGCAGAGGAAAAAGCAGTGTGGCGAAAGGCAGGCTGCACGGTCACAGACAAAGTGTGGTATGGACCAAGTGGCAAACCATGCTTACCAAAGTATCTGTTCCATTATTATGCTGTGTTGACCCACGGGCGAGACCATGGGTCAAAGGGGAGCATGATGCTGGAGGTGAAGAGGTACTGGTTCACAAAGGGGTTTAATAACTTCTCTCAAAAAGTTTGCCAAAAATGCATTGTTTCTGCAACCAATAATGTGGGGAGAAGTATTCAAATCCCACAGGCGGCCCATGTGCCTCCTGAGAGACCCTTTGAACACCTGCAGATGGATTTCATTGAGCTGACACCCAGTGAGGGAAAGAAATATTGTTTGGTCATTGTTGACATGTTCTCTAAATGGGTGGAGGCCATTCCAACGGCCAAACAGGATTCAGCAGCAGCAGTAGCAAAGAGTCTAATACAAGATATCGTCCCGCGTTGGGGTATTCCAGATAAGATTTCCAGCGATAACGGTACACCTTTCATGAGCGCAGCATTGAAGAGTGTAGGGAGTATCTTGGTATTGATTTAAAACATCATTGTGCTTATCACCCAGCCAGCGAGGAGCCGTGGAGAGGAGAACAGTTCTCTGAAAAACAAGCTTGCTAAGTGTTGTGATGAGACAGGGCTGCCCTGGACAAAAGCACTCCCCATTGTTCTGATGTACATGAGGTCCAGGATAAGAAGCAGGGGGGGTCTCAGTCCTTTTGAAATCCTATTTGGCAGGCCATTGAACACTGGTATTGGGCCAGTGAAAAGACAACTTCCTGACACCAGCCAGTGTGAGGATGAGATGCTACGCTATTGCACAAACTTGTCCACTGTGCTTTCTGATATTCACAAACAGGTGAAGGAAGCCATTCCAAAGGCTGCAGAGAGGAAACTGCATGACTTGGAGCCTGGTGATTGGATCGTGGTGAAGGATTTCAGACGGAAGAACTGGCGGGCTCGCAGGTGGAATGGTCCCTACCAGATCTTGCTCACCACTGAAACAGCTGTAAAGGTGGCAGAGAGAGCTACGTGGATCCACGCCACCCACTGCAAGCAGTACCGAGTGAGATCGAGATCAGTGAGTGAACCGAACCTTCCTCCCTTGTGCATTCAGGGGTATTGGAGGAGTGGCAGTCCGTGGGGAGTTTCTCTGAGCACAGAGATTCCACTGGGACCACCTAGAACCACTACCCTCCCGAACCAACATCCCGGGCACACTGATTAGGGGGTAGGCAGAGGTGACACAACTGATAAGATGACACTTGAGACCAGAGAAAGATGGCGATGGAGGGGTGACGGACTGAGAGGCCACGGAGACGGGGTGCTGCTCGCTGTCATCATTGTCCTGTCATCAGTCTCACTAATGGAAACATTCAAATCACAACTAACCACAGAAGAAGGAGGGGTCAAAAGGGAGGTGCCACCCATCTTCCCCGACATCCCAGCTCAGCTGGACGACAACGCATGGTATGCAACTATACTGACTATTGCCAGAAAAGTGACTAACCAGAGCTGCTACGCCTGTGTGCAGCTCCCCCATGGGGTGGGGGACTCCATCCCAGTGAAACCCACGCCATTAAATGTCTCTGAGACCCTGGGAGTCATGGTGGCGTTCACCCGGGGGGTTACTCTGCAGAACAGAACAGTGAGAGACATGGGAGCTGCACTCAAGCTATGTAACATCAGCATCACCAACTACGACGGCTCCACAGCCAGGTTTTGGAACATGAGCCAAATAACCCAGCAAGGAATTCATCGGCCCATCATGACTACCAATCCAACGTCCCAGGCTGGTACGGTTGGATTCACCAGACAGTGCTACACGTCTAGAGATCACTTCCTGGGGACTTCAGCATGCGAACAGATTGTCACTACAACATGCGGCACCAGGTGGAACAAGGGAGGTCGAAGCGAATGCAGGGGACCTCAGCCATACATCGCTCAGCTGAATCTGACCGACACCACCAGCTTACACCGCCCAGGAAGTGACAATCCCATCATCCTGATGCCTACGGAGGATGGATTTGGATCCCTAAGAGAGCACGTGTGGGTATGTGGACAGCATGTTTATCAATCCCTCAGACCGGGGTGGTGTGGCACCTGGTACCTTGCTAAGCTGATAACATCTGTGAACATTCTACCGACCATCACTCATTTTCACACCCACTATGCTCACTATTACTTACCACACAGAGCACAGCGATCCACTACGAGTGTCACCAGGGAGAAAGGAATCAGTGGCATCCTCCCTGGTGGGGACTGTGAATAATGCACACAAGATAGATCACCTGGCCATAGATCTTGAGAACTTGACGGCACTGGTAGAGGTAGGGTTTTCCACTCACTCCTACCATGCAGGGGATCAAAAATGTGGCCCTGCAGAACAGAATGGCTTTGGACTTGATGCTGGCTAGTCAAGGAGGAGTTTGTCATATTATTGGGACTGATTGCTGCACCTATGTTCCAGACATCACAGACAATATGACTCATGTTGTTTCCCATCTGAACGACCTACTGCATGAGGAGAAAAGCCTAGACTCCCAGAGTGTGGGAGGATGGGATATGTGGTCATGGCTGACTATGAGAGGATGGAAGAATGTGTTGATGAAAATGTTGGCACCCGTGCTCCTAGTTATTGTGCTCTTCCTCCTTTTGACCTGCTGTGTAATTCCCTGCTTCAGATCAATGATTGCTACAGCAATTAAATCATCTATGGGTCAGTATCTGAATATGCCAATAGAAACATCCAGCTCTGTTGAATGGATTCCACCGTTTGACAATGAGATGATTTGAGGAGAATAAAATTGCATGTAACCACACTGGATTTTGAAGTATGATGTGAGTTTAGAATAAAATGCTCATGTATGCTCATATATTACTGCTAGAGCTATTTACCTAATGGTTAAAGTTATAATATTAATAATAGTTCTGTTGTTTTGCTGATTCACGCATGCTTATTGGATTATAACATAACTTAAATTTTTTAAGTTCATTCCTATTTGTGTCCAGTTATGATGATAATGATTGCTAATGACAGGCTATTGAATTGAAGTGTGCTGGATAAGCTAATGATAAGTATATGTGGGGTTTTTCTTCCTCTGACGCTTGAGGTTTTCCCCACTTGTCTGGTTGTTTGATTTTTCCTTTCCTACTTAACGTTTGTTCTTAATTATTTTGATTAGCATTTGTTTTTAGGATGATTTTATGCTAAAAAGGGAGGAATTGTAATGGCAAGAACAAACAGACTCTCTGATATAATAACATACAGATATTATTATAATTGTTTAGCGTCAATACTTCATTTGTGTATGATTGTTTGGACTGCGAGATGAGAACAGTACACTGATAATGATGACATGGAACTACAAATTATCCTATTGACTGTTATGTCCAGACTTCAGGGACACTCTTCTCCCCGGGTTGAGGAGTCCGACCCTGAAGACTGGATAAATAACTGATGCTCTTTTTCCTCTGGACTCATTCAGAGCAGATTATACTGATGTATGTTTTTGCTGTTGTGAGTCCGTCTGCAGACGCTTGAAGTAAACCTACAGAAAGACAAGTGATTGCCTTGAGTGTTTCTTTACATCGAAGGAATTGCCACTACAGTCCTTAAGGCATGCTTGAAGTTTATAATAAACTTTATTTATAGAGCACTTATCAAAACAAAGTACAAAGTACTTCACAGAGACAGATATAAAATACCACAGTGAATGATAAAAAACAATAAAATAAAAGGACAGCTCAGGTAAGATCAGGATATGCTTTCCGATAAAAATGTGTTTTGAGAAGAGACTTAAAAGAAGACACTGACTCAGACAACCTAATTTCTTTCAGAGTTTAACATCAGAAAATTGCATGTCATCCAGGTTTTTATGTTCTTAAGGCATGCTTGAAGTTTAGCTTAACTAGTTAGTTTCATCTGGCTTGATCGATATAATTGGGTATCATCTGCATAGCAATGAAAGTTTATGGAGTGTTTCCTAATAATATTGCCTAAAGGAAGCATATATAAGGAGAATAGAATTGGTCCAAGCACAGATCCTTGCGGAACTCCGTGACTAACTTTGGCGTGCACAGAGGATTCATTTTTAACGTGTACAAACTGAATTCGATCTGATAGTTAGGATTTAAACCAGCTTAGTGCGGTTCCTTTAATGCCAATTGAATGTTCCAGTCCCTGTAATAGGATGTGATGGTCAATGTGATACTAAGATCTAACAAGACAAGTACAGAGACAAGTCCATTGTCTGATGCAATTAAAAGATCATTTGTAATTTTCACCAGTGCTGTCTCTGTGCTGTAATGCACTCTAAATCCTGACTGAAAATCCTCAAATAAATTTTTGTTATGTAGAAAGTGAGAAAGTCACACAACTGATTGGCAACTGCTTTCTCAAGGATCTTAGAGAGAAAGGGAATAATTAATCGTTGAAGTTAGTTGAAGAAGGCCAATAGAGAAAATCAGTCTACATATATATCAGGTTTTACAGCCATTTCTAAGGTTCCTGTGTTTGAAGATAAATCTGTACCGGTTGAGGGCAGGACTTGATGAATTTATTCTCTAATAGTGAAGTGAATAATGAAGATGTTACTACTGAGGGCTATAGGAATACATGGCTCAATAGAGCTGTGACTCTCTGTCAGCCTGGCTACAGTGCCGAAAATAAACCTGGGGTTGTTTTTATTTTCCACTATTAATGATGAGTAGTAGGCTGCTCTGACATTACATAGAGCTTTCTTATATGTTTTAAGACTATCTTGCCAGGCTAAACGAGATTCTTCCAGATTATTGGAATACCATTTCCTTTCAAGTTTTCGTGATGTTTGGTTTAATTTGCGAGTTTGGGGGTTATACCATGGAGTTAACCTTCTTTGTTTTGTTATCTACTTTTTTAGAGTTGCAATAGAATCGAGTGAGCCTGCAGCACTATCAACAAGATGATCAATTTGGGAAGGATTGAAATTAACATAGGAGTCCTCCCCATTGAATTAAATGCAGATGGAATCACTTCCTTAAATTTAGCCACAGCACTATCAGAAAGACATCTAGTGTAGGAAGTTTTGCCTAATGGTGTGTAGTCCAGTAATAGGAGTTCAAAAGTTATTAAATAATGGTTTGATAAAGATGGATTGTGTGAAAAAATGTTAATTTTCAAAGCCATATACCAGAACAAGGTCGAGGGTGCCGTTAAAACAGAAGCCAATTGAATCTAATAATGAGAGAAATGCAGTACTAAGGCTATCATTATCAACATCTACATGAATACTAAAATCGCCTACAATAATTACTTTATCTGTTTTAAGGACTAAACTTGATAAAAACTGAGAATTCAGATAAAATTCAGAATAAGGACCAGAAGCGCGGTACACTATAACAAATAGAATTGGCTGTCATGTTTTCCAGGTTGAGTGTGAAAGACTAAGAACAAGGCTTTCAAATGAGTTATAATTTAGTTTAGGTTTAGGGTTGATTAATAGGCTTGAGTCGAAGATGGCTGCAACTCCACACACAGTCAACATTTAATTCTCCTATTTTGTTGTGCTATTTCAGCTGTGGTAATTTTGTTTAGGTTTTTATATATAACTCCTCTCCTGTTAACTTTTGATTTTATTAATTGTAAGCACAGAGAAGCATGTAGGACTGCAACTCTGCCCATTGGTCTCTACTCTAGGTTGTCATGGTTTAGGTCCACTAATAAACTCTGGGGTGAATGCCATCTCTCTTAATCGGACCAGGTCTTCCCCAGAAAGTCCGCCAATTATCTACAAAGTCCACATCATTGGCTGGACACCACTTCGACAGCCAGCGGCGGAATGAAGACATGCGGTTAAATATGTCATCACTGGTCAGATTTGGCAGGGGCACAGAGAAAACTATGCAGTCCGACATTGTCTTTGCACATGTGTATACTAACTCAACATTAACTTTAGTGACCAGGAATACATTTGACTATGGTCACTGGTGTCGCTAACTTCATGTTTCTCAAAATGGAGCTGCCAACAATCAGAGTTGGTTTCTCAGTGGGTGTGTTGCTGAGTGGGCAGAACTTGTTAGAAACGTGAACAGGTTGGTGGTGACCGTGGGCTTCTGCTTAGGGCTATGCTTCCTTCGGACAGTCACCCAGCCTCCCTGGGATGGCTAAAAGGAGCTACCTCTGGTTTGTTCGCACCGGCTACTGGGGGCTGGCTAATGTAGTGGCAATTCCTTCGATGTAAAGAAACACTCAAGGCAATCACTTGTCTTTCTGTAGGTTTACTTCAAGCGTCTGCAGACGGACTCACAACAGCAAAAACATACATCAGTATAATCTGCTCTGAATGAGTCCAGAGGAAAAAGAGCATCAGTTATTTATCCAGTCTTCAGGGTCGGACTCCTCAACCCGGGGAGAAGAGTGTCCCTGAAGTCTGGACATAACAGTCAATAGGATAATTTGTAGTTCCATGTCATCATTATCAGTGTACTGTTCTCATCTCGCAGTCCAAACAATCATACACAAATGAAGTATTGACGCCAAACAATTATAATAATATCTGTATGTTATTATATCAGAGAGTCTGTTTGTTCTTGCCATTACAATTCCTCCCTTTTTAGCATAAAATCATCTTAAAAACAAATGCTAATCAAAATAATTAAGAACAAACGTTAAGTAGGAAAGGAAAAATCAAACAACCAGACAAGTGGGGAAAACCTCAAGCGTCAGAGGAAGAAAAACCCCACATATACTTATCATTAGCTTATCCAGCACACTTCAATTCAATAGCCTGTCATTAGCAATCATTATCATCATAACTGGACACAAATAGGAATGAACTTAAAAAATTTAAGTTATGTTATAATCCAATAAGCATGCGTGAATCAGCAAAACAACAGAACTATTATTAATATTATAACTTTAACCATTAGGTAAATAGCTCTAGCAGTAATATATGAGCATACATGAGCATTTTATTCTAAACTCACATCATACTTCAAAATCCAGTGTGGTTACATGCAATTTTATTCTCCTCAAATCATCTCATTGTCAAACGGTGGAATCCATTCAACAGAGCTGGATGTTTCTATTGGCATATTCAGATACTGACCCATAGATGATTTAATTGCTGTAGCAATCATTGATCTGAAGCAGGGAATTACACAGCAGGTCAAAAGGAGGAAGAGCACAATAACTAGGAGCACGGGTGCCAACGTTTTCATCAACACATTCTTCCATCCTCTCATAGTCAGCCATGACCACATATCCCATCCTCCCACACTCTGGGAGTCTAGGCTTTTCTCCTCATGCAGTAGGTCGTTCAGATGGGAAACAACATGAGTCATATTGTCTGTGATGTCTGGAACATAGGTGCAGCAATCAGTCCCAATAATATGACAAACTCCTCCTTAACTATCCAGCATCAAGTCCAAAGCCATTCTGTTCTGCAGGGCCACATTTTTGATCCCCTGCATGGTAGGAGTGAGAGTGGAAAACCCTACCTCTACCAGTGCCGTCAAGTTCTCAAGATCTATGGCCAGGTGATCTATCTTGTGTGCATTATTCACAGTCCCCCACCAGGGGAGGATGCCACTGATTCCTTTCTCCCCTGGTGACACTCTCGTAGTGGATCGCTGTGCTCTGTGTGGTAAGTAATAGTGAGCATAGTGGGTGTGAAAATGAGTGATGGTCGGTAGAATGTTCACAGATGTTATCAGCTTAGCAAGGTACCAGGTGCCACACCACCCCGGTCTGAGGGATTGATAAACATGCTGTCCACATACCCACACGTGCTCTCTTAGGGATCCAAATCCATCCTCCGTAGGCATCAGGATGATGGGATTGTCACTTCCTGGGCGGTGTAAGCTGGTGGTGTCGGTCAGATTCAGCTGAGCGATGTATGGCTGAGGTCCCCTGCATTCGCTTCGACCTCCCTTGTTCCACCTGGTGCCGCATGTTGTAGTGACAATCTGTTCGCATGCTGAAGTCCCCAGGAAGTGATCTCTAGACGTGTAGCACTGTCTGGTGAATCCAACCGTACCAGCCTGGGACGTTGGATTGGTAGTCATGATGGGCCGATGAATTCCTTGCTGGGTTATTTGGCTCATGTTCCAAAACCTGGCTGTGGAGCCGTCGTAGTTGGTGATGCTGATGTTACATAGCTTGAGTGCAGCTCCCATGTCTCTCACTGTTCTGTTCTGCAGAGTAACCCCCCGGGTGAACGCCACCATGACTCCCAGGGTCTCAGAGACATTTAATGGCGTGGGTTTCACTGGGATGGAGTCCCCACCCATGGGGAGCTGCACACAGGCGTAGCAGCTCTGGTTAGTCACTTTTCTGGCAATAGTCAGTATAGTTGCATACCATGCGTTGTCGTCCAGCTGAGCTGGGATGTCGGGGAAGATGGGTGGCACCTCCCTTTTGACCCCTCCTTCTTCTGTGGTTAGTTGTGATTTGAATGTTTCCATTAGTGAGACTGATGACAGGACAATGATGACAGCGAGCAGCACCCCGTCTCCGTGGCCTCTCAGTCCGTCACCCCTCCATCGCCATCTTTCTCTGGTCTCAAGTGTCATCTTATCAGTTGTGTCACCTCTGCCTACCCCCTAATCAGTGTGCCCGGGATGTTGGTTCGGGAGGGTAGTGGTTCTAGGTGGTCCCAGTGGAATCTCTGTGCTCAGAGAAACTCCCCCACGGGACCGCCACTCCCCTCCAATACCCCCTGAATGCACAAGGGGAGGAAGGTTCGGTTCACTCACTGATCTCGATCTCACTCGGGTACTCGTTTGCAGTGGGTGGCGTGGATCCACGTAGCTCTCTCTGCCACCTTTACAGCTGTTTCAGTGGTGAGCAAGATCTGGTAGGGACCATTCCACCTGCGAGCCCGCCAGTTCTTCCGTCTGAAATCCTTCACCACGATCCAATCACCAGGCTCCAAGTCATGCAGTTTCCTCTCTGCAGCCTTTGGAATGGCTTCCTTCACCTGTTTGTGAATATCAGAAAGCACAGTGGACAAGTTTGTGCAATAGCGTAGCATCTCATCCTCACACTGGCTGGTGTCAGGAAGTTGTCTTTTCACTGGCCCAATACCAGTGTTCAATGGCCTGCCAAATAGGATTTCAAAAGGACTGAGACCCCCCCTGCTTCTTATCCTGGACCTCATGTACATCAGAACAATGGGGAGTGCTTTTGTCCAGGGCAGCCCTGTCTCATCACAACACTTAGCAAGCTTGTTTTTCAGAGAACTGTTCTCCCTCTCCACGGCTCCTGCGCTGGCTGGGTGATAAGCACAATGATGTTTTAAATCAATACCAAGATACTCCCCTACACTCTTCAATGCTGCGCTCATGAAAGGTGTACCGTTATCGCTGGAAATCTTATCTGGAATACCCCAACGCGGGACGATATCTTGTATTAGACTCTTTGCTACTGCTGCTGCTGAATCCTGTTTGGCCGTTGGAATGGCCTCCACCCATTTAGAGAACATGTCAACAATGACCAAACAATATTTCTTTCCCTCACTGGGTGTCAGCTCAATGAAATCCATCTGCAGGTGTTCAAAGGGTCTCTCAGGAGGCACATGGGCCGCCTGTGGGATTTGAATACTTCTCCCCACATTATTGGTTGCAGAAACAATGCATTTTTGGCAAACTTTTGAGAGAAGTTATTAAACCCTTTGTGAACCAGTACCTCTTCACCTCCAGCATCATGCTCCCCTTTGACCCATGGTCTCGCCTGGGTCAACACAGCATAATAATGGAACAGATACTTTGGTAAGCATGGTTTGCCACTTGGTCCATACCACACTTTGTCTGTGACCGTGCAGCCTGCCTTTCGCCACACTGCTTTTTCCTCTGCCGTTGCTCTTGTCTGCAGTTCCTGCAGATCAGCTGTAGGTGTCAGAGGTTCATTAGATACTGCAACACACTGAGTAGTCGGTGTTTGTTTGGCAGCAGCTTTTGCTGCCTTATCAGCTCTGGCATTCCCCTGTGAGATA
The DNA here is from genome assembly GCA_027580175.1 of Siniperca scherzeri. Classification (NCBI taxonomy): domain Eukaryota; kingdom Metazoa; phylum Chordata; class Actinopteri; order Centrarchiformes; family Sinipercidae; genus Siniperca; species Siniperca scherzeri. Next base: position 32,342,294 of record CM050848.1, read on the forward strand.
GGATCAAGGTTGTTAGTGTGTGCTTCACATTTACAAATGGCAATCTGCTCAGGCAACAGCACAGCATCCAAGAGTTCAGCAACCAGTGTGTGATGTGCAATGGGTTTGCCTGTGGATGTAAGGAAGTTTCTGTTTGCCCAGAGTTTTCCAAAGTCATGCGCCACTCCCCATGCATATCTGCTATCTGTGAAAATGTTCACAGTTTGGTCATTAGCACATTTAAATGCTTCTGTTAATGCAACTAACTCTGCTGCCTGTGCTGAGTAATTTGATGGGAGTGGTTTAGCCAGAATTGTTTCATGCAATGTTGTTACTGCAAACCCTGCAAGATTTTTACCAGTTGCTGGATCTCGTGATGCTGAACCGTCAACAAACAGCTCCAGCTCTGGATTGATCAATGGTGTTTCCTGCAGATCTGGTCTGGGGGAGCAAGTCTCTGTTATCACTGCCACACAATCCTGAGGTTCGCCGTCTGCCGCTGTAGGGAGGAGAGTTGCTGGGTTAAGCACTGTACATCTCTTAACAGTGATATTAGGCATTTCAAGCAATATTGTGTTGTATCTTAACCACCTGGCTGTTGAGAGATGTGATGTTTTCTGTTGAAGCAATATCATTGAGACAGCATGTGGAACCAACAATGTCAGATCAGCGTAACCCACAATGTCATGCGAGGCTATAACAGCTTTCTCTGCAGCCACCACAGCCTTCAGACAATTTGGCAGCCCAGCTGCTACCGGGTCAAGCTTGCTGGAAAAATAGCCTACTGGTCTCAGTCTCCCCCCATGTTCTTGTAATAGCACCGAAGTCATGAACCCACCCCTCTCGTCAACAGTCTGTGTGAAAGGTCTGTTACTGTCAGGGAGACCAAGCGTTGGGGGTGTCTGGAGGGCCAGCTTTAAGTCCACAAAAGCCTTCTCCGCTTCTGGTGTCCAGTGGACTTTGTCTTTCGCTGTCAGACCTCTCCCATGTACAATATCTGCAAGGGGGCCTTCAATCTATGCATAATTTGCAACCCATTGTCTACAGTACGACATCGTCCCTAAGACGGCCATAACTTGTTTCTTTGTTTCTGGCTTTGGGATGAGCTGAATTGCCTGGGTTCTTTTGGGTGATAGGGACTTCCCCTCAGCTGAGATCACATGACCCAAGAATATAACCTTTTCAGACACAAATTGCAGCTTGGACAAGCTAGCCTTGTGGCCATTTTCTGCGAGGTGATTGAGCAAAGCTAGTGTGTCTTTTACACAAGCCTCTCTTGTTTTTGAGCAGATCATAAGGTCATCTACATACTGTAGCAGCGCACTTCCTTCTGTCAATTTCAACATTTCCAAATAGTTTTTTAACATATCGTTAAAGATTCCAGGACTCTCCGAATACCCTTGGACAAGTCTGGTGAATGTGAAACTCTTACCTTCAAAAGAGAATGCAAACCAATACTGGCTGTCAGGATCCACTGGGATGCTGAAAAAAGCATTAGCCAGGTCAACAACTGAAAACCACTTACTCCCAGGTGGCACCTGTGAGAGTATTGTGTGTGGGTTGGGAACATTGGGTGCTCTTGCATGTACTGCTGCATTTACCGCCTGCAGGTCCTGCACGAATCTCCAATGTTGTGGTTCTCCGGCGTCCCGGAGTTTCCGTACGGGGAAAATAGGTGTTCGGACTGGAGAATTTGCGCATGGAATAATCACTCCTGCTTTTAAAAGAGAATCAAACACCGGTTTAATACCGTCAACAGCTTCCTTCTTCAAAGGATATTGGTTCTGACACGGCCTGTATGAAGATTTTGGTGTGATTACTACAGGCTCAGCATCTTTGATTAATCCTACATCATACTCTGATTTAACTCAGGAATTTCTGAGACGTCTTTCACAAAAATGTTTTTGTCATGACTTATTTCATCCTCTGATGTTACCAAACTGGCCATTAAAAACTCTGAATCTGGAATGAGCTCAACGCTTCTTACCCCTGTTGCTATAGCTGAAAATCTTTTCCGGAATACCTGAAGTTGGTTGTGAAAATCCACCCCTGAGTCTGATGTCTTTACCCAGCCAGCAGCTTCCTCACAACGCCTGGTCCAAGGGCCCAAGCATTCCCATGTATCCTGCTTTGCTTTGACCAGGGGGACATGAGGATATGTGTTAGGGACCTGAAACAAAGCTTCACACATTGGATCATTGAAAGCTACTGAGACAGTGCATCTTTTATCATTCCAGTACAACCAGGTCAGCTTTAGTGTGTTTCTCTCTTTGTCTTGCCTGAACCATGTGTCCTCAAATGTTTATCAACCCCAAGATGTACATGTGATGTGCAGTGTAACTCTTGTGGCGACTTGATGTCTATTCCTGTGTAGTTGTCTGGAAAGAGAGCTCTGACCTCAGTGATCAGAGTGTTATTTACAGAGCCAGCAGCTGTGTGAGGCAGTTTCCACTGATAAGAGTACATCAGCTCCCTGCTACTGTGTTTCACATATTGTGATGCAGTGTCAGAAATTCTGGCTACAATGATGCCTTCGGGAGTGGAAATCAGAATAATTCCTAATCTTATCATCATATCTCTTCCGATAATGTTGATCGGGCATCGTTTAGATAATAAGAATGAATGTTTAAAGTGTTTCTCAATTTCTTCACTGCATGGCAATGGTGTGGTATACCTTTCCACCAGGGGCGTTCCTGAAACTCCCACTGTCCTCACAAATCTGCCACTCATCTTTGGAAGGACTGCAAATTCTGACTCTCTGATGACAGAATCAGTCGCACCAGAATCCACAAGAAAAACAATATCTTTTCCAGCAACATTGATTGTGTGTTCAGGCATGCGTTTGTATGCATCATGTGTATATTCAGTGTATATACCTCTGCTGGGGCTTTGTCATCAGTGGCTTGTGTGTGCTCAAGGTAAGAGATAGCCTCACTTATCAATGTCTGTGTGTGTGTCGGTGTCTCATGCAGGCAGTTGTCTGTGTCTTGTGTGTTCACATGCTCTTTTGTGTCAGTGTGGGTGATCTTACGTAACTGATGTGAAGAATGCTCTGTCGTCTTCAGTTCAGTGTTCAAGCCAGCTCCTTCCCGACCTGGCGTCGACACCCCATCTAGTCAGTCAGCCTGCTCGTGATTCTTGGGGCAATCTTTTGCCCAATGTCCCATTTTGCCACATTTGAAACAAGCGTCATTCCTTCCTCGTCCTCTGCCTCTTCCTCCACGTCCCCGTCGGCCTTGCTCTCGGCCTCTGTTCTGATTCTCATTCGCCCTCAGCTGCGCCATCTGTAATCTGTCCGTCAGCTGCGTACTTTTCTTCCTTTGCTCATCTTTGAGGAATTTTTCTGCATGGATAGCGTGTCTCTCTATGGTCTCCAGGTTACCATACTCCCAGGTCACGCAGTCGCGTTTCACAATGTCCGCAATCTCAGGGTGGATGCCATTGATGAAACGGTCACGTAGATGTACTTCCCAGGGGGTGATTGTATTATTACCCCCCACAGCTTCAGGCTTTTTCAGTCCACTGTGTGTATTATGGATCTCTGTGAGCCTGGCCAAATACTCTACTACCGTCTCACCATCCTTTTGTTTGCAGGCTGTTATTTTTCCCAAATCCATTCTCAGGGGAAAAAGAGTCTTTATTTTGTCACAGAGGTCAGTGACAGCCTGCTTATACGGTGTGTTATCAGCATGGTCCCACTCTGTCTGTTTCAGCCTTATATCCGCTGTAGGAAAGCCCCCCGCCACTCTCGGCCAGGTTGTGCCCATCTGAGTTCCTAACAGTCTCTGTAGCTCGATGGTGGTGGGTCTGAACTGTTGGCAGAAGGCCAGTAACTGTGTGGCGAATGCCTCCCCCCCATCCCGAAAAGAGGGGAGAAATTGTGCGGCTTCTTTCAGGTCAGCATATGTCCATGGTCTGAAAATCAGTTGTGACGTCCCATCTCCTGCTGCCACCTCCATCATCGGTGCAATCACTTTTAAGGAGGTGCCGGAGTTTGATCTGGGCCGGAATTCTTTGTTGCTTCGAGTGTGATGAGGGCTGGACGGGCGATTGGGGGTGTTTGGGCCACCCCAATGTGATTTGTAGGCCTCTTTGGGTGTTGGAGGTGCGGGAATGAATGATCCTTGTCCTCCTGTTGCCTCGTCCGGGTATATTGAGGCCGCAGTTGGTTGCTGTGCCTCTGCTGGTGCTGCTGTTGTAGCTGCTGCTGCTCGTTGTTGAGGCTGACTTCCTTTGATGGGGGCCGAGTCCAGGTCCAGATCCAGCTTGGCACACTGTGGGACATACCGAGACACAGAGGTGTTTGGCTGATCTGTCCCTGCCTTATTTATTTTTTTATCCCTAATATGGGCTTCATGCTGCCAACAAGCATAAGCCTTCCAATCTGCTTTAAATTTATTTTTTTCTTTTGAGTGACTTGTTCTTTCTCTTCTAATTTGCCTTTTAATATCTCTATCTGTCTGAGAGAGAAGCTGCCGGTTGATGGAAAACCAAATTCTTTTACCCAGATGTCCAGCAGGTCAATGCTGTGCTTACCATAATTGGTAATCATGTAGTTTATATTAGGGGATTTCAACATAGGTAATAGCAGTTTTGATCTTTCATTCTCAGAAGTTTTGCTATTGTTAGAACCCATATTTATTCTTTAACCCGGATTCCCCAACTATAATAACTTCGTTTGGTGTTTTAAATGGCCTCTTTGTGCTTTTTAATATTTTGGCTGGATTCTTAGGAGCGCTTCTGCCACAATTAAGAGGAAAGAAAAAAGGACCTTGAAGCTGGCTGCTAGGGGAAAGACAGTTTACAACTTCCTTGAGAACCAACCCCAAAAATAAAATAATATTAACCCTTTAATGCCTCTTAGAGCGGCCTGTTTTATTGCCTTCCCAGATCATTTGCTTGGCATTCACGCCTTTTACTTACTCAGTTTTTTAAATATTTTATGTTTTGTTTGTTTTTTTTTGTTTTTGTTTTTTTCCCTTTCCCACATTCACTCCTCCTCTTTTTAAAGACGAGTTCCAAACTACGAATCTTTAAATAACCCAAGAGGGAACCAAATGACTGTGTAGAAAAGAATTGCAGAAAAGAACCGGTCTGTAAGACAGTGAAAATACTGCAATGATTCACACAGCGGTCCCAGACCTGCCCTTCTGAAACGTCTGTCACGCACACCCCTCACGGTAGCGAGAATCGGTATACCCCGGGCCCCCTTGAATAAACTCACCAGAAAGAGAGTGCTGCCACAGCCACTAGGTTCACTGGATCACAGCGGTGAGCGAGCCTCGGACACCCAGGGCAGCAGGCCCCCTCGTCTCCACCCTTCCTTGCCGGGGAGGTTGAGGTACAGAGTCCCAGACTCTAGCCGTGCACGGTCTTAACCTGCCGCTCCGAGCGCCCAAGTCCCCTCACACGAGTGAAAATGCCGACAACGCCAAATTGTAGTGGCAATTCCTTCGGAATAAAGAAACACTCAAGGCAATCACTTGTCTTTCTGTAGGTTTACTTCAAGCGTCTGTAGACGGACTCACAACAGCAAAAACATACATCAGTATAATCTGCTCTGAATGAGTCCAGAGGAAAAAGAGCATCAGTTATTTATCCAGTCTTCAGGGTCGGACTCCTCAACCCGGGGAGAAGAGTGTCCCTGAAGTCTGGACATAACAGTCAATAGGATAATTTGTAGTTCCATGTCATCATTATCAGTGTACTGTTCTCATCTCGCAGTCCAAACAATCATACACAAATGAAGTATTGACGCCAAACAATTATAATAATATCTGTATGTTATTATATCAGAGAGTCTGTTTGTTCTTGCCATTACAGGACATAAAAACCTGGATGACCTGCAATTTTCTGATGTTAAACTCTGACAAAACTGAAGTTATTGTACTTGGCCCCAAACACCTCTGAGACACATTATCTAAAGATATAGTTACTTTAGATGGCATTGCCTTGACCTTCAGCACCACCATAAGGAACCTCGGAGTTATCTTTGATCAGGATTTATCCTTTAACTCCCACATGAAACACACTGCAAGGACTGCCTTCTTTCACCTACACAACATTGCAAAAATCAGGCACATCCTGTCTCAAAATTATGCAGAAAAACTAGTCCATGCATTTGTTACTTCTTGGCTGGATTATTGCAATTCCTTATTATCAGGCTGCCCCAATAAGTCCCTTAAGAGTCTCCAGTTGATCCAGAATGCTGCGGTATGTGTACTGACAAGAACTAGGAAAAGAGATCACATTTCTCCAATATTAGCTTCTCTGTACTGGCTCCCTGTAAAATCCAGAACAGAATTTAAAATTCTTCACCTCACCTACAAAGTTTTGTGCTTTCTCGTCTTGCTCCTCTCTCCTTCTTTCACTTTCAGCAGGTACTTCTGCTGAAAGTGACACTTCTGCTACATGGAATTTGCATTGTGCTACTGTATGCACTCTCGCTCTTTCTCTCTCTCTCTACCCAACCGGCAGTGGCGGATGGCCGCCCACCCTGAGACTGGTTCTGCTCGAGGTTTCTGCCTCTTAAAAGGAAGTTTTTCCTTGCCACTGTCGCCAAGTGCTTGCTCATGGTGGGAAATGTTGGGTCTGTAAATAATATTTTAAAGCGTATGGTCTAGACCTGCTCTATAGGAAAGGTGCAATGAGATAACTTCTGGTATGAACTGGTGGTATATAAATAAAATTGAATTGAAATTGAATTGAGTTTCTTCTCAAAATTTAACAGGCACCTGTTAAATTTTTAGGTAATAGAAAGTATTTGCAGCACTTCTATGTGGGTTCAGGGTCTGTGGTTGGTTATACAGACCGCAATCCTTTGACATTTTTAAACTCACTACACTGTCCAAATCAGGGGCGTGTAAGGTGGTTCTTATTTCTCCAGTTTTACTCTTTGGACATATGTCAGGGACGGCGAAATACAGTAGTAGAGTCAGTGTTAGTGGGGGTCCCAGGCCTTGTTGATGAAGCCAGCTACAGATGGGAAGAAAGTATTCTTGTGGCGTGAAGTTCCGCGGGCTCCTGTCGGAGGGGAATCTCTAACAGTTTGTGTCCGAGGTGTCCTCCGGACCACCGGGGATACACAAGCAGCTCCTTGCTCTGCAGCTGCCTCTGTGTCACATTGTAGCACTCCAGACTTCCTCTCTGCTGGCTGACTGGTGTCCCTGTCCGCCATCCTGTTGCTCTCGCTGCTCTCTCGCCTTCTGATGGTCCTTGTTGTTGGGATTTACAATGGTTAACTGTGTAGGTGCGATCAGTTTATTATGGCCATCAGAATTATCAAAGATAATCATAAATAATAACTTACAGTCCTCTGGGGCACCGCTCTTCTTAGAGAAGAGAAATGATTGACTCATAATATACTAAACTATCAATGTGGAACTGATTAATAATTAAATTACTGACTATAACCAAAATTACCATTAATATCTAGTAGGTTGAAGGATTTGGAGTTCAACATTGAAAAGGTTGGTAAATTATTCACTCTTGTGCAACATTAAAAAAACTAGCATAATTATATACAAGCATTTATTAAAAGATAATAAAAGCAAAAACACAATATGAAGTCTAACTCTAACTAAGGGTGTGTGCGTGTGTGTGAGAGAGAGATCCAAAATGTTTGCTTGGGTCCAAAATGGCATCAAACAAAAGAAATCTAATTAAAAATGGCGGCTGAGCAGCGCAGCATGGTTAGACAAAGAAAGGAAATTCAAAATGGCGGCAAGGCCATGTTTGATAATGAGTGTGGCTATGTTAAAAGTCAAATTGGAGTGGATGTGTTAACTGTGTAGGATAAACGGTGCCAGGTTGAAAGATAGTTAAGACTCTGTCTGTGTGAAGCATAACATTAACTAACATCAACTTAGCATGTGGCTACCAAATCCTAACAGGGGGAAGCACGTCACAACAATAAAACTCAGAGAAAATAAATCAATACATGTAGTGTTACATTAGTTAAACAGTCCTGTGCTTAGCCAAGTACACTGTAAAGCTATGTAATGCCCAGTTCAACGTATCCTCATACAACAGTTCATAGATATCTTACGAAAAGTAATGCACCATTTTTTGTGCATAATCAGTCAACATGCATCAACAAATGTTCACAGCAAGTCAGATACAAACACAAAAGTAGACTACCCAATATTTCTGCCATATGACACATACACATACATACAGCAAGTCAGATACAATCACAATAGTATACTACCCAATATTTCTGCCATATGACACATACGTCACATTAAAGGAAAGGACAATATAGTGATTGTTGCTCCATTTTTAGATTTTTCTCTTAAATTGGTTCAAGTTTTGCATTTGTTGAGATGGGATGTGAGGCCAGAAGGTGGAGGGAAATAAGGTGACTTTGTATATTTTGAGTAAACAGTAAATTTTTATGCAGTAATTAATATATGCAATCTTTATTATTTAAAATTTAGAGTTTACAGTGGTGGCCAGGGTTCCTGTTAGGCCCCTTTCTTTATAGCGGGTGGGGGGATTGTGTGTGTGTTGTCTTCCAGTGCTTGCTGGTTGGTTGGAGCTGGAGGCCATCACGGAATGAGAGGCAGCTGACTGCTGTCTCCAGGTCATATAAGACCCGCTCCATCCGCGTTGTCTGGAGTCTACCTCTCACCTGGCACCACCTTGTGTTACGTTGGAGTTTTTGATAAGCCTGTTTACCTGCCAGTCTCATTTGTTAGAATTTACATTTTTGTTGCATTTGTTAAACTAAATTTATCTCTATTAAATAAAATTCCTTTTTTTAGTTAACCCCTCATGTGTGCTTCCCTTATTTGCTAGGGTCTTAGAGCAGGGACATAACACTTGTAAGACAAAAATAAGCCTATGTCATCTAAAAAAAATAAACTATTCATTTACCGTCTTTTTTCCATTTGGTGCAACGTGACTGCATTAACATGTTCATCCCTCTACTTACAACGTCATACTGACTTTCCATCTGTTAAGGGACATAATTTCAGAATTATTAAAACATCAGTATTTGTCAGCATGGATATTGTTCTATTTCCTGTCCAGCGCTGTTCCACCTGTTTGAACTTCATCACAGAGAAAGTGGAGACACCTGTCCTCCAATTGTCAGGGAGCCTACACAGACACCACCGTCTCCACCCACCACAGTCATCAGATCCCAATCACCAGACTACTGATTACACTCACCTGTCAGCAATCACCCACCTGCACTATAAAACAGCACTCCTCCGGTTCATTCAGTGTCTGGTCTCAACTCTACTAAGTTGGTTTACCTGACTCACTTCCCCGTGGAAAATCTACCTGTCATCTGGATTCCTCTCAGCCCGTGTGTGCCCTTGTCTCCTGGCTCTAGAGCTCCATGCCATACTCTGGAAAAGAAATGGACTTCCTTAATCAGATAAGACTTTAACAAAAATGCACCATAATCTGCAAGTCAAGGTGTCCACTTTTCTTTCTGTGTGTTAAAGTGATGCTGCTACTGAAACATATCAAACAAGTGTTTTAAAACTTGGAATTCAGTGAAGTTGAATGCTTTAACTTGCAGTTTATGGTGTATTTCTATCTCAAATGTCTGCTCATAGGGTCAGTCTATATTACTCCTTTTTCTGCCCAAAAAAACGAGATGTACTGCAGCTTTCCTGCTACATAGGACTCAGTTCAGTGGGACAACTGCTGCTGATAAAAGATCTGCCATCATGGCACAGCTCGCTTGAAACTGTCCTATAAACATGTGTAAAATATATCTATGCATTTCTGATGCGCTGATCATAACTCCTGGGTTTTGTTTTAATGTTTGACTATAGTCAGTTAGTTGAAAAACAAAAGCAACAGATTTGTGCTGAAATTTTAGGTCGTTCTGTTGTCCCAATGCCAGTAGAATGATCTGACAATATCACTTGCATAAAATTAAAGAATGCTACTAATTTAGAGTTTCCCCTTGTATTTTTAAAGCAGTGATATAGACTGCTATTTGTGGTAGTTGGGAGTGCAGGAGTAAAACTTCTGTTCTATGTCAAAATTTCAATCATGATGCTGGTGTGATGGGCCTGCTGCCATGTTGATGTGAAAATTTGGTATGATATTGGTGCAGCTGATGGTGGATGGAACATGAAAAGACATTTTGACAAATCTTTATTGCTGCTGCTACTACTGGCTGCTGGAGAAGCAGTAGAGCAGGGCCTCCCTCCTACAGAGAGTGAGTGAGAGTGGGTTGCCAGGTTACTGCTGCTACTTGGCAAGCTTTCTAGGACACATCAACACCCTTATGTACTTGTTAAAACAGTCCAGTTTAAAAAAATAAAATAAAATGTCAGTTTATACTCAATTAATTTGTTGTATACTGCATAAATTAATGTAGAGATGGTCCCCAGAGAATGATTCCTAATAACTTTGGCCCCCTGACAGCCTTATCTAGCTCCACCTTCAAGTCAAAAATCCTACTTGACCAGCACATTGGAACATGACACAGTATATTGAAAATAAATGGCTGGTGATCTTCAAGGGATAAACCCTTTTCACTTTGGACACTCAATGAACTCTCTTCTAGCACCACACTCAGTGACAAGTACCAGCTTTGCGCACAAGATACTGTGTCATAATCTCATTAGCAGATTTCATGAATTGTTCTAAGCAGTGTGTTGTTGTTTTTTTTTTTTTTTTTTTAAAAGGTTAATTTTGTATTGGTGCAAAGTGACAGTACATATGGGCAGACAGAGGTAATCATAAAATACACAGAAAGATGGAGGAAAAAGGTTTAAAAACAACATACAGTATACCATCATGTGTACATCCAAACAGGAAACATTACAAAATAACATGCAAACCAGTTGCCCTTGATGAGAGTGGTTATGCAGAGCATGTCTGATCATCTGACTGTTCAGGTTTCTCAGTGTCAGACTTCTTTTTAACAATGTTATTTTATTTATCTATCTAGAAATAAAACCCAAGCTGTAATAAACTGGAATTATTCATTAATTTTCACAGGGCTGCAGGAAAAACCTGTGAAAAGCTTTATTCCTGACATAGTCAATGTCTTTGTCAACCTATGGGGATATGAGGAATATACTGACTCACTTTATGAGGTGTGTAATGGCAAGAACAGAGACTCTGATGTAACACATACATATGACTCTGTGTATGAGGCACTTAACTGTTTGGCGTCAGTACTTGATCTGTGTATGATTGGACTGCGTGATGAGAACAGTTATTGATAATGATGATTATGGAACTATAAAACATGCTATTGACTGTTATGTCCAGACTTCAGGATCACTCTTCTCCCCGGGCTGAGGAGCCTGACCCTGGATAAATAACTGATGCTCCTTTCCCTCTGGACTCATTCAGAGCAGATTATACTGATGTATGTTTTGCTGCCGTGAGTCCGTCTGCAGACACTTGAAGTAAACCTACAGAAAGTGGTTGCCTTGAGTGTTTCTTTATTCTGAAGAAATTGCCATTACAGGTGGAAAGAAAGATTGACAGAAACAGAGGAATGGAGAGAGAGAGCAGATTCAGAAGTAGGAGATGATGTTAAGGAATCAGCTACATGATGCTTTCAGTGTGAAAGAACCGAATTGACAGCTACAGAATTATAATGTGAACCGACAGGCGGGTAGGGGATTGTTTAGCACTCAATTATCTGTACTCTACTCTCCTCGCTTATTGCCAGAAATGTACTATTTTGAGGGTAAGCTAAACACTTCCCATTCAGAGCACTGAAGTGAGATGGAGGATTAGATTTACAGTATATGAAGAACAATGGCAGCGTTCAGCACGTTTGTCCTGCTGCTGGAACCTTTCTTTGTGCAAATCCATTCAGCTGGGCTTGACAAATTAACATGTGCATGTAAGAGGATACACACATAACCACACTACTTGCATGCACACAACTGCAATGGGAAGATACAATTCTACAGAGCAGTAAACCATTTACAGAGAAACTGTAAGTCTGTCGAAGGAGCTCTAGTCTCTTTCAGGCAATCTAACTGCAATGATTATGAAGCAATTTGTGGTCTTTTTCAACTGAGGGAGAACTGAAGCAGTGAAATCTCCTCAGCGATCACAATATGACAACCTCTTCAGTCTTGAGAAGGACCTGTCACTCTGACTGACATTCTCTTACTGTGATATTAGATGCTCAGAGGAACTGCTCCAGCCGTCCATTCACTCCAATATTAACCTAACCATGGTGCTATAAGACATGTAAGATGTGGGCATCAGTCCCATTGGACACATTTAATTTTTGCTCTTTTCACCTTCATATAGTTCATACACTTCATTTCTTTGTCCATAGCACAGTCCATGTTTCCTTTGTAAAATCAATATTTAATTTCAAGTAATTTAATTTCAAAACTATTACATGGACTGTACTTGTATAGCGCCTTTCTAGTCTTACGACCAATCGAAGCGCTTCACACTACTTATCACATTCACACACTGATGGCATGTGCCAACTGCTCATCAGTCCAAAGAAACTAATCATTCACACACCAAAGGCACAGCCCTCTGCAGTAATTTGGGGCTCAGTATCTTGCCCAAGGACACTAAGACATGTGGGCTGGGAGAAGCTGGGATCAAACCGCCGAACTTCTGATTAGTGGGCGACCCACTCTATCACTAAACCACAGCTGGCCATTTTAATTCTATTTCTGTAAATAGATTTTAAAATGCCAATTTAATTAGTTAAGCTAATAAAACTGATTCTGGCATAGTGGCAAACCAGATACATCGTTGGAAAGGTCGCGACCTGGATAGAAAGATATGTCAGTATGAAGATTCGTCATGGCTCCTGCTTTGAGATACTGACCTTTGAACTTTGACCTTGGTGCATGTTTGAAGACTTATAATCCAGCAACAAAAGAGGCTACAGACATGGGACCAACTGTTATAGAGAGCTCTTGACTTCAGCATAGTCAACAGCTGGGGGTGCCATAAGATAAATTTCATTGATCCCGCACCGGGGAAATTTGCTTGTTACAGCAGCTCAAGATTCAACACGTACAGGAAAAAGGTTATTAGTAGATTAAAAAAATACACATAAAATAGAAATAGAGAATAGAAAATAAGAGCTATAAACACATATATACACCATCATTTATACAGATATATGTGATGGATAACTGCACAGAATACTTGGACAGATATTGTAATAAACACATGGTGTGTAGCATTATACTACTATATATATTGCCTTGAGAGATGGATGAATTGCATAAAGAATAATTTCACAGCATAAGTATAATTTAAATGATATATATGTACATATATAGCCTTATTTATTTATTTATTTATTTATATATATATATATATATATATTGCACAGGATAATAAATAAATATGGTTAAAATATATTTTCACCCATTTAAAAATTTAAAATCTAATTACTCAAATGTGTTTATCATCCCCTTAAACTCCCCAGTCTACTCTCAATTCAGTATTTACAACTTCCAATCCTTTGAAAAACACAAATTTTTTCTAAAAACTACAATTTCCTAGATGCCCGCCATGCAGCTTGAAACAAATCAGCCCCACAGTTATAATTCTTCCGGTTTTCAAAGTAGTGTTGTGAATAGGGTTGTAAATATATAAAATATCTACTAACGCCAAACTAGTAATTTCACTGCATCTAGATGATCTATGTCAAGAAAAACTAAAGATCTTGGTTTATTTCAGATATTTTTGCGAGTGTTCTAGAAATGGGGTTTTGGGTTGGTAACTCTTCCAGTTTGAAAAGTAGGGTTGTAAATACGATTGTAAAAAGATATATATCAAATATCTAGTACAGCCGAACTAGCATTTACACTGCATCTAGATGATCAATGTTAAGAAAAAGTAAAGGTGTTGATTTATTTAAGATATTTTAGCCGAACACCCCATAGTTTACAGCTTCCACATTATGTCAACGACTGACACCAAAAACAGCCTATGTGGTACACTGTCTGGCTGATTATAACTATAAATTAATTGTACAATAAGTACTTTATTAAGTAATTTAAACGTTTTCCACCAGACTTCAGGTTTAGCTGTGAGCTGGATTCCTCTTGCAGCGGTGGCTAATGTAGTCTAGCCTTCCGCTATCCAAAACTGAAATCAAAACTGAATCCAAAAACTTTATTTCTCAGAATGGAAGGAGAAATTATTTAAACTGATAGCTGTAACATTAACCTATCTTATTGTTGAATTATCAAGGACAATTTGGTGTTTTTTTTGTTAAGAAATGTTGAGGATATGATTAAGAGAAAACCTTAACATGGGAATTAACATTGAGGAAAATACTTCCGGGTGGCGGGTCCTCGGTTCTCCAATGGGACCGATGCTCACGGCATCTTATAGCACTGCGGTCAGGTTAATATTGGAGTGAATGGAGTGTCTGATATTGCAGCGGATGGTTTTACGTTGGAGTTCATTGAAAGGCTGTTGCGCCTCATGCAGACGATAAAGGGTACCTTGTTCGTCTGTATGAAATGCCAAGGGGCGTGACAAAACGTTGGTATTTCACGACCTGGGAATGACAATGGGTTGTAACAAGATTAATATTCAGGGAGAGGTGGGTGATAAAAATGTATTCATGCTCCTCAGTACGTGAGCTCATTGTTACAGTTGGCATTTTGGCCAGTGTCTCTAATAGGGAGAGGTTCAGACACACAGACAGTTACGTGACTCCACCTCTTCCTGCTCTCTCAAGCTGCCCGTCAAAAAGCTACAGACGAGCTCTTCTTCTGTGAAGGAACAAAAAGTAGAGCCCATACAGCAGAATCGCTGCAGAAGACTCTTCAGTGGAACTGATTATCTTGTTACGAAACTGTCCTCCCTTATTTCAGCAAATGCCCAAAACGACATCTGTTTACGTTCAAGTGGCAACGCCCTCTAGTGGCCCAAGTAATTATGACTTTTGATTGTCAAGAGGAAGGGAGGAAACAGTGTGATGGATGTTGTTACTAGTGTTGCTAGTAAGTCCAGCTAGCAACACTAGTGACTACTGACGTTGAAGATAATGTAATAATAATACAAATATAAATATATTTTATATCCTTATAGCTACAGAGGGGATGCAACTCAATTTAACTGTACAAAATTTTACCCCTTGTTCATATAACACTTGCTTCTCAGCAAATCATGTATTCATAACCATAACTTTATTCAATGAATATATTACACTCAATCTTGAACCACGTGTTGCCATCGAGAAAAACAAAGGGTTAGAGAA